>JABTTQ020000981.1:0-167131 GCA_016081115.2 Rehmannia glutinosa | reverse complement strand
TTTCATTTGCTGGGGGAGTTCATGGTTAAGTCATTCTTCTTTGTTGGTGTCCAATTTAAAACTGATAGATTGGCTACTGCAACAACTTGAAGTCAGCATTCAGCTGATCAATAATTACAATTGCTATAGGGATTTTACTAATATTTTGCATTTTGCATTTTGTTCCCCCCAATCAGGATTCCAGGCGTGTCACTCGCTTGGAGGAGGCACAGGTTCTGGCATGGGTACGGTACCCTCTTGATCTCAAAGATCAGAGAGGAACATCCAGACAGAATGATGCCTCTAATTTTTGAAAAATGTTTGTTCTTCTCCTTGAGGTGTTTATGGTGAATTTTATTTCTTAATTGTTTTTCTAGGCTCCTAAATTTTATTTCTTTTTTTTATCTTCTTTTCGGTTTACAGGATTGATGGAGGATATGTGACGAGCGACCGCAGTGCTCCTTCACTTTTATATTTTTGTTATGAGCATGCATTTTGAATCTAGCGTGAATTTGTCAATCACATGTTTTAGTAGTGCTCTAGTTATTGGTTTTAATAAGTTTGGAAGTTCGGTTACTATTTGTGTTGTTTGGATCTAATGACAATGTAATGACCTTTTTAGAAATGATTTTAATGTTTCCACCAATGTGTTTTTATATTTAATTGCTTCTTGCTTTTGATTTTTTTTGGTGGATGGTTATTTCTTGCTTTAATGGTGGATGATGTAATTGTATAAATTGAGGGATATGATTGTTGATTTTCACTTAAAAACCAATTTAATAAAATAACAGAACATTTCTAATCTAATAACCGATATTGAACCCACCATACTAAAACGACAATAACATCGGTTAGAAAATGATGTGTTAAGTGCGTATAACATCGGTGCCAATTGATCTCTTAACTGATCTAAAGGTTGTCAATAACATCGGTTAAAACTGATGTCTCCTAAAAAAACGATGTTTAGGATAGCGTCCCCAAAGTTAACATCGATTGTAAATTGATGTCTTTCGTTGTAACAACATCGTTTTTTATATGCTTAAAACCGATGTTGAATATGAAGCCTTTTAACATCACCGATTACGACATCGATCGATTTTCAGATAGACATCGGCTAAAAAATGATGTCTTAGAGCGTTTTTCTTGTAGTGACACAAGCTCCTTATAGTTAAGGAGTAATATTGTATAGCATAAAGGTTCTCTCCACGCACGCCCGCATGGGGGGTACAAATCTTGAGCCGATCGAGGCCCGGACCACTGACTTGTGTGCTAGCGCGACATGTGTACAGGAATATAGAAATCGAAACTAAGCCACATGGTCTAGCCCATAATTTTGCTTCTTTTGTTTCTAAAATTATTATATTACAGAGATAAAGTTTCAACACCCAACCATTGGTTTTTGTAACCAACACGTGCCGACTTAACTCTGTTACAATGAGATTAAATCCTGCAGAATCAACTCTATAACAACTGCAAATGGTTTAGTTATTGTGTAGCAGAAATGGTTTATTTAAATTCTCAGGTCCCTTTTTCAGCTATAAAAGGAGCTGAATTTTTTGATTCACACTCAACATATTTGCACTTTATAATCTCTGCATATTGGTCTTGAAGTTCCTTCGCCTTCTGCATCTTTTGTCATAATTTTCAGGCATTCTTTTCGGTTCGCCGGATGAATGGTAAACTAATTATCCCATCTTATCCTGTGAAACAGACGTCCAGAATAGGGGACAAATCTGTCTTAAGGATAGTGTGTTCAACACACGATTCGAGTCAATTTATTATTGTGTTTCTATCATTGCTTTATTACAAATTGCTATTGTTATTTTGTAATTTCTACTTTCATTTTGTAATTCGATGTTTTACTAGCAGATGTGCTTCTTATTTATCAACATACGCGTGTTATTCTAGTATACATATATATAATATTACAAAAGCAACTTTTTTTAATTTTTTTTATTCCTTACCATGCATGCTTTCCAAACCCCAAAACAAGGGGTAAAAGAACAAAAACTATACAAAATAATTAATTGTGATGATGTCATTATTTGTTTAATGTGAGGGACCAAAAATTGCAGACTCAATGCATGAGCATACTTTGTAGTATGTATACAAAATAATTAAATAGGTTAGGGAGTTATGATTTGTGAGGTTACAATCTCAATCAAAAGCTAGCTAGTTACTAATTAATGAGGCTTGGTGCTATAAATTAAATATATACTGCAGACTTTTAAAACTGACAAGTCATAAGAGAGATAGATACATATTTAAATTATAACATGACATTCTTGGCCAAACTTTTAGTACAACCCTAATTTAGAAATCAGAATTTGGATTAAAATTTGGAGATTGACCAAATTATGGGTTCGTTCGTTTTTTTTGGGGGGTGGGGGAGGGGAGGATTTTACATTATAATTGACAACATTTTTGAGTTTTGAATTTTGTATTAAATTTTGCGTAAAAATTAAAACTTCTTTAGTTGAATGATTCAAGATTGAAAATATATAAGATTGGAAAGTGAGCATACGTTTGACCGAATATGTATTTTCCATAGATACATGTATGAAATATATAATGAAAATGAGGTTGTGGTAGATTTATGTCAGAATTGTGTTATTTTCAAATTTATATTATTATATTATTTATATCTGTAATTATAAATATTATATGAGATCCATGCATTTTAATTAGTGATAACTGAAGATTTTTAATTTCTACAAGATTTAAATTGGTAGGAAAATACTTTTCATATCATTTAGCTTTGCACACAATGTAGTTGGGTAAAACCATTCAATTAAATTCGCATAATGATTTTTAATAATCAAACAAGTTTATTATTATAAAATTTGAAAAATTTATTTTTATTTATTTGTGTTTGGCTTTTTAAAGTGGCCTGAATTTTAAATTTTTAATTACATTGTTATAACCATTATCACATTAATTTTCCATAAATTAATATATTGCAATGTGGTGATATTTTATTTTTCGGCGTTTAAAAATCACATAGTTAATTGTGCTAATTTTATAAATAAAAAATATACAGCAAATAGATCTTCCATTGTTAATTACATTGTTTACTTATTTAAAGTATACATATAAATTGTTTTGATTATTTTTTACCTTTTATGTTATTTTTTTACCTTATAGATTATACATGGAGAAAAATAATTAACCACGGATAAATGTGAAGCCGCCACGTATAATTGAAAGATTGAGGAGTTGCCACATGTTTTGGAATAGTGAGGTGTTGAAATGTATCATTGTTATTTTTCTTTTAGTATATTGGGTTGATAGGACAAATTAGCCCCTTAAATTTTTTTTTTTTTATTTAATTCTCGATTTTTTGGGGGCCATAGCCAAAAGGAAAATAAGGGCCCATGTAAAAAGAAAGAAATACAAATAACTATTAAATAGGAAAAATTAGAAAATTAGTCCGCTAACTTTAGCCATTTAGACTTTTAGTCGTCTAGGTAGTCAAATTTAGTTTTAGACTATTAACTTTTAATTTTTTTGACATTTAGTTCGATTTTCGCTGGAAATATTAAATATCGCCGGAAATTGCTGAGGTGGACTAGATTATGCTGACATGGACAAAAAATTTGGGGATTTTTCAGTTTTGGAGGAAAAATTGCACATGTGTCATCCATGTAGGCAATTAATAAAGAAAAATAAAACAATAATAATCGAAAATAGCAATATTCAAAAAAATAAAATTATGAATAACGAAAAACCAAATTAGAAATTAGTGAAAAAATACAAATTACAAAATTTATGAATTTGATAAAAAAATATATAATTCATCAAATGTAGAAATTTAAGGAAAAGTATCAAATGAATAAATTTACAAAAATATAAAAAATTATATTTTTTTATTAATTAAACAAACAATGATCAATAATCCTCTCACCCACCTCTGCTGCATCTCTACTCTCTTCCATCAATTTCTCAATCTGGGCCCTCGAAAGCCTCATCTTAACCCGAACCGGCCAGAACCCAAGCCCAAACCCGAACCCATATCGCTGGACTTTCTCGACATCAAGCTCTCCAGCCACTCCTTAGCACTGCTCATATGCGCTACAGATCTTTCCCTTCTGGTTATGGGCTTTGGAAACTTGGGAATATCCACCATAAATAAATCTTTCCGGGCCCAAGTCCTTTTTCGGGCCATAATAGGGGGGCCCGAATTCCATACTTTTTAACTGCTTCATATTCCAGTAGAACGTAACCCACTAGATAATCTCTAAGCACGTCCATGGCCATCTCTGCCACCAAGACCACCACCACCCCCACCTCAAATTCGAGGTTTGCTTCTCAGATTTGGAGGTTGGGGTGGGGGAGGGGGAAAAGAGGACAAAACCAAAAAGAATGCCTGGTGAATTCTTCATTTTAGAGTTTTTCCCCCTTTTGGCCTAATTTAATTTTTGCTTTGTCATTTGCTTTTATTTTGCTTACTAGCAATTTTTTTCTCAAATTTGTTTGATCTTTATTTTTACTCCATTTTTATTTTGTAATTTTCTTTTTCTTTTGTGAAAAAATATGTAGGATAATATATGACACTTGCAATTTTCCCTACATGTATATTTCCCTCCAATTTTCCCAAATTCATTTTACTTAATTTTGATTAATTTTTATTTGTTCTTTTAATATTTCCTGTATATTAGAAATTCCCAATTTTACATCCTGTGTTGCTTAATTAATAAAAAAATATTTTTTTTATATTTTTGTAAATTTATTAATTTGATACTTTTCCTCAAATTTCTACATTTGATGAATTATATATTTTTTTTATCAAATTCATAATTTTTTTAATTTGTCTTTTTTCACTAATTTTTAATTTGGTGTTTTGTTATTCATAATTTTATTTTTTTAATATTGCTATTTTCGATTATTTTTATATTATTTTTCTTTATTAATTGCCTATATGGATGACACGTGTGCAATTTTTCCTCCAAAATTGAAAAATCCCCAAAATGTTTGTCCATGTCAGCATAATCTAGTCCACCTCAGCAATTTCCGGCGAGATTTAATATTTCCGGCGAAAATCGGACTAAATGTCAAAAAAAATTAAAAGTTAATGGTCTAAGACTAAATTTGACTACCTAGAGGACTAAAAGTCTAAATGGCTAAAGTTAGCGGACTAATTTTCTAATTTTCCCTATTAAATATATATACGTTTTGGAAATGATTTAATAAAAACTTGAAAATAAACATATTTATTTAAATAATATAATAACGGACAAACAAATATTCAAACTGGTTATGAAATAATAATAAATTCAATGTCACAAATATGCATAAACACAAACTTCAAGTTCCAACAGTGGACTTGTTTTTACAAGTGGAACACTTACAAACATAGACAAAAACAAATATCAAATAGTTATTGAAAAACTCTAGGTCTTCTAGTATTTTTAGAAGCAAAATCATCAACAAAGTCATCCAAATAAATATTTTCTAATACTTCATTTTCAATACATAAAATTGTCGAACTCAATTAATCTTTTGTGATATATAGTTAAACGCAAGTGTGATTTTATGAATTTTAATTTTGAAAAACTCTCTCAACAAATGCTACAATAACTGATACATTTAACCAATTTTTGGAAATTTTGGTTTTGATAAAGTAGGTGTCGACCCGACTTTGACCAATTTTTCGGTGGTTATATATTTGATTATGGAGGAATTAAATTGTATAATGTTAATCAGTAGATGTTCGTAGTATTTTTTATTTATCAAAATCAAATTTAGTGAGTGAGAAATTAGTACACGAAGTTAGCCACACGGATGGGCATTATGTAAAGGGAGATAAAAGACTTTAGCCTTATCCCACATAGAAAATAAATCATTATTTATCCTAATCTATTAACTAGAAGGCATTATTTCTTGGATATACTATAATACAAATGGATGACCACAAGTGAGTAACATGCGCGCGCGCGCCCGCCCGGCTCGGCCCGCCCAGAGCCTGCCCGACCCTTTGGGCTTGGGTCCAGGTCTACTAAGTTTTGTCACTCAAAAATGGGCTTGGCCCAGATTCAAGTGATTGTTGGACTGTTGGATCCCAATGAATCTGGACATTACGGGTCCGTCAGATTCGTGATTAAGTGCTTTGTTTGAGTAAGTAACTCCTGCAGTAGTGGTCACCTGAAGATAGCCCGCTACTTGTCTATTATGCAGTAATGAGATATAACACCTGGGCTGTTACATCTGATTAATGCCCACTCCCCTATTTTATCTCCTGCAGGTGAAATTGTAGGTTATATATACATGGTTGTGCATTGCAGTTTTACACACAATTCTTACTTCATACAGAGTATACACTCAACTTCTGCATTCTACAATTTAGTCGAGCAACTGGTCTTCAACTCCTTTTAGTTCAAAGGTGCTTATGTGTTAGTGGTGCTACTACACAGAAGACGAAGCTGTTTTATCTTTAGAGATAATACGTCGAACCGTGAGCACTAGCGGAGACGAAATTGTCTTGCAGAAAGAGATTATTTCTCGACTCGGCTCCTATCCAGTTTCAAAAATCCAATTTCACAAAGTAGCAGTTCTATGTTTTCTGGAGTTTTTTTCAGAATCTGTAACAATTAGATTCTGTACTTTTATGTTTTGTTATTTAAATTGTAATAGCCATTGTAAAGGCTTTTCCTGTTGTAACATATTGTAGTCAACAATCTCAAGACAATTATTGTAATTTACAATGGCGAGCACAAGCAGAACTCCGATCATCCCTCCCACTCAAGCTGGGAAACCCAAAAAATTCATGGGTTTAACTTTCAAAAGGTGGCAGCAAAAAATATTGTTTTACCTGACGACTCTTAGCTTGGCGAAAAACCTGACTGATGATGATCCTGTGGTGGCTAAAAATGAAACGAATGCTGAAAAACTTGTTTCTTTTGATGCATGGGGCCTCGGTAATTTTCTATGCCATAACTATGTCCTAAACGAACTTAGTGATGCAATGTAGAGTGTGTACTTTGCGAAGAAATCCTCCAAAGAATTGTGGGAATATTTGGAGAAGAAGTACAAAACAAAGGATGCCGGCACAAAAAAATCTGTTGTCGGTAAGTTCTTGGATTATGTGATGCTTGATTATAAAACCATGATGGGCCAAGTTCAGAAGTTATAGTTGATCCTACATGAAATCTCTACCGAGGTAATAGCCTTGCCAGAGGCATTTCAAGTTGCCGCCTTGATTGAGAAATTGCCTCCAAGTTCGAGAGATTTTAAGAATTATCTCAAACATAAGCAAAAAGAGATGGGACTAGATGATCTGATTGTCAAACTTAGAATTGAGGAACACAATAGAAGGACTGACTCTAAGTTGAGGCTTGTCCCTATGGAGTCGAAAACCAACTTGATGGAACACGGTTCATCAAGTAATTCGAAGAAAACACCTAACGACAAAGGCAAGAAATCGACAGTTGGAAAGTTCCAAAGAACTTGCTATAATTGTGGCAAACCAAACCATATGGCAAAAGATTACCATCAGTCAAAGAAAAAGAAAACCAAACAGCAATCCAATGCCAATGTGGTTGAACAAAAAGAACTGAACGACGTTGACATGTCGCGGTGGTGTTTGAAGCCAATCTGGTGGATAACCCGAAAGAATGGTTTGTGGATACTGGTTCCACTTGCCATATCTGTTCTGATCGGGGTGCATTCTTTTCCTACATCCCATAGATTGGAAGGAAGCTTCACATGGGGAATCATGTATCTTCTGATGTTGTTGGAGTAGGTACGATGGTGCTTAAGCTTACTTCAGGCAAGGAGTTGAAGCTGAAGGATATGCTGCATGTCCCATACATCCAAAATAATTTGGTTTCGGGTTCATTACTAGTCAACAATGGGTTTAGGGTAGTTTTTAGTCTAAAAATTTGTACTTAGCAAATTTGGACAGTTCCTTGGTATAGGTTATCTAGACAAAGGACTGTTCAAAATTAATGCAATGACTGTACGCCATTTTGGCGATAATATTAATAAGAATGAATCTTCTTTTGTTTATATTGCTGAGTGCTCTGATTTATGACATATTAGATTAGGATATTTAAATCTTAATTCTATAAAAAGATTAGTAATTTAGAATTAATTAATTTACCTAAAGCTAAAATGGCTAAATTAAATTAGCATTTCATTCGGTTGAAAGGAGCACTTCACCTTTAGAGTTGATATACACTGATGTATGTGATCTAAAATTTATGCAAACTAAAGGTGGTAAAAAATATTTTATCACATTTATTAATGATTACACAGGTTTTGCTACCTATACTTGTTAAGAAGCAAAGATGAAGCATTAGAAGCTTTTAAAAATATAAAAATAAAGTTGAAAATCAACTTGGCAGTCGGAATAAACTAATTCGGAGGGATAGATGTGACAAATATATTGCACCATTTGAGGAGTTATGTATGCAGCTGGGCATAATTCATCAAACTACGACTCTATATTCACCACAGTCTAATGGTGTTGTTGAACACAAAAATTGGACTCAAAAAGAGATGATGAATGCCATGTTGATAAGTTCCGGATTATCCCTGGATATGTGGGGGGAAGCGTTTTTAACAGCCAACCATATTTTTAATAAAATACCACTTCATGAGAAAGATAAGACTCCTTACGAGTTGTGGAAAAATATTAATCCTGCTTATAAATACCTTAAAGTGTGAGAGTATTTGGCTAAGGTGGCAATACCAGAACCAAAACAAGTTAAAATTGGACCAAAGACAGTTGATTGTGTCTTTGTGGGATATGCATACCAACGTAGTGCATATCAGTTTATGATACATAAGTTAGAAAATCCGGGAATGACTGAAGGTACCATAATCGATCAAGAAACGTTGTATTCTTCGAGGATGTCTACCCTTGTATAGAAAAGGTAGAAGTGAGTAATAATAAAAGAACTCACGAAACTTCAAGTGGTTCAACACCAAGTAGTGAAGAACCGAGACACAGTAAGAGGTCTAAGATGACAAATCTTTTTGGAACTGATTTCATAACATTTATGTTATATGGTGAGCCAAACTCGATTAAAGAGGCTCTAAGTAGTCCAGATGCTCCGCTATAGCAAGAAGCTATCAACAATGAAATCGAGCCTATTACGCAAAACCACACATGGAAGTTAGTTGATCTCCCTGATGGTCATAAACCTTTAGGATGTAAGTGGATTCTAAAGAAGAAGTACAAAACAGATGGAATGTGGCCAAAGGCTTTAAACAAAAAAATGGTATGATTTCTTTGACAACTATTCTCCAGTGACGAGGATTGCATCTATTCCGGTGCTTCTCGCGATTGCTGCCCTGCCAATCTTGAGATTCATCAGATGAATGTTAAGACATCGTTTCTGAATGGAGAAATAGATGTAAAAATATACATGGAACAACCTGAAGGGTTCATTGCACCCGGTCAAGAAAAGAAGGTTTGCAAGTTAATAAGATCATTGTACGGACTAAAACAAACTCCTAAACAATGACATCTTAAATTTGATAGCACGATGTTATCAAATGAATTTAAAATCAACGAGTGTGATAAAATGCGTATTTGTCAAAGGGACATCATAAGCATTTGTCATAGTTTGTCTATACGTAGATGATTTACTAATCATGTGCAGTAGTCATGATTCTATCATGGATACAAAAAGAATGTTAAAGAGGAACTTTGACACGAAGGATATGGGGACTGCTGATGTGATCCTAGGGATCAAAATTAGCAGATTGTCTTATCACAATACCACTATGTGGAGAATGTGCTCAAGAAGTTCAATGCTTTTAACGGTTCACTGTCAAAGACGCCCATTGATTTAAGTGTAAATCTGGTTGCTATTAAAGTAGAACCAGTGGCTTAGATGGAATACTCACGTATAATAGGCAGTCTGGTGTACATCACGAATTGTACACGTCCAGATTTAGCCTATTCTGTAAATAATTTGAGTAGGTTCACGAGCAATCCAAGCCATGAGCATTGGAGCGTTAACGAGGGTGTTAAAATAATTGAAGTATACCTTGGATTATGGGCTATATATACTAGTATATTAATGCTAGTTGGATTACGGATTTGAAAGATTCTTATTCCACTAGTGGATAGATATTCACCATTGGAGGTAGTGCGGTATCGTGGAAGTCCACAAAGCAAACTTGTATAGCTTAGTCTATTATGGAATCCGAGTTTATAGATATGGATAAAGATGATGAAGAAGCAGACTAGCTTCAAAACTCTTTGGAAGACATTGCATGTTGGAAAAAGCATGTGTCTTCTGTGATGATTCATTGTGATAGTTAAGCAGCTATAAGAAAGATATAGAGCAATATGTATAGCAGTGAGTCTCGAAATATTCGTCGGAGACACAATATCATAAGACAATTAGTCTCAAATGGTGTGATGCCAATTGACTATGTGAAGTCAAAAGACAATTTGGCAGATCCTTTGATAAAAGTTCTTAGTCGAGATCAATTGAGTAAATTTCTAGAGGAAATAGACTTAAAGTCCACAATGTAAAAAAATAACCATCATAGTGGTAACCCAACTATGATAACTGGAGATCCCAATAACTTAGTTCAATGGGAAAACTAAGTTATGAAGGTTATATTGTAACGCTTGGAAGCAATGTTTCAACCGATCCTAGAAATCAATACCAAGCGTTGAAACACCTGCAAAATTGTGGTGAGGCTAAGTCATTTGACTTTTAATGATTCCTACACCTCAATGAGATTGAGTATGGCAGAATACTCGGATAGGAGATCACCTATGTAAGTGTGAAGTGTGGGCCTCTTCAAAGTAACACTTACGAATCCAAAGAGGTGTCCATGGCCGAAATTGACATTAAACATGAGAACAGAAGCTGTTAAGACCTCATTGTATTAATACTGTTAACTCGCTATACACCACGAAGGAATAGTTCAAGACATTGCATCCATTAAGCCGCCAGTGTACCCGATGGTATTGACTAAAGAAGGTTCAAAGTCATATGCTACCTTTATGAATGCAATATCGTCTCTTGAGGACTGGTTTGCGTGTCTGTATTCATACATGTATTAATATCCACTCATGTGAGGGATTGTTGAAAATTTTGATTTCGATAAACTAGGTGTCGACCCGATTTTGACCAGATTTTAAGTGGCTATATATTTAACTCTGTAGGAATTAAATTATATTTTATTAATCTACGTTCCAAGTAGATATTCATAGTATTTTTTATTTCTCAGAATCGTATTTTGGTGAGTGAACAATTAATACATGAAGTTAGCCACACGAATGGGCATTATGTAAAGGGAGATGAAAGGCTTTAGCCTTATCCCATACATAAAATAAATCATTATTTATCCTAGTTTATTTACTAGATGGTGTTATTTGTTTGATATACTATAACACAAGTGGATGTCTACAAGTGGGTGAATGCGCCAGCCGGCCTGGCCCGGCCTAGGCCTGGGCATGGGCCTGGGTTGGCCTGACCCTTCGGGCCCGGGTCCAAGTCCATTATAATTTTGTCACTTAAAAATGGGTTTGGCCCAGATTCAAGTGACTGTTGGACTGTTGGAGCCCAATGAATCTGGACATTGCAGGTGTCCAAATTCGTGCCACTGTTGGAGATAGTAACTCCTGTAGTAGAGGTCACCTAAAGATAGCCCACTACTTGTCTGTTATGTAGTAATGAGATATAACACCTGGGTTGTTACATTTGATTAATGCCCACTACCCTGTTTTATCTCATGCAGGTGGAATTGTTGGTTATATATACATGGTTGCATTGCAGAATTTTACACAATTCTTACTTCATACAAAGCATTCACTCATTTTCTGCATTCTACAATTTAGTCCAACAACTAGTTTTCAGCTCCTTTTAATTCAAAGGTGCTCATGTATTAGTGGTGCTACTACATAGAAGACAAAACCGTTTTATCTTTGGAGACAATATGTCTAACCGTGAGCACTAGCTGGGACGTAATTGTCTTGCAGAAAGATATTCTTTCTCGACTTGGCTCCTGTCCAGTTTCAGAATTCCAATTTCAAGAAGTAGCAATTTCTGTTTTCTGGAGTTATTTCAGAATCTGTAACAATTAGATTGTGTACTTTTATGTTCTGTTATTTAAATTGTAATAGCCATTGTAAAGGTTTTTCCCGTTGTAACACATTGTAATCAACACAAAACTCTATAAATAATGGAAGCATTTGGAAAAACAATGTTTTTTTATTTTGATTTTAGAAGTTAGATTAAATTTTTAGTACAATTTTTGAAGCAAAAGACCATTTGATTTTTTTTTGGAGCTCTTATGAAAGTAAATTAATCAAATATGTGTACCTTTACATAAAAACTTATGTAAAACTGGGGCACCTCAAAATGGGGGCCTAGGCCCTAGGCCGTCGCCTTCGATGACTATCCTCAGGGTCGACTCTGATTTTTTTTTAAAAATGAAAAGTAGTCATGTTCAAAAACATGATATTTAGCCATTTTGATTAAAAATTGACGGTCATACCCATGTTTCTCAGTCCCAAGAAATGTACCATCATGAGATATGAAAAAAGGGTAAAGTGGACAAGTGAACTAAAAATTTGGTAAAAAAAACACGTTTTTAAAAAATATCGCTAAAAATATTTGGCAAAAACTCGTGTAAGACCGTCGTACGGTACGACAGCTGATACTTTTAGTGTAAAAATTGATAATTTGTCTGAATACACTAAAATAAAATGTATTCAGACAAAGTATCACTTTTTAAACTAAAAGTATTATTTTTTGCCTTAAAAGTACCACTTTATATACTAAAAGTACAATCCGTCGCATCGTACGACCGTCTTACAAGACCTGTTCAAAATATTTTAATTATAGATAAATGACTAAAAATCCAATGGACTGTTCTAATTATCAACAATGATTGTGCATTATTTTTTTTGTAAATGATAAAGAAAAATTGAGATATAAAAATTGGATATAATATATAAAATTTCAATATTTTGAATAATATAAAATTAGAAAAATCCATTTTTCTAATACTTTTAGAAAGATACTTTTAAAAAGAAAAACAAACAACCCTCATAATCTATGACGTCATTTTTAGGCTCCCATTAACAATAATCTGAACTAGAGTCCTTCAAAAATTATTGAAGATATAGTACTATACTTATTACTTAGTACTAGTTTTTGACCCGTGCGATGCACAGGATGTGAATTTATGAATTTGTGTTTTTACCATCGTACGTTGGCTTCTCATAAAGAGTAATGAATACAGTTAATATTTTTTTTCCTTTGACATGGTGTTTGTATGCGGACATTTCTTTGGAATGTTTTTAAATACTTTTAAGATGAGGATATATTGATGACTATTTTTTTGGTTGTTAATCTTAAATATAATTTCTTGTATATGCTTTTATACCAATAAGTTCCATAAATCATATACCTAAATATAACTACTTCAAATATCGTATGTGTTGTTATAGTTACTGTACATATAAAATATATGAAAACAGAGAAAGGAATGACAGAATGGATATTATATTTAAGATTAACAACAAAAGAATTGGTCATCAATATATATATATATATCCACACACACACACACATATATATATATATATATATATCCTTTCTTATATATGCTTTTCTTGTACCAAAAACGTATGTATGTTACTATAGAATAATATTCTACGATATTCTCATAATCTCTCTCCCTTGGTTAAATTTTCTTTTGACTTAATTTATAATAATGCGCACAAATACAACCATTTTGTGGCTTAATAATAGCTCAAGAAAAAAATATATTAATTGTATTCAATACATTTTTATCTCATATTTATATATTCTATCACCCTGCAATAAGAAAACTTGACATTTTACAAACCTTTTATGCTACAATCGATTTAAATATTGATACGATATTAAAACAAATAAATTCTAGACCTCTGCGTCATGGAATACCCACTCTAAGCTGTTCACATTGTTTCAATCATTGTATGCTAGTTTCACGTAGAGTCGGACCAAATTGTGTTTCATTGCCCATTTTTGCTTAGCCATATCGACATCCTTAATCAGTGTGAGCATAGATGTTTCATTTCTTTTAGATGGGAGAGAATGATTGACAGAGGAGTTTATTAATATGAGTACTTTAATTGCACAAAACTTTGCAGTAAGAAAAACTACACATCATAACGATATTTATAGGTGAATTAGCAAGTACAATTAAGGAAAATATTTGCTATAATTATTTATTATATAGTATAAGCTTAATAGCATATTTCAATTTCTAATATTCTCTTTCTAAATCTCTTATTCGATATTTTGTAATTACTTTGAAAGAATTCCGGATTTCTAGTTGAGATAAGAATCTTATATTTCTTGATATTTGTTATGCAAAACCTTAATATTAGATTTTGATTTCCTATATTGATTTTTGGAATATTTTTGTCAATATATTGTACTTATTATGTAAGAGTTTCGAATTTGTAATTGAGATATGAACCTCATAATTTTGGAATATTTGTTATGCAAATAATATTATTACAAAATTATCAACCGTAAATAATCAATGATTCCTTTATTTTTATTTTTATTTATGGATATAAATTTTATTGCAATCAGTCAAATAGTCAAACTTACATATAATTTCAAAATTTACTATAACCAATGTATATTTTGAATAAATGAAATAAATGAATAATATATAATGGAAAATAAACTAATTAGAATCCCAAAACACGTGTTTTGTAGTTTTAACAAAAATCAGGATAAATATTGAATCGTGTTTTACTAATTACAGAAAAGTGGTTTAGGTTGGAAAATATTTTGACTATAATTTTTAAGTGACATGGTTATTATATATATAGATATATAGATTAAAAAAAATCATGTTTTATATTTGTCAACATAATTTTAGGAAAAAAAGTTACATTTCAAAAGAATAAAAATTATTCTATTTTAGATATACATAGATTTAAAAAAGTGTCAAACAGACAAATTCATAATTAATTGTTAAAATATACTACTTTGAAAGTTGAATAACAAAATACATCGATAAGTATAAAAATAATTTATGTTAACCTGAAAAGTATGTTCATTAAATATTAAAAATAATTTTCTACATAGAAAACATTATTATGAATATAGTTTTATTTGAAATATATATTTAATTTAGTATTACATAAATAAATGTAATGTTATGTATGGATATATGTGATATATAAAACATATACTATTTGGATACATTTTTCTTCAATTAAAATAAATATTTTTTAATTGGATTTAATAAACTTAAATATAATTCTACATAATTATGAAGAAATGGGCTAAGCCCACCTAACAACTGTACATATATCACAAATACCAAAATACATGAATTTACAAATTAATGTCCCATATCCAAAACGTATAATTATTATAGCACATTACAAAATAAGTTTTTTAGTAAATATATCTTATATCTATTTTTATGTGTATTTTTTATTTTATATATGCAATATGGGTGTCAAATCGATAATCGTAAAAAGACGATTAATTTGATATATTATACGTAAAAAAGGGATGAAAACCAAAAAGTTATTAAATTTTACAAAAGAAAAATAAAAAGACAAATATAATAATTAATGCAGTACACACATAGATTTGAAAAGTTTATATTTAAATAATGCTTTGCTATTATATATACATATATAATTTCCATAATTAATTTACTAATTACCAAAATCAATGTTACTTGTTATAATTATATTTTTCTAATTCTAGAATGACGTTTTAGGCGGGAAAAAATTTTGGTTACTATTTATAAGTGACTCTCTTTTTATATATATATATAGATACTAGGCCACCATTTCACAACTTATTTAATTCATTATTACTATTAAGTTTGGTTAATAATCATTACGAAAATATACAGTATGACATCAAATTTAATTTCATCCACTCTGCCCTTTCCTCCTCCTCCTACAAACCCTAGTGCTATTCAAGCCGTTTTTGCTGATCATTAGGTTTAGGCACATGGACCACCTCAATAGCAGCCGCTTCCTCACCGCCGCCTTCTCACCGCCGCCGCCGCCGGGGATTATGATGGAAAAACTGCGGCGGTGGTGGTGATGGTGGACGTTGTGGTTTCTCTATCTTGAGCGACGATCGTAGTTCTAACAACTCTTTCTTTAATCTCCAGTTTTCCTCGCTTAATCTTTCACAATTTTTCTTCAACAACTCGCAGTCTACCTCCGTTTGCTTCAGTTTTGTCCTGCATTCATGAATTCTAAATAAAATCTGTGCACATATATATATATATATATTCATTTATACACATATATATATTTTTTAAAAATAAATAAAACAAGGGGAAAAATTAAAAGAGGAAAAATTAAAGGAAATTATTACCTTGCTCTTCTGTTTTGAAACCAAACTTCTACTTGTCGTGGTTTGAGATTCAATTTTTCTGCAAGTGCTTGTTTTTGAGCCTGTCAAAAATAAATATTCCGTTATTCTACATTCATTAGTAACAAATAATCTTAGGCTACATTTGGACTTGGACGGAGGATTTGAGTTTTTGATTTCAAAAATCCATAACAACAAACCTATTGAGATTGTTTAGATGAATTTATTTTATAATGGATTTTAAATCTTTTTGTAGCTATTTTTGGAGTCATTTAGATTATTTCAACTACTTGATATTTGAAGTCATTTGAAATTCTTCTCTAAATCCTCTTTTCAAATCCAAATCCTATCCTCAGGTTGCATTTGGATGGAAGGATTTGGATAACATTCATTAGCACATCTTAGGTTACATCTGCATTGAAGGATTTGGATTTTGGATTAAAAGATTTGGATTTGAGGAGAGAATTTGGGAAATGAATTCAAATAACTCCGTATAAGATAAATTTGAAAGCCACGACAACTACTCAAAAAAGGCTTAAACCGGGAGATTATGAATTTGAAATCCATAAACACCGATGTTATACAAACAAGCTCAATTTGTTTCTATAAACATTAATTTTTTTGCTTCAAATTCATCAATCCAAATGAAGCCTTATTCCTCGTCTGTCTTGCACTGAAAATAAAAACGTGTGTATATATGCTAATTACAGATGAAAACCGTAAATCAAAGAGATGATGAATGTATACATATATATATATATATATATATAGAGAGAGAGAGAGAGAGAGACACCGTGTTAAGTGTAGTTTGGTGTTTGAAACTGTCTTCAAGCAAGGTGGTCTGATCTCTAGTGAGTCTCAATTTTTTCCTTGAGCTAAAATCCATTGAAAATTTGCAGTCATCATCATCCTCTTTGCTACCATTTGAAAATCCAATATTCTTATTGTTTCCTTGTTTTACATCTTTTCCCATGATTTTCAAGCTGGAGCTCGAGTCATCACTCGTAATCCCATGATCACTTGGCTGATTAAGTGGGATTGAAAGATCAAGAAAAAATAATCTCTTATTCTTTTGTGGGTAATTATCCCTTTTCTTGGGCTTAAATTCATTCAAGCCAAGACCCAAGCCGAGCCCGAGACCAACTTCTTCATTTTTTTCATCCATGGGGGAATGAATGATAATATTGATGGGAATATTTGTCAATGAGTTAGGAACGTCTACTTATAAGGAGATTAATTTATACTGTGATAATATTTGGGGTAACTACAGCAAAACTATTTTTGGTTATAAGTGAAATTAATCACATTTTTAATTATGTATTTATTATATATTGGAGTGATTATCAATGTCAAAAGAAAACAGGGCAATAATAATGGCATGCGTTAGGATTATGACTCCTAGGAGGAGACCAAAAGAAAATTATCATGTTTGACTTACTGTTTAAATTTTTTAAAAGGCTTTTTGTGTAAGAGTAAAGAGTCTTTGCTTGCATTTAGGTATATGAGTATTTGCATGTTATAAATATTATTAATAGAAAAATTTAAAATTGGGAGTTATGGTGTATATATATATATATATATAAGTCAGTCAAAATTTTAATTATTGTAAATTTAACTTGTAACCCCTCAACAATTAATATCTCTGCTGGTTCTTCTCTTGATGGAAATATGGAGGAATGTAAAAAGTTTTTTTTTTTTTTTCTTTTTTAACTAGTTTTCCACTCCTGTTTATATATTACTTTCCGTGGGTTTAATCTTACAATTATTTATTGAGTTGCAGGCATTTTTAGGACAGAGAAAATAGTCAATTTAAAAAAATTATGTGAATGTATTTAAATAAAAAAGAGAATGAATTATATATGAGGTTAAATTGATAATGGAGTGCATGTATTTTGCAATCATATAACAAATACATTATTTACTCTCTTATTTTTCCAATCACCAATCACATTGGATCATATATTTACTAAAAATAACTAATACATCAATTATCATCGTCACATTTTCATTCTACATCTAATCGCACTTTCATAATTTATTTTTATTTTTTCAAATAAATTTTTTCACACTATTTGTCAAAAAAATAAAAAGGGGTGGAATTATACATCGACCAATTACACCCTAAGCTAAGTTATCCAAACTATCTCATTTTTTTTTTCTTTTTTTCCCGATATAAATTAGAATTCGGGGCTTAAAACTAGCCCTATAAAGCACATTTAATAAGAATTTTTTGCCAAGAACCCCTTAAATTGTTTGTATTTTATTTCAGTATGTAATAATCCATTTATAAGTCTGTCGAAAAAAATATATTTTCACAAACAAACTTTAATATATCAATCTTTAAAATTAGCCTAGCTCTTAGATCCAAGTTAATTCGGCTCACAAATTCATCAAGCTTAGACTGGATCATGCTCAAATTAATTATAATTAAATAGAGTACGGGAAATAGGGTGAGCGAATATATGTTGGGTCGGCTAATTGAGAATCGTGAGCCTAAGGGCATAAACAGTACTGCGGATCTAATTTTACTGTCACCAATTGAACGAAAATTGGTTTGTGAAGTTGATGGGATGATGTCTATTTATTGGACAAGTTTGCTAACTGATCCACACACAAAACTTGTTAGATTTCCTATACGTCCTAGGTTAGGAGGATAATATAACTGATATATAGAATTTATGTTTTTAATAAAATGAATTGAAAATATATATTTTATTTTGAGAAAGAATTGAAAATATATATCGATTGTATCGAGTTAAAATTTCCAAAAATAATTATGGTTGAAGTTTAAAAAAAAAACGATTACATAAAGAGGTTATTAACTTACTGATAAATAAATAATGAGATGGTTTCCCATAGGACCGTCTTACGGATCCTAATCCGTAAGACGGATCCTATCTGTAAGTCCAAGCGAGTACGATAATCTATAGGGGGGTGAATATATTATCTCCATCTTTTCAATTATGCCCTCTTTTTCGAAACAAATAAGCCAAGACAATAATAAAGGTGCGGGAAGTAAACAACACGCGTCGATTCATAGAGGTTCAACCCACCTAGGGCCTAATCCTCTACCACCCCAGTATGTCCGGGATGGATTTCAAAAAGAAAAAAAATATTTTATTAATTACCAAAATTAATACAACACCTTACAACATCACCTTGAAGAGCACCACACTCTTCTTCGACACCACCTTTGAGATTACCACAATCTCACTTGAAGATTACCACAATCTCCAACGGCACCTTGTGAAGATTGTCACAATCTTCAACCTTGAAGAACACCAAATTCTTCAACACCTCGAATAGCACCACACTCTTCAATAAGAAGATCACCACAATCTTCTTGCACCTATCACCTAGATCATCCAAGTGTGTTCTTATCACAAGAACACTCACAAGGATATCTCGTGTTGAATGATAACCCAAAAATTCAAGATTACAACTCGATAATGAATGATACAAATATGAGTGCAAGTGTAATCAAGAAATAAGCCTAGACCTCAAGATGTGAAAGTGAAAAGCTAGGCAAATTACAACAAGAATAATAACAATGAAGAACAAATATGTTTGCTTGAATGTATCTTGTTGTGTTGTGGTATTTTCTCTTGTTGTGTTGCTTCAAATCTTCCTCTATTTATAGGATATGATTGATCATTGATAGGCTCCTCTTGGGAACTGATTTCTACAAAAAAATTGCAATTAAAATCAAGATTATAGCTGTTAGAAATCAATCCCACAAATTAAGGAAAAGCTGTCTGCTGCACAACGGTTAGAATTTTGCTGTCAAACCATAGGGCGACCGGTCGCGCATTGATACAGAAAGAAAAATAACGCAACAAAAACCATCATCTGGACCGGTCAGGGTGGGGTCCGACCGATCGACACCCTGTCCGACCGGTCAACCCCCCTGGGGACCGGTCCAACTCACATATAGTCCAAGGCAGAGAGAAATTTCTCATTTCGGTACCGATCGACGGTATGGTCGACCGGTCGACCTCAAAACAAAAGTGTTGTCCAATTTTATATCGAAAATAAACTTCAAGAAATACTCCGAAAAATAGTAAAAATATTTTAAACCGATCGGGAGTATTTGGACAACATTTGAAATATAGTTTTGATGTAAAAACACATTAACTCAAAATCATCAAAAGTGTTGTCCAATTTTTGTCTAAAATAAACTCGAGGAAATACTCCGAAAAATTAGTAGAAACAATTTAAATCATTTAGGAGTATTTGGACAACATTTAAAAATATTATTTTGGTATAAAAACAAAATCATCAAAATCATGATAAAACCATTTATCAAACAATCTCCCCCTTTTTGATGATTACAAACCAAAACAATTTAACGAGGTTGATTTTGTACAAAACAATTTTACCGGTTAAAATAAACTATCTGTTGTGAGCGACAACATTCCATGCAACATAATCACAAGGATTGGAATATAGATTTTCAAAAATATTTTTGCAAAAGCTCCCCCTATCAACATGCACAACAAGAGTAATGTAGAAGCAATCAACCAAAAGCTAAAAGCTCAGCTTTTACATATTGAGCTTAAGAATCAAGAGCTTATAAGCTCCCCCTGTCAACAAAACATCATTAGACATGAATATGAGTCCATACTACAACAAATGGACTAAGTATAATCCACAACTTATGGCTTTTAATAGCCACAACTTATAGCTTCTTTCTCAAGCTTATTTTAGCTTTTTTTGAGCTAATAAGCTTATAACTTGTTTCTCCCCCCTTGGAATCATCAAAAAGAATGTTAGCACGATAAAAACATCATATATTCATATCAAAGTGCGCAACTTAACCAATTTATCAAGCTATTTGAACATTGAAGCTTATAAACCAAATAGGAGGGAAAAGTCGATCATATGACTTGCAGAAGATTATGAAAACTCATTTGATTAGCAAAACACGATCTCTATAAATATATAAGGCATTTGAAAACGAGAGAATCATGTAGGTGATGAATTTTTCATTGAAACATTTTATTGAACACTTGGCGGGCGTCAAAAATTGAAGAAGATATATATAGCCCCTGTAAATGAAATCAAGCCAAGTTTTTCATCACCAAAAGCAATTTTACAAATATCATTCATCAACAATCATCATTCACAACACAATTATGCAAGAATTCCAACCAAAAAAATCAATACATAAGCATTTTCTCAAGGTTCCACCCAATTGAGATAAGGAGTAGAATTCTTACCATTTAATCGGTGAGGATGAGTAACAATGATCATAAACGAGCAATATAATCCCCAAAATATGTAATTTATGAAACAAAACTCATTTGAAGTGAATTGTGTGTGAAATTTGCAAAGGGGACGAAATATAGAAGAAAAATGCCAAATGGCTAAGTCGGAAACAAGGGCATTTTAACCATAAAATCACTATGGGCGATCCGGTCGACGGCTTGGGCGGCCGTCGGTCGGCCTCAAAGCCAGCGACCCACTCGTCCATTTTGATTTTGCAAAATCCAAGTTTGAACCAAAAATCCGATTTTTCGCCCTAAGTTTTAAAAACGTGCAAAATGCAAACGTAGACCTCATTCAATATACATTATGTCATAATCAAGCTCGAAATAAGGTAAAAGACTCGGCGGTAAACGGTTGAAAACAAAAGTCCGCGAGTTGTCCTTGAGATGGAATTAAACACATCTCAATTTTTCGTTTTTAGAAACACAATCCCTTAAAAAAATATCGAATCTCAATATGTTTAGTTCGATTATGACGAACCATATTTTGAGAAATTGTAAGCACCGGACTTGTTATCCCGAGAAGATATGAACGTTTTAAAACCTTAGATAAACAAGCTATAAGAGAAAGTGCCTTTCAAATATTTGAAAATTTCTTTTTAACGGCACTTTAATTAGATTCGTTGGGATAGTTTTGAAGTCGAGCATATAGACATAAGGCATAGAAAATGTCGAGTCTAAAAGAGTAATAAACGAAGATAAACATACCTCGAACCTAAATTACCTTCAATTTGACTTTCAACCATTTCGTTATCAGAGGAGTCATCACCTAGCGCTTCATCGATTGGTTCTTCTTACGACTTTGCCTCAGGCGTCAGAAGATCAAACATAGGCATTGAATCCTTCCGTTCTTTCATTTTCTGAAAATTCTTCACAACTTCATCAATGTATTCATGAACTTTGGCGTTGAAGAAGAGTTCATCATCAGGTGAGGATGAAGTATCTGCTTCTTTCTGTTGCATTTCTGAATGCAACCGCTCCATGTCGACATGGCTTATAACTTCCATGTCACTTTTCAGCAACAAGCATACTTCATTAACACCCTACAAAAAAGTGACACTTTTTAGATAAAAAATGATATTTTTAAGCATTAAACTGATACTTGAAGATGCATTGAAAATAATAATATCAAATAATGAAAATTAATACTTTTTCAAAAACAAATGATACTTTTTCAAAGAAAAATGATACTTTTTAATAGTAAACTAATACTTGAAGATACTTACATCTTTCGCCTGTTTTTCAACCTCACTGTCGGTTGGGTAGCCAGGTTGTATTTCAAACTAAATCAACTTTGAAGATTCATCATCTTTCCCCCCTTTCTCAATCCCAGACCTCTCACCTATAGATCTTTCGCCTTTTTTTTCTTACCTCTGGTAGACCTTTTACCAATATCAACTTTCTTTACAAATTTCTCTACATTTTCCAAATTAACTTTCCTAGAAATAGGATAGATGTTTTCCACATCATCCTGCCCAATATCTCCAGCTTTTTTCTCTTCTTTGGCTCTTTTTCATATTCTCTTAGTCGTCCAATGCTGAATAAGTGGCAACTCGGATGGTTCAGATTTCCCTTGCCATTTCAGATGATGAAAATATATAATTTGCAAGGCCAAAACGCAACCACTTATGTAGGTTTTTGACTTCTTGTTAAAGTTGTCCACTGCTCTACATAGCCTATCCAACACTAATGAACACAAGTCAAAATATGGGATTGCATCTACATCAACTAATGACTTAAACCAAGAAACATCAACAGTGTAATTCGTACTTGGTGCCAAAAGCGTTGATAAGCTATATAAGACAAACAATCTTTTGAAATCATCCCCCCTTCCTTATACTCATTTATCAGTTTTTTTCTCAAAGACCCAAACTGTAGAACTCCCATCAATTCCTACCCTATTCTTAAACTCAACAACATCATGTAGACTATCACTCTTCCTATAAACTAATACGTCATGACTGTTCCACGGCAATAAAAAACATTGCATATATCATCAGCAGTTATAACAAACCTTCTAATATCATCAACACCGAATAGCCAGCTTGCCCCGTTTAATCTCTTCTCCAACCATGACAACATTTGGGCAGGGAGTTGCTTCACTTGAAACTTCAACAAACCCCCAAAACCGATACTCTTAACATCCTCATTCTGTCCATCATTCAGAGAATTGACTAAATCATATATTCCTTGCGGTCTACATTGCATAAGGAAATTGCTGCAACAAATATAAAGTGACATAAGTACTGATATAAAAATATGATATAACATGATACTTCTAAAACATGATATAAAACATAAGTAATAATATAAAAACTTGATATAAGAACATAAGTACTGATATAAAAATTGATACAAATAAAAACTGATACTTTTATGCCAATTTCTGATACTTAGAAGCATAAAACATGCTACTTCTAACATGCATAATGATACAAATATATGTTAAATGTTAAAAATGCACTGATATAAAAACTTATACTTTTAAGGCAATTTTCTGATACTTACATGCATAAAACATGATACTTCTAACATGCATAGTGATACAAATATGTGTTAAATGTTAAAAGTGCACTGATATAAAAACTGATACTTTTAAGACAATTTCTGATACTTACAAGCATAAAACATGATACTTCTAACATGCATAAATATATAAATGCTAAAATGCTCAAATGCTAAAAGAAACAGGGCAAAACTGCACAAAACTCTTAGTAGCTTCCTCAAATAGCTGGATTTTCTTTCGGGGATTTTTGGGATCGTACTTTCCAATTTCCTCCTCCGGAGATTTACGCTTTTCATCAACCTTTCCCGGTTCATCTACACTAACTTTCTTCCTCTACATCAACTTTATCGTCGTCTTTTTACATCTCTTCTTCAACAGTTCCTTCTTCTGCCAAAGGTTTTTCTACTACAGCGCCTTCATCATCAACAATATTTTCCAAATCATGAAAACTAGTAACTTCCTTATTCGGGCTTTCTTCTTTAACTTCAGTATTTTTTGAAGTCCTTTCTCCTACCTTGCCTATTCCCGGGCTGCCTCTTGCCCTCCCCCTTCTGTAGGTCCCAAGGGCTGAGTTGTAAGGTTTAGAAGGGGGAGGGTTGAATAAACCTTACAAAATTTTCGAATTAATCCTTTTAAATAATTTTACAGAGTTAACTCAAATCAGCTAAGTACTTGGGGGACAACTTGGTTGGCTTACTTCAGCAAAGTTACCCACTCAACAGACTCGACTGAGCTGTTGATAGTATAACTCAGCTGGGTCAGCTAACACTTTAACTTTTTAGTTGATTTGGTTTTGTTCATCGGAAGAATTTTAACCCTTGTTGTTTTAAACTTATTTTTCACACTTGTTTTTAGAAATGTTATTATCAGCTAGGTTTAGCAATCTTGACAGCAGCTATCAAAAATATGCAGGAAAGTAAAGTGCTGTAAGTAAAATGACACAAGAGAATTTTATAGTGGTTCGAGGATGGGGTAATTCCTCTAATCCACTCTTCTCCAACTCCTAGAGAAATCCACTAAGTAATATATCTGATTACAGAGCAGTTATCAGTCCAAATCAACCTTGATCACACAACTGGCTGCTCCTAGGACTCAACTTATTCACAAAATGGCTGTCTTGCTACTTCAGCTCCCTCGAACTCTTGGAATTGATCACACAACCTTCCAACGAGCTCAGGACTTCTGGTTCGACCTTGAACCTTACTACAACTCCTTCAACTTGGAGAGTACCCCTTTAGTTCTTTAAACTATTTCATCTTCAACTTGATGAAGTATTCTTTCCTTCACTAAATGTGTTGGATCGAGTTCCTTCGATTTTAGGATTGAGGAATATCTTAAAAATCTTGAGAGTATTTTTTGCAGGTTTTGCTTACTTGTATTGCTTGATAATTCTCTTGGAATTCGTTGTGATTGATTACCTTCTCTCACTTGCTTCCTCAACCTTTTATAGTGAGGATTCGAAAATATGTCCGTTGAAGAGATAGACATATAATTCAAATCCCACTCGTAGGTTGTTGGCATGTCTTGTCCTTGCAACATTAAATAGGAATCGTACCATGTTTTTAATGCTCTGCAACCTTCCCTTGTCTCTGCAGGTTTTCAGGTACATCCTATTGGTTCCTTGCTTTTTGCACTCTTTCAGCAAAATAACTTTATTCTTTGTCGGCCGACACAAAGCCTATTTTCAAAGAAAGACTTGACTAGTGTTGACAATGTATCTCTATCAGCTTTCTTCAAATCTTGTCTACTGAAAATCCCTTTGACATCGATTCCAATCATTATAGAATGACTTAGCTGTACGACCGACCGAGACAAATTTTTCCGCCACTTGACTGATTCTTCACTTAGCTTCACACAACAGACACACAACTGAGTCTTCATTTCAGTCTTCAGTCTAATCTTGTACTTCTTCACCTTAGCTGACTCCACTTAGCTCATCCAGTCCTATCTATTACAAGTTGCATTACGAGAAAAATGGGGTGCCAAATTCCTATTCTAAGTTTTACATGGTATCATCAAAATCTAAACATAAATTTTCCTAACAATTTCCCCCTTTTTGATGATGCCAAAACTTAAATAATTACAACAAAATAAACATTGCAGTAACAAAGACTGTATGTGTTGAATATGTCAATTTTATTGATCATATCATTCTTGTACTTTGCATATGCACTTTACAAAGCTGTTACATAGTAAACTCTATACACTGTATCTGAGCTATACCATCTATTACATTGTATTAGAGCTTCTAATTTGTACTAAAGTACAGCAGGTATCCGAACAAAATATGAAAGATGATACTAGGAAAACTTACAAAAATTTGTATTTACATTTAAGTAAAATACAATGAAGGGGTTTCAGCCGTCTTCAATGCCTCGGCTGCTTCCTTCTTCTTGTTTCTTCTTCAGCTCTTTCCCTCTTCTTTCTTTCATAAGCTCTCTTAGCAGCAGGGTCTTCCCTTCGCTGCCTTTCCTCCCATTCTCTGTTGACTCTTTCATTCTCAGCCTCATGTCTTCTTCTTGCCTCTTCATTCTTGCGCTCCACTAAAAGGTTAGCAAGATGGTCGTACCCAACCCAGTAATTGATCCCTTTCTTATGAGGATCAAAAAATCTTTTATCCTCAGGTCTTGGCTATGGTGGAGTGCCTCTGCCTCTTCCATCACTTCCAAACCTTCCCTTCCTCTGAATGACTCAGCTCCTCCTCTAGGAGTGTACTGTACTGGTGCCTTTTCCAGTCGAATGACTACTGGAACTCTACTGCTTCTTAGCTAATGTGCACAATTCAAGTCCTTTTTCCCAGTACAAGGCCCACACCTGTGGTAGATTCATATAATAACCTTCAGCTACTAGAGTTTGGAACTCCTCTAGTGATCTTGGTTCAGATCCAACATCGGGCATCATAATTTCTCGAGGGGGTTTTATTGCTGGGGAATCATTCAATAAACATGCTGGGGGGGCCTTCGAACCTTGCTTTTATATATTTGATGCGCTCGGAGTGCTTCTCAGCTACCTTATTAAATTCAGCTTCCATGGCCTTTCTTGGCTGGTTAACTTCCATTTCAGATTTCTCTTCTACTATCAGCTTCTTCGGTTGTCTGCTGAGAATTAAGGCTGTTACTTCTCCTTGTTGTGGGGTTTTAGCAAACATTATTTTCAATGGAGGTTTCTTCACAGAACTTCATTCCCCCTTGCTTGCTTCCCCTTTGTTTCCCTCCTTATCACTCCCTTGCCCTTCCTTTAATTCCTTCATGGCCTCATCTTCTCCCTTTTTGGCATCATCACCAAGGGGTAGAGCCAGGTTTGGGAAAATACCAATCAGGAGGAAATCAAGTTTATTGTTCATGGAATCATTCTTTTCATGGGTCTTGGAGTACGTTGTTCTGAATTTCGTTCTTAATGCCTTTGACTCAGCTGCCATCAGCTTCATTTCTATTTGGAGCACCTTAATTTGTTGTTCAACATTAGCCTCCATTCTAGAAATTTGGATTTGTGCTGAGCCTTTAGAAACTCCATGTCAGACCTATGTGACTCATCCATCCTGAATATGTGGTCCCTTTGCCTCTGCTGGAACATGAGGTTATCAGAGCTCCAAATCACCATTTTCGCGAATAAAAACTTAAAATAGGTGACTTGCACACGCCTCAAAGCCTTGACCTGTCCAACCCATTCTCAAATCCTCTGGTAACATCCCTGTTATATAGCCTTTGGTCCTATGATGCAAAGCCTTGCTCTATTTTCTTTATCTCAACAGGGATGGCTTTAAAGGCTTTCCGGAAGTCGGCTGTCTCAGCGGACTGATCCTCTGGCCACACTGCATCAAAGGCAAAACCAATAGGAACTATGGTAGTTTCACATGGAGCTCTGAGTTCTTCTAGGGGTACTTGGATGTCGTATTTGGCTCGTTCCATAGCTGATTTGGCTTCAAAAGGAATCTGGGCTTCAAACGGAAAATATACCGCAAAACGATCTTTAGGGAAAAGAGGTATCTCCACATCTTGAGCTTGTGGAGCCTTTCCCTTTTCTTTTAAAATTTCTTCAGCTCGATGTGCCTCAGCTGTTTCAGCGTCGTCGACATCTTGAGAGTTGTGTTAGCCTACTGAGCTGACTGATCCTTAGCTGTCTTAACAGCTTCCTCAGCATCAGTTGTGGCTTCCTTTTGAGTTGTCTGTTCCTCAGCTGACTTCTCATCTTAATCAGAGTGTGATGGTGCCATTGGAGGTGGCCCATCAACCAAAATAAACTTAATCGGAGCAGCTTTGTCACTGACTTGGCTCCGTGTGGCCTTAGCATCCTCATAAGCTATGCCCTTGTTAGATGTATCAATTGGAGTGGACTCAGCTTCGTTGTCTGATTCCAAGAATTCAGTGTCTATATTCTCCTAAGAATCATGAAGGGCGTTGATTTCTTCCTATTCTTCAGCAACCTCCACATGAGGAGCAGGCTCATTTTCAACAGTCTTCTTAACTAGGGAAGTCTCAACCTCCTCTAGGCCTTCGTCACCCTCAATATTTTCAACTGCTGATGGGCCTTGTTCATCCCTGTGTGCAGTGCCAACCACAACAGGGTCTTCTACGATATCCCTTTTAGTAGACAGAGCTGCTTTGGGGTCTTCAATAGCATCCGTCGGAGTCTCAACTCCTTGGATTTCACTTGCAGGGCCAGGAGTCTCAACTCCCATGGCCTCGGTTCCATCCTTTGCCTTAGCTGCTTCAACAGTGTCATCGGCCTGCAGTGCAGTTGAAGTCTCAGCTGAGACAGTCTGAACTTCATTAACTTCACTCTACTGTACATTGAGGTTCTCTCATTCGCCTCCAAACTCCATGGATGGTTGGTCTCCCACAACATCCTCCGACCTGGCTATGGTGTGAGCTTCTCCCTCAGCTGGCGCACCAACTGAGTCTTGAGTAGTGGGGTTACTCAGCACCTGAGACTCGGTTGTTATTCCAGTTGAGTATTTAGCCATCCAGGAAGGTGTCTCAACACCTTCTGCAGGAATTGGCTTGGCTAAGGTGCCCACTTCTTCTCTTTTCTTAGCTTCATCGCCAGTTTTCCTGGTCCCATCTTCTTCAAATTGCTTAGGGGATGTGGTGGCAGCAAGGGTTCGCACCACATCCATAACATCAGGGACATAAGAGATTTGAGAGGAATCTCCTGTACCCTCTTGCATTTGCTTCTCGTGCATCTCTTTTGATTCTTTGGCAGCTTGCTTGAAATCTGCTTTCTCGGCTACAACAGCAGGGTCGATCTCCTCAATGTCATCACCGCCGCCGCTGTCAGTCGAGTCCATGGCAGACTTAGGTGCATCTCTAAATGGGCAAGTTTGGGGGTTTTCGATTCTTCAATAGCCTTTTCCTTCTCCAAGGCTTTTTGTTTCTCTTCGTCCCTCCTTTGAGACAGAATGGTCATGTAGAAATCAGGATCAAGAGCAGAGCTAATAGCTATGTCACCCAGGAAGCTCAAGAGCTCCTCTGCTTTTTCAATAAACTCCGTGCTCAAATTGATATCTTGAGTAACTTAGCTTCCAAGTTATCCATACCCTCAATCTCTCCTGGATATCAGGATGAACAGTAGACAACATCACTATATCATCATCCTCTTCTTCCTGAATAGGAGCGAGCGGAGCATGGTCCTCCTCAGGTTCTCTAGCATCCGTCTGAGGGGACTAAACAAATGTCTCTTCAGTGTGTTTAGCTATCTCAGCTCCGTGTTCCTCATCTCTCTCTCGAATAGACAACAGTCTGCTGATCTGCATCATCAGTCTTCTTGACTTCCGTGGTGACCTCTTCATCACCAGTAGCTTCCTTTGACTGCACTTCCTGAGTTTCAACAATCTCTTTCTGTGCATGCTGGGTGCCGGACTTAGCTTGCTTCTCCAACTCGGACTTCTTGACCAGCCTTATTCTTTTGGTTGGAACCAGAGGGAATTTTAGGTCCACATTTTCAGGCTCATCGAAAGTGAACGCCTTTTCTCCAGTTATCTGCTTCTTGGGATGCAGCTGCCTTTCTAGGCACAACAGTGCGCCTTCTCTTCACAACTGGAGATGGTACAAGAGGTTCCTTCTCAGTCTCTACTGCAGGGGCAGGTGCAACTTCTAGCTGCAGCTGGCTTGCGAGGCACAACTACGCGCTTTTTCTTCACAACTGAAGAATGTGCAGTTGTAACCTTCTCGATCTCAGCTGTTGGGGCAGGTGCAACATCTGGCACGGCTGCAGGGGCAGGTTCTTGTGTGGACCTGGCTGCTTGGGTAGGTGCATGCTTAGGACTGGCTGCAGGGGCAGGTGCTTTCTTAGCTGCAACAACTCTTTTCTTCTGAGTCGGCTTTGGAGAAGGAGTTGGAACAATTGCAGCTGTGTCCTCAGGTACCGGATCAACTGATTTACCTTTACTGGTGTCAGCTCTTCATGCATGTGCTTGCCTCTGAGCACCATATAGATTCGCTTTGAACATCTTTTTGTTGACATGAAAAGGCTTTCCATGCTTAAGAGCAATCCCCTTCACCTCCATGAGATGGCCAATGACCGGGCCATATTCCAACGAACTTATGAATAGACCACCATCAATAATGATCTTGTTAATCACATTCTCGCGATGATGTCGAAAACAAACTCAGCCAGATTGACCTTCTTTTTCCTCCATGATCGCAGCCATCACGATCGCTTTGTCCAGGATACCGATCAAAGTCGAATTTCATGTCAATGCATTTGGACACAATGTCCATCAACTTATGGTAATCTTCCTTTATCAAAGATTTCTTGGCTGTGTAAATAGCCTTAGCAGCTAACTAAGGCTTGGCAATCTCTTTCCAAGCCGCAGCTAAGTTAACATCTTTCTCAGATATCTCCTTCAACCCTTCTGAAGGCAGATTATAGAACTCAGCTAGGTCCGCAACAGTTATTTTGATGGCCTTGCTGTGGACCGATGATCTAATCTCCCCATCGTGAACCTCCACGTTCACGTAAACCATACCAAATTTTCGAATTTAGTCCTTTTAAATAATTTTACAGAGTTAACTCAAATCATCTAAGTTCTTGGGGGACAGCTACGTTGGCTTACTTCAGCAAAGTTACCCACTCAACAGACTCGACTTAGCTGTTGATAGTATAACTTAGCTGGGTCAGCTAACACTTAACTTTTCATTTGATTTGGTTTTCTTCAGCGGAAGAATTTTAACCCTTGTTGTTTTAAACTTATTTTTAACACTTGTTTTTAGCAATGTTATTATTAGCTAGGTTTAGCAATCTTGACAACAAATATCAAAAATATGCAGGAAAGTAAAGTGCTGTAAGTAAAATGACACAAGCAAATTTTATAGTGGTTCGAGGATGGGGTAATTCCTCTAATCCACTCTTCTCCAACTCCTGGAGGAATCCACTAAGTAACATATCTGGTCACAGAGAAGTTATCAGTCCAAGCCAGCCTTGATCACACAGCTGGCTGCTCCTGGGACTCAGCTTCTTCACAAAACGATTGTCTTACTACTTCAGCTCCCTCAAACTCTTGGAATTGATCGCACAGTTTTCCAACAAGCTCAGGACTTCTGGTTCGACCTTGAACCTTTATAGCTCCTTCGACTTGAAGAGTAGACCCCTTTAGTTCTTTAAATTATTTTCTCTTCAACTTGATAAAGTATTCTTTCCTTCACTGAATGTGTTGGATTGAGTTCCTTCGATTTTAGGCTTGAGGAATATCTTAGAAAGTTTGAGAGTATTTTCTACAGGTTTTGCTTGCTTGTATTGCTTGATAATTCTTTTGGAACTCGTTGTGATTGGTTACCTTCTCTCACTTGCTTCCTCAGCCTTTTATAGTGAGGATTCGAAAATATGTCTGTTGAAGAGATATATATAATTCAAATCCCACTCGTAGGTTGTTGGCATGTCTTGTCCTTGCAGCGTTAAATGAGGATAGTACCATGTTTTTAATGCTTTGCGACCTTCCCTTGTATTTGCGGGTTTTTCGTACATCCTATTGGTTCCTTGCTTTTTGCACTCTTTCAAAGAAAAACAACTTTATTCTTTGTCGGCTGACACAAGCCTTTTTTTAGCAAAGACTTGACTAGTGTTGATAATGGATGTTTATCAGCTTTCTTGAAGTTTTGTCTGCTGCAAACCCCTTTGACATTGATTCCAATCATTATGGAATGACTTAATTGTCAGTCAGATGACTGAGACAACTTTTCTGTCACTTGACTGATTCTTCACTTGGCTTCACACAGCTGACACACAGCTGAGTCTTCACTTCAGTTTTCAGTCGACTCTTGTACTTCTTCAGCTTAGCTGACTCCACTTAGCTCATGCAGTCCTATCTATTACAAGTTGAATTACAAGGAAAATGGGGTGTCAACTTCCTATTCTAAGTTTAACATGGTATCATCAAATTCTAAACATAAATTTTCCTAACAACTTCCTCTCTTGTGGACCAACTGTTTCTGGCGAGTCATCTACAAATATGAAAACACTGATACTTTTAAGGCGTTTTCTGATACTTCTGAGGCAATTTCAGATACTTGTAATCTAACAATTACAATTAAGTTACATTTAACAACAAATAAACATTCATATGAGTACTTAAATATTCATACATGTATTAGTGATATTTGGAATAGGAGATGAAATGCAGTGCAGAACAGTGAATCTTGTACATGGTACAACCCCATTTCGTAATGATCGTGAACATTCATATCCCAGTGAGTACAAGAAGAAGAAAGAAGAAGAACAATCATCATTTTAGTGTACATTTTGACGTGTAGAAGAAACAAACTCGCACTTATTGAGGATTCTCTGTCATTTTTACTCTTGATTGGTGTTGTTTTACAAAGTGCCCTATTTAACAAAACAAACTTCAAGCAACAAACCTTAGGCAACTGACAGTGTTTAAACAAACTTTAACTAATCCACACGTAAGCATGCAATTCCATTTTCTGACCTTGATGTTCTGAAGAAGCCCTAGTTACAAAATACATATACAGAATACTTAAAATTTTAAGATTGATGGAATTAAAATAGCAAATAATTAGTTTGGACTGGGGCAATAATGTAAACAATTAAAGAAAATAAACCTCAATCATGCAACCAAATTCGAACACCTCTCACTACCCACAACAACAACCAAAAAACACATACTTTTAAGAAATATCAAATCTCCACAAAATAAGAAAAACAATGAAACTTAGACACACATACACATACACACACATACACACACACACACACACACATATATATATATATATATATATATATATATATATAGAAGGAGAGACAGAGATAGAGATAGAGATGAGCATATGCATGGTACTTTTAAGGCATTTTCTGATACTTTTCAGGCAATTTCAGATACTTTTAATTCCATTTAACAACAAACAAAAATTCAGTTTAACAAAAATATGTTCAATGGTCAAATATGTAAGTCCAAGCGGCTACGATAATCTAGAGGGGGGGGTGAATAGATTATCTCAATCTTTTCGATTTTACCCTCTTTTTCGAACCGAATGCTCAAAGACAATAACAAAGGTGCGGAATGTAAATAGCACACGTCGATTTATAGAGCTTCACCCCACCTAGGGACTACGTGCTCTACCACCCCAGTATATCCGGGATTGGTTTCGAAAAGAGATAAAGATTTTATTAATAATTACCAAAATTATTACAACAAAATCTTACACCAACACCTTGAAGAGCATCACACTCTTCTTCAACACCACTTTTGAGATTACCACAATCCCTTGTTGAAGATTACCACAATCTTCAAACGGCACCTTGTGAAGATTACCACAATCTTTACCCTTGAAGAGCACCACACTCTTCAACACCTCAACAAGAAGATTACCACAATCTTCTTACACCTAACACCTAGTTCACCCAAGTGTGTTCTTACCACAAGAACACTCACAAGGATATCTTGTGTTTGAATGACGACCACAAATTCAAGATTACAACTCGATAATTGATAATACAATAGAGTGCAAGCGTAATCAAGAATAGCCTAGACCTCAAGAATGTGAAAGTGAATAGCTAGGCAAATTACAACAAGAAAAATGACAATATAAGACCAAGTGTTTGCTTGAGTATATCTTGTTGTGTTGTGTTGTTCTCTCTTGTTGTGTTGCTTCAATTCTTCCTCTGTTTATAGAAGATGTCTTGTACATGATAGGCTTCTCTTGGGGACATGAATTCTGTAAAAAATTGCAAGACAATTGAAGAAAAGAGTCATTTAGAAATCAATCCCACAAATTAAGGAAAAGATGTATCTTTGCATGCATGATTTACATTTTTGTCAAAACTTAAGAAGCGGTGCATGTCGCACACAAATAGACGTTTGAAAAAGAGAAAAACACATTTACACAGGGCGACCGGTCGACATCTACCTCGACCGGTCGACCTATGCCTCAACCGGTCCCCCTCATGGGTTTGGAAGAAAGAAAACGTTACTGTTTCAATTTTTGCTCCAGTGCACGGGTCTCCCTATAGGGCGGCGGTCGACGGATCGTTGCCCTATAGGGCGACCGGTTGCCTGACCATTTTCTCGCAAACATGAAGTTTTCTGTTTTCCTCAACTTTCAGGTACGGGTTGCCCTATACGGTGACCGGTTGACCTCAAAACAAAAGTGTTATCCAATTTTATATCGAAAATAAACTTCAAGAAATACTCCGAAAAATAGTGAAAACATTTTAGACCGATCGGGAGTATTAGGACAACATTTAGAAACATTGTTTTGGTGTAAAAAAACATTAACAAAAAATCATTAAAAGTGTTGTCCAATTTTGTCGAAAATAAAACTTGAAGAAATACTCCGGAAAATATTAAAACCATTTTAAATCATTTAGGAGTATTTGGACAACCTTTAAAAACATTGTTTTGGTGTAAAAACAAAATCATCAAAATCATGATAAAACCATTTATCAAACAATCTCCCCCTTTTTGATGATTACAAACCAAAACAATTTTAACGAGGTCGATTTTGAAAACAAAACAATTTTACCGGTTAAAGAGAACTATCCGTTGTGAGCGAAAACATTCCATGCAATAAAAACACAAGGATGGGAGTAGAGATATTCAAACACATATAGCAAATGCTCCCCCTATCAACATGCACAACAAGAGTTATATAGAAGCAACTTAAACATAAGCTAAAATATTAGCTTTTCGATATTGAGCTTAAGTATCAATAACTTAAAAGCTCCCCCTGTCAAAGAGACATCATTAGAACCGTATATAAGTCCATACTACAACCAATGGACCATGATTCATACATAACCATAATGCACCAAGTAGACTAAATATGATCCACAACTTATGGCTTTATGAAGCCATAGCTTATAGCTTCTTTGAGCTAAAGAGCTTATAACCTGTTTCTCCCCCTTTGGAATCATCAAAAAGAATGTTAGCACGATAAATACATCATATATCATATCAAAGTGCGCAACAAAACCGATGTATCGAGCTATTGGACCATTGAAGCTTATAAACCAAATAAGGAGGTAAAAGTCGAATCATACGAGTTGAAGAAACTTATGAAAACTCATTTGATAAGCAACACATGATCTCTATAAATATATAAGACTTTTGAAAACAAGAGAATCATGTAAGTGATGAATTTCTCATTGAAACATTTTATCGAACACTTGGCGGGCGTCAAAAATTGGAAAAGTTATATATAGCCCTTGTAAATGAAATCAAGCCAAGTTTTTCATCACTAAATGCAATCTTATAAATATCATTCATCAATAATCAATAAGCTCATCACAAATATGTATGAATTGCATCAAGAAAAATACATATAAGCCACAAACTCAAGGGTTCAACCCAATTGAGCTAAAGAGAGTGAATTTCTTACCATTCAATCGGTAAAGATGAGCATCAATGATGATAACCGAGCTAGGTAGTCCCCAAAATATATAATTCATGCATCAAAACTCATTTGAAGTGAATTGTGTGTCAAATTTGCAAAGGGGACGAAAAATGAACCAAAAAGCCAAAAAAAATGCTAAGTCTGGAAAACAGAACCATTTTTAACCAAAAAAAATCCTTTAGGGCGACCGGTCGGCCTTGCCCCAGTCAGCCCACTGTTTGAGTTCTGTCTTAAAATTCGAAGTTTGATTCAAAAATCCGATTTTTCGCCCCTAAGTTTTAAGAACGTACAAAATGCAAACGTAGACCTCATTCAATATACATTATGTCATAATCAAGCTCGAAATGAGGTAAAATACTCGACTGTAAGTGAACAAATGTCCACGAGTTAACTTTGAGACGGGATTTAAACACATCTCAAGTTTTTGTTAAAACATGCAATCCCTTAACAATTATCTCAATATGTTTAGTTCGATTATGACGAACCATATTTTCATAAATTGTAAACACCAAACTTGTTATCCCGGAAAAATAAGAACGTTTTAATACTTTGGATATACAAGTCATAAGAAGAAGTGCCTTTCAAATATTTGAAAATTTCTTTTAACGGCACTTTGATGAGATTCGTTGGGATAGTTTTTGAAGTCGAGCATATAGACATAAGGCATATGGAATGTTGAGTCCATAGAAATAATACAAGAAAACATACCTCGAATTTGTTTGTCGGCCGATATGCCTTTCTCTACCTTTGTCAATCTTTAGCCATAGAGGTTGAGATAGTTCTTCTTTCTTCAATGCATGACTCCTTCAAGAGCTCTTTTGAAATATAACCGTCTTCTTGGCATTGAGTAATTTGAATTCCAATGATCAAATTTGAGCTTCCCTCATCATGATCATCTTGGGTTCATCTTGCATTGACTAGGAAAAATATCTTGCACAAATATTTATTAGTAGCACCATAAATATTATCAACATAAATTTGCACAAGTAACCAACCTTGCCCTTTTTTAAAACAAGAAGTGTAGTATCAACTTTACCTTTTGTAAAATCATTTTGCAAAAATAGCTAAGTCTATCAACCGTACAAGACCTTTTATAAAAATCATTTGGCCTAAAATTTTAAACTCCGATAGACTTATATTTGAATAAAACCATTTAGAAAATTGAATTTAACATCCATTTGGTAAAGCTTGAAATTTTCTTAAAACAAGAATGGGCAAGTAAAATGCAAATAGCTACTAAAGGTGCTATGAGTGCAAATGTTACATCAAAATTAATTACCTTCTTCTTAAAAATACCTTCGAGCTACTAACCTTGCCTTAGTTCGACCAATGTTGCCTTGGTCATCGAGTTTGTTACGGAATACCCTTTTTGTCTTCTTCATCACTATCATCATAGGGCATCCAATTGATCTAAGGTGTTCATAATAGAATATTTACATCCAAATATTTTGAGGTAACTAATATTTGGAGTATTTCATTTCTTATCTACACAACTTAACAAACTCATTAACGGCATCGCTTATATAAGCAAGAGAAAAATAGCCCAAGTGTAAAAACATGCCTCAATCATCAATCACAAAATATATTGCATAAGAGCATAGTAGAAATAGACACTATATATATAGACCATGAAGCAAGAAACACATACTATGCATTTAGAATATCATCAAGAGTCTAATAAATCAAGTTCAAATAAGCTTAAGAAAGCTATAAAAGGTCTCTTTTGAAATTTGAAAATCCGATAGCATATAGTTGAGACCTCATTTAAAAGAAGTATTTGAACAAGAGTTGACAAAGCAAATATGTGCAATCAAATATCGAATAGTGCCTTTAAACAAATTCTAAAAATCCTCTTAATGGCACTTCTATGAAATACTATGAAAAACAAGCACATAGGCACATGGCAATACATATATCGAGTCTATAAGAGTAAGAATAACACAAGTAAATGTACCTCGATAATTTATGCCTTTCTTGACAAATAATGACGTAAATGGCCATTTGTGAAAATATGTAAATCATACACAATTCTTAAAACAAATCTAGCACAAATCATAATGATAAAAGTGTAGGCTAAGAGATATCACAAGTAAGCTCATGCCATAAAAATCCATAAGAGATGATAACACACTTTAGTCTACAAAAATGCACAAGAGTTTTAAAAGCATCATATAAGGTCTTCTTTTTCAAAAATATTTTAAAAGCACAAATATATATTGAAGACCTTAATTAAAAAAATAAATACTTGAAAACATATTTTGCAATTAAGACACAAATAAAAGCATGCATAATAACAAAATAAAATGTATATTTAACTAGGGAGATACGGGTTACCAATTACGCCATTTCAATGGGTTGTGCCGTTCCATTGTTGATGATATCTTCCCCTCGAGAAGTCACTTTGTTGATGATGACTTCTTTGATTACTCCATTTCCAAGGTTTGTTGCCTTCCCATTGTTGAAAGTCTCTTCTTCTTTGAAAATCATCTTGTTGATGATGTCTTTGCCATTTCAAGGATTGTGTTCTTCCCATTTTTGATTATATCCTCTTCTTGAAATTGGCTTTGTCGAAAATAGTTTCTCCTTCTTTGATCAAATGAAACGGTCATTTGATGTCTTCTTGCGGTATAAATTTTCTTCGATCATTATTTCGCGGTACCTAATATGACATTGTTTTGTGGTACCCTCATGTGTTTGGGTCCTTTGGGATTAGTCTTGAGACTTTTAGATCTCCAACAATAATTAGAGCTATTTCTAGCCCGACAAGTATTTACCGTATGACCCTTTTTACCACAATAAAAGCATGTAATAATTCTAGGAGCATAATGACCAACGTGCTTAGAGACTTGATTCTTTTTCATGTGATTGACACCCTTAGGCTTATGATCAAGTTCTAGTTTCGAAATATCACAACAATCAACTATATTGGTTATTCTATCGGCACTCAAGTTGGATTTAGATAAATCATTTTTCAAGCACTTTATATCCTCAACAAGAGTACTATTTTCTTTCTCAAGGTTTCTAACCTTGTCAAGAGTGGTGGTGTGAGCACATGATAGTGATTCATAGGAAGTAAATAAACTATCTTTATCATTCTTTAAAACAATGAATTCCTTTTTCAAATATTTGTATTTAACAAGTAAGTTTTGGAATTCATCTTGTAGTTCATCAAAATCATTTTGCAAATCACTATAATCATTATCATAGGAAGTAGAGGGTTTAGAACTTACCTCGTTTTCTTCTTCGATGCCTATGAGGCATTGTTCAACTTCTTCATCATGGGAGGTTGTAGAAGGCTCATCCCATGTTGTTGGATTTGATGTTATATCCATTTGTGAAGTAGATGCTTTTGAGTTGCTCCTTTCATTTGCATACACTTCATAGATGGCTTCTAATGTTTGCCATACTTCATGTGCCGATCGAATACCTACAACATGATCAAATTCCAAAGTAGTAAGTGAACAATACAAAATATTAAGAGCTTTACCATTTAAGGAGATGATTCTCTTCTCTTCATCATTGAGCTCTTTGAAGCCTTTAGAGGTGTGTGGTGTATTCTTCGTCGGAATGGATTCTCCATTGATGACGGTGTTCCAAATATCGAACCCGCAACTTTGTAAATAGCATTCCATTCTTTTGTTTCCAAAATGTAAAATTTTTGGAATCAAATAGTGGTGGCTTGGTGGTGGATGTGCCGGTAAAATGAGCTTCGTTCGTAGCCGACGATCGTTCCTCTTCACTCGCGATGTGCAACGAGCTTGCCAAAGAGTTTCGCTTTGATACCACTTATAAGTCCAAGCGGCTACGATAATCTAGAGGTGGGGGTGAATAGATTATCTCCATCTTTTCGATTTTACCCTCTTTTTCGAACCGAATGCTCAAAGACAATAACAAAGGTGCGGAATGTAAATAGCACACGTCGATTTATAGAGCTTCACCCCACCTAGGGACTACGTGCTCTACCACCCCAGTATATCCGAGATGGGTTTTGAAAAGAGAAAAAGATTTTATTAATAATTACCAAAATTATTAGAACAAAATCTTACACCAACACCTTCAAGAGCACCACACTCTTCTTCAACACCACTTCTGAGATTACCACAATCCCTTCTTGAAGATTACCACAATCTTCAAATGGCACCTTGTGAAGATTACCACAATCTTCACCCTTGAAGAGCACTACACTCTTCAACACCTCAACAAGAAGATTACCACAATCTTCTTACACCTAACACCTAGTTCACCCAAGTGTGTTCTTACCACAAGAACAATCACAAGGATATCTTGTGTTTGAATGATTTACCACAAATTCAAGATTACAACTCGATAATTGATAATACAATAGAGTGCAAGTGTAATCAAGAATAGCCTAGACCTCAAGAATGTGAAAGTGAATAGCTAGGCAAATTACAACAAGAAAAATGACAATATAAGACCAAGTGTTTGCTTGAGTATATCTTGTTGTGTTGTGTTGTTTTCTCTTGTTGTGTTGCTTCAATTCTTCCTCTATTTATAGAAGATGTCTTGTACATGATAGGCTCCTCTTGGGGACATGAATTCTGTAAAAAATTGCAAGACAATTGAAGAAAAGAGTCTGTTAGAAATCAATCCCACAAATTAAGGAAAATATGTCTCACGCAATCAACGGTTTACATTTTTGCTATCAAACTTAAGGGTGACCGTCGCACACAAATAGACGTTTGAAAAAGATAATACACATTTACACGGCGGCCGTCGGCGTCGCTACCTCGACCGGTCGACCTATGCCTCAACCGGTCCCCCTCATGGGTTTGGAAGAAAGAAAACGTTCGCTTTCAATTTTTGCTCCCAGTACGGTCTCCCTATAGGGCGATCGTCGACGCGACGGCACGGTTGCCCTATAGGGCGACGGTTGCCACGACCATTTTCTCGCAAACATGAAGTTTTCTGTTTTCCTCAACTTTCGTGCACGGGTTGCCCTATCTGCGACCGGTTGACCTCAAAACAAAAGTGTTATCCAATTTTATATCGAAAATAAACTTCAAGAAATACTCCAAAAATAGTGAAAACATTTTAGACCGATCGGGAGTATTAGGACAACATTTAGAAACATTGTTTTGGTGTAAAAAAAACATTAACAAAAAATCATTAAAAGTGTTGTCCAATTTTGTCGAAAATAAAACTTGAAGAAATACTCCTAAAATATTAAAACCATTTTAAATCATTTAGGAGTATTTGGACAACCTTTAAAAACATTGTTTTGGTGTAAAAACAAAATCATCAAAATCATGATAAAACCATTTATCAAACAAAATATGTTGACATAAAACTGATACTTTTGAAGCAATATATAATACTTTTATGCCAATTTCTAATACTTTTAAACATCATTGTTCACAGAATTTTACAATAACAACAATGTCTTTATTAACAAATTTTAACATAAACATATTAAGAGAATACCTTAACACGGACGATTGTCTAACCTTTGTAAGAACCTTAAGGACTCCTCTTCCGAGAGGCGAATTTAAGTCGTTCACTGCAAAAAAAAATGAAGAATAAGAGAATATTAAGAGAAGAAGAAGAATAAGAGAAGAGAGATACTCGAACATACCTTTGCAACTTGCAAGAGTGAAAACGGTGAGACTCCTCTCTTCAACATGAGTTTCATTTGCTTGAAAACGAAATTGATTGATTCAAAAAAACGAAGATTAAGAGAAGAAGAAGAAGAAAAAGAATAAGAAGAAGAAAAATAAGAAGAAGAAGAAGAAGAATCGAACGGGAGAAAGGAACGAGAGAAAAAAGCCCTAGAAACTGTAACAGAGAACGTGAGAAACTGGGAAAAGAAAAAATAAAAAATAAAAAGAAAATTTTAAAAAAATCCGAGTTGAGTGGGTCAGGATACCGGGTCGGAAAAATGGGTCGGGTAAGTAAGATCCGTCTTACGGAATGAGACCCGTAAGACGGACTTATACAAGTTTTGCCATAAATAAGTTATTAATTTATTGTTAGATGAAAACAATCCCAAAATAATATAAAAAACAACACAGAAACAAAAGGAACTTAAAAATAGGTAAAAAATACATTGAAACATCGAATGCATCATGAAAACAATAAAGAAACATCATAGTAACTTTAAAAATAATATAGAAACAACCTAGAAACAACAAAAATAATATAGAAAACAACACGTCAATAAAAAGATTTAAAAATAGGTAAATACTGCATTAAAACGTTGAAAACTACATGGGAAAAACAAAGAAACATCATACCAACATATAGTAAACAACCCATAAACAATATATAAAACAACACCTGAACAAAAAGGAGCGTAAAAAATAAATAAAAGTTGTATTAAAACATCGAAACAACACAAAAACAACCAAGAAATAAATAAAAACAACATCGAAACAATAGAAATAACATATAAAGCAATACATGAACAAATATAATCGAAATAACGAAAAAATAATGAAAAATAATGTATGAGCGTAAAAAAAGTAATAAAATTTAAGCGAGAGAGTAAAAATGGGAATGAAACGTAAATAGTTGGGATTTTTCCAAAAATGAATGTATGTGGAGGAATTTCACCTTTTTTTTAAGGAGGGGCTGACACGAGCCTTCCCCGTCCCAACCTATGACCCAAATGGGCCAGCCCATATGGGCCCATTTTATGGGCCTCTAAATCATTTTTTAAGTTGGCGGGGCAGGCCAGCCTATTTTGACACCCTTAATTTTCTTTTACTAAAATGCATTTATGAGTTATTTATTAATAAGAAAAATAATAATACATAGTAAAAAATTAATATATAAGGGGCACATTGAGAAAGTTATCAATCATTCACACTATTAAAAAAGTAAAACTATATCTAGTTTAAGGTATAGAATTACATTAATGATCTTGAGCATGACTGAAATCACCTACTAAGTAAAATATTCTTCAAAGGATAATAGATAAGCCAATTGATACGTGATGAAATACAAATAAAACAGAGGATCAAATTAAATATGAAGAAAAATATGTATTGAATGCAACTACATCCACAGATTTCTAATATTATAAACCAATCTTTTCTTTTCACAATTTCTCAAAATTTACATGAAAAACCTCCTCATTTTCTGTTCGTGTTGGTGTTGCACGTCGCATCCCAACTACGGAGATATTATTTTTGGTAATTTTATCGGGCTAGGTTATAATATCCTAGGTCCAAAAAAAACGAGGACTCAAAAGCCTGGCCCATTAGGTCTGAAAAAATGGGCCAGATTGATCGACCTAGTTTTTTTAGGTGTTTTTTGTATGGGTTGGGCCAGGCTGGGCTCTGAAATTAGCGGTCCTGTCACTGCTTGGGCTGGACCAATTATCTCTCTTGACCCTGCAGGCTGGCACCAGTCCGGCCTGGCCCGTTTGACACTCTACTTAGGAGTGAACGATATATTTTAGCACCATTAATATATATATATAGATATATATTATCCATTTATTTATTTTCAAACATTTTTCAAAGTGCCAAATGAAAGCATAGCTTACAGGGCATGCCACGTACCACTTGGAATAAGTTTTAATAGGAGTATTTATTGAGCGGGCTATTCATACCTCCAAATTTGATGAACATATCCACCTCCATATAATTTTAAATATGCCATTGACTTAAAAGATTATAGTATCCTTACTCAAAGTAAAAGTTCTAAATAAACCCCTCAAATCTCTAAATACACTCCCATCTTTTATTACACTTATAATCTTCTTCCAAACATCCATCCACCTCCTTCACCCACATTATTCTTGTTTCTTGAGCAAAACTGAAACTTTTTTCTTATAAATCCTAGATTTTCCAACACCAACATTGTTGAATATATGGACAAAGACTTCATTACCCCAAATAATGTAAGTATCTTCTTATTTACAAAGATGTAAAGTATGTAATTTCTCCATTTTTACCTGGTCAAAACTATCATGTATGATAGTTGTGCGACACTTGGTACGACTCAATCCACATGACACAATCCTTCATCGCTATCGCGCCACAAGGCACGATGGCATGATCACACACTTCTATCGTGCCTTGTGGCATGATAGCGAAGTGTGGCACGACGCATCACACACTATCTTGATAGAATATTTTTTCCTACTTGTTGATGATTTTTTTAATAGGAAACAAACTCGATACTTACGGAGTATAGTGTTGTTTGTCTTTCAATAATAAGAATGTTGAAGAGCTTTGTGTTGTTATGGATTACACACGTGTTCACGACGTTTGTGTTATTTTGATCTCGAGAATAAATTATTTGATTGGGAGCGTGAGAGAGGACATGAGCATGGCATGGTAATTATAATAAGTAGGTCGATGCGGTCGTGGGTAAGAAAAGACATCGGGTATTTTTGGCTTGTGAACATAGTGGACATTACCGTGAATAAAAAAAGATTGGAAATGTCGAAAAAGAAGATGCTAGCAAAGTTGAAAAGAAAGTGACTAAGAGAGAAAACGGAACAAAGAAATGTGGTTGCCCATTTTAATTTAGGGGTCGGCAAGTATTAGTTGAAGGAGAATGGGCACTATATATTGAATGTGGCATACATAATCATTCAATTTCACAATATTTGGAGGGTCACTCTTTTGTTGGTTGATTATCAAGAAATGAGGAAGAATATGTGTTGGACATGTCACACGGTAATACTTGTCCGACGAACATTTTGTTTGGCCAACAAAAAAAATTTCAAGATAATAAGTCCACAATAAGGACTATCTACAATGCTCGTATGAAGAATAGAGTTATCGAGCGTGAGGGTTGATCTCAAATCAACAACTTATGCATAAATTGAAGGATCATGGATATTTCAATCATCATAGATGTTGTGAGATGAGTAACACCGTGAAGGATATATTATTTACTCACTCAACAAGCGTTGAGTTATTGCGTCCTTTTTCTTGTGTTATTTTTATGGACTGTACGTACAAGACGAATAGATATAAGTTACCTTTGTTGGAGATTATCAGTGTGACGTCAACACATATGACATTCTCTGTTGCAGCAACTTATTTTGAGTGCGAACGGGAAGACAACTACATATGGGCTTGCACAGTCTTAAAATCATTGATGGACCCATCTTCTATCCCCACTGTGATTGTTACCGACATAGAAATGACTCTAATGAATGCAATTTAGAGGACATTTTCCACTTTGAGATCTTTTTTTATCGATGGTACATTAGTAGGAATATTTTGGGGAATCGCAAGAAACTATTGGGCACGAAAGAGAAATGAGACTTTTTAACCTCTATTGGAATATATTGGTCATCGCAGATACTGAGCCAATATTTTATGACTTAATTAGGAGATTCCAGTCAGAATTCTGTGATTATCGAGCTGTCCTACACTATATAATGGAGCAATGGGAGGGGTCGTATAAGGAAAGATTTATATCTGCTTGGACGAATAATGTCATGCATTTCGACAATACCACAACAAATAGGTAATTCACTTTATTGTACTCATCATTTTGTTTATATTCTATCATATAGTGCTTCCAAATTTATTTTAGGGCGAAGAGTCACCATGCAACATTGAAAAGATAGCTTGCATCGAGTCTGGGTAATTTCGAGACATGTTGAGAACAGGACACCCTCATCCAGACATCACACAATGCAATAAATATTCTTTTGTGAAGAGCAAAAATGTAGTCTTACATAAATACAAATCAGTTGTATTCATGTCACTATGAGGTATGGTGTCTATACATGCATTGAGTATAATCTATCAAGAAATGCATCGTGTAATCGAGGGTAGTGTAGACCTCTTGTTGTGTGGTTTTGTATTGAGAAAGACGTGCGGACTCCCACGTGCTCATGAGCTTTCTGAATATGTGAGATTGGAGAAACCAATTCCACTTGATCATGTTGCTTCATTTTGGCGAAAATTAGATATATTACCGAAAAATAGAGATGAAACTGGTGTTGGACACGGAATTGGGTCTCAATGTACTTAGTATGTCGGTGCTCTTTTCACCAAATTCGAACAAGCACCCGAATAAGATAGGTTGTTAATGTTGAAAAGAATGATGGAGATTGTAAACCCAACAACAACCTCACTAATTGAGCCCGAACTACAGAATCGCACGTATGGCCGTCCTAAATTTACCAAGGTTAAATAATCTAAATTACTCCAAGGGTCGAGAACACTGTGAAGTAATTTGGGGGGAAAATCCTCCAAAAAAACCGATTAATTTGGGGAAAATAAAGCAATTTTATTTTAAATTTATAATAATTAATATAACATCAAATTTTAAAAAATGATGTTAACAGTGATGTTATAAACTAATAAAGGGTGGACAAAGTCATATGGTGGAATAACCTATCTTAAAATTGATGTTATAAAGCAAGAAAGGGATGACCAAAGCATCTGCTCTAAAAAACGATGTGTAATAACGGAAAAACCTGGTCATACACATCGCGTCACGTAAAATATGATGTTGTATAGTATAAGACATCATGAAATTCGTGAAACAGATGTCTTTTAAGCAATGTCTTTGAGCATTTTTCTTATAGTGAAATCACAGATTCTTGACAACCACCCCTCCCCCAAAAAAAAAACTTAAATCATGTTTCGTCCCGAAATCATAAAGAAATTATCAAAAGAAAGAGGAATGCGTGATAAGTACTTACTCGGACTATTGTGGTAGAGGATAGTGGCCTTGACCACTTTGCCATTGCTCCATTCGTTTCATTAATTATAATACTTTCACACGAAAATCGTTAGTATGTTCATATGATTTTGCACCTTCAGTAGGAAATAATAGTTCCTTCTCCATTGGATGGGTCTCACTTGTGCCTTAGAATGCATAACCAAAATTGTCCGAAAGAAGTTTATGTTCCGGTGAAGCAGGGAGTTCATCTGTCAAATCCATTTGTAAGGAAGCAGTTCGCTTGACTGGGTCGTGTAATTTCATACGCACGTGTGCATCTATCTGAGCTCTTTTCTTGGGTACATGTTCTCCCGCTGAATCTAGAGCAACCACATATTCAAGTATATCATTATTAGTAACATCGAAACATATACCTTGAGACCCATTTAGGTTTCTCATTGGAACATCTATATTTGGCCCTTCGGGGACAAAAGTAATTGTAGGCTGCTCATATTTTTCTTTCTGCACTATCTCGATTGATATCTTTGGGCTCTCATATTCAACACCACTCCTCAGATGAATGGCATTGCATTGCATTACTATTTGAGCCACTTGTGTCTCCAAAGATTTCAAACTTGCGTTTATATTTGTATTAAGCTGAGAAACATGTTCTTTGATTCTATCTATGTTTGCCTCATCGTTGTTAAATCTTGCTCGTGTTTCATAAATGAAAAAGACTAACATCTCTTCCAGAGAGGGCTTCTTGTCATCTGGTGGTATCAACAACTGGTTCTCATTGTTCCCATTGTTTCCACAGTTCATCTCGTCTGCCATTTCTTTCAATTTTTTTTATGTAACCCATAGTATGTCGTGACGCCTCCTACACAATAACTAACAAAAATAAACAAAACTAAAAATTAAGTTAGTAAAAATTAAAAATCAAATGAACAAAGGCGTTTAAAAATTTGTGCTTCAATTCAGATTGAACCACTTATTGCTATATGTAGAATCTTTCAATCCCTGGCAATGGCGCTAAAAATACGATCGTGAAATTTTTTTCACTATACTGCAAGTGTACAGTGTAGCTAGCAGATTACATCGAGCAAGGTCATATTCCTCGGGGATTGAATACGAAATACTTAGGCTATAGTCAATATCGTATTTCAATTTTATTGAAGCAGTCGAAATCAGAAAATTGTATATCTAAACTAAGCCATAGATTAACGAATAAAAATATTTAATTATTTATACACCCGAACTCCACAAATTTTCAACAAATACGAAAGTAACCCTAGGCACATAATCTCAACATGCTTCTTCAATATTAATTCCTATTAATGTTTCATCAAAACCAGTTTATGTGTATTTAGTTATTCCCCCTCCCGAAGCGAATAAACAGTTGATTAAAACCGATTGCTAGCATCCCTACTCAATAATTAATATCGACTCCCAAAATATCTTTGAATTAAAATAACTCCCCACGAATAGTTGTAACCCTCCCACCTATATACCCATTTATGTTAATTATGAACTCGTTTTTTGTAAGTTAGAACTCATCTCCCGAATTATGAACTAACAAATATGACATATAAATTATTGATAAGATAATCTACACGAAACAAGTACTCTAATTCATAAATATAACACATAAACTAATTACGAAAAACAATCAGTGTAGAATTAACATGAATCCACAATTTTGATTATGCCCTAGGATCAGAAATATTTAGCCCAACATATTTGACAACAAATTCATAAACAAACTTGAAATATGTAGGTCCCAAGGGGTGATAAGTAAAGTCTACATGGATGAGCGGGTTGAATAGACTGTACCAACTTTTGGATTTTAGTCCTTTTAGAAATTTTAGAGTTGACTCAAGTCATCTAAGTCCTTGGTGGACAACTAAGTTGACTTGCACAACAGAGTTAACCACTCAGAAGACTCAACTGAGTTGTTGATAGTATAACTCAGCTGATTTAGTAAACACTTTAAAATACAGTTGACTTGGTTTTTAATAGTGGAAGACTTTCACTCTTGGTTCAAATATGTTTTTCAACACTTCTTTAAGCTAGGTTATTATTAGTTGACTTAGCAAATTAAGAAACAACAATTATAATGAGCAAGAATGTAAATGTGCTGAATGTAAAAGACACAAGCAATTTATAGTGGTTCGAGGATGAGGTATTTCCTCTAATCCACTATTCTCCAACCCCTGGAGGAATCCACTAGTGTAACTTTGACTTTGTTACGAAATGGTGACAGTCCGAGACAGCTTTGATCACACAGCTAACTGCTCTTGGGACTCAGCTTCTTCACAAGATGGCTACCCTGCTACTTCAGCTCCTTCAAACTTGTTCACACAGCCCTCCAACAGGTTCAAAGCCTCTGGTTCGATCTGGAACCTTACTACATCTCCTTCAACCTTAGAGAGTAGACCCCTTGTTCTTGGAACAAGTTTTTTCTCTTCAACAAATGAAGTTGTCTTTCCTTCACGGAATGTGTTAGATCGATTTCCTTCGAGTTTAGGCTTGAGGATAATATTTGAATGCTTGGGAGATATTGCTTTGCTTTGTTTTGCAGGTTAATGGATTTTGCTTGCTTCCATTTGTACATATGGGTAACCTTCTATCAAATGAATCCTCAGCCTTTTATAGTGGTGGTTCGAAAGTGTATCCGTTGAAGAGATAGATGTATTTTCAAACTCCACTTTCAGGTCGTTGGCTTGTCTTGTCTTGCAACTTTGATTTAGACTGTACCTTGACTTTAATACGTTACAGCCTTTCCTTAAATTCTGCAGGCTTTCAGGTACATCCTATTTGATTCTTACTTTTTGCACTCTTTCAGCAAAATAGCTTTAATATCTGCAGTCTGACAAATGCCTATTTCCAGCAAAATCTTGACTTTGCTTGACAACGGATCTCTTTCTGCTTTCTTCCATCCTTTCACATATAACCCTTTGATCCAACTTAAATGATTTTGGAATGACTTTGCTGTCAGTCAGCTGACTGAGATAACTTTTCTGTCACTTGACTGATACTTCACTTCACTCCATTGCCATACAACTGTGTATTCTATTTGATCTTCAGTCGAGTCCTACAATCTTCAACTTGGCTGCTTCCACTAAACTTACATAGTCTTATCTATTACAAGTTTATTTACAGTTGAATTGGGGTGCTAACTTCCTAATCTAAGTTTTACATGGTATCATCAAAATCTATTACATAAATTTCCCAACAAAATAAAATAGTTTGACATAATTAAGTACAACCAAGAGATCTAAACTAAGAGGATATAACCCTTCTTGTTAGGATGGGTTCTTCTTTGAAGTCTCGAACCCTTGTGCTTTCATAGATGCGAAAGTCCTGGTGGTGTTCTTCGTTGATTAGCATTTCTACCTCATAAGTATGTAGATTTGTGTAACCCTAGTGTATTTTTGTGTATGATGATATATGGAATTGTATATTTTCGTCCATGGATTGATCTTCCTTTTATATATGCTTTGAGGGATCATTTGTAGAGTCCCGACAGAATTAAAAGATAAAATCCACCACCAAACAAAACACACGGCCGTGTGAAATTTTATGGGCAGACCGTGTAGCCTGTTTTTCTCTTTATTTTTGCTTAAAACAAGACACACGATCGTGTATTCTCACATGGTTTGGTCATGTACTTCGTCTCTGAAATTCTTCCCTCGAATAAGTCACACGGGCGTCTAAAATCACACATAATCAATTCACATGGTCGCGTACTTTTACATGGTCTGATTGTGTAATTTGTTTTTTGTCATTTTCTTCGCATATTTGATTGTCTATTCATATTCGTCATTCTTATCCAGGCCATCCTACTGATATCTTTCCATTTTAGCTACGTTTCATGTAAAAATTAAAAAAATACGCAGTATCACACCCAACAAAGCAAAACCAAATAAAATACACAATATATACATGCAAATGCATTGAATATGTATCAAAATAAGCTCCTAAATGGACATATATTTTACACGTATCACTACTGACCTGTTTACATCAATATATTAGTGGGACTAAGAATGTTAACAACGATGGTCATTATAGTTTTGTGCCGTAGCAGACTACTTGGATTTGGTGAAGCATCATGGGGTCGGGTTAGAGGAGACCTATATCATGAGCTGAGAACAAATCAAGAGTTGTACAATCATGTATTCACCAAACATGATTGTGTTGACAAAATCTTGAATCGTCTCGACTACTATAATGAGACAATGCATAGAAAACATTGGTTTTGTTTGCCCGAGATGGGTCACTTGGTTTCATCGACTTACAATGTTGTTTTTGTGTGTTTGGATCAACGAATGTCCCTCACATATCTACCATTTAGAATAGAATCCCCAATTTCTCCGGAGCTGATTTTTATCGAATTTGTGAACAATAACCATTTTATTGAGGTAGACAAAGTAACAATAAACCATTGAGTTATGTATTTTGTTTCGTGTATTCTTTGTTTGACATGTATTTTGATTCATTTGTAGGTTTTATTGCCGACGGTCACCCATTACCCCTCGTGGCACCTCGTGGCAGCCACATGGAATGAATTTCGCCATGAATGTGTAACAAGTTGGAAGAATTTGTATAGTCAACAGATTGAAATGTATATTGGAAGTGTAGGAAATAATTACATGTTCGTAGTAGCGAGACTATAAATTTAGGCTAGAATTATTTCTTTCTTATGAATTAGATTTGTAATATTTTAGTTGGATAAATTGTTCAAACTTTGTTGGATTTGTTTGTTGTGAATTGGATTTTGGAAATACGTGTTTTAGTTGGTATGATTTTTTAAAGACAATTATGTTGTGTATTCTGCTAAATGGCACGATGGTACAATGGTATATGTCTCGATTGTGCCATGATACACGATGGCACGATAGAGATCGTGCCAATATTACACGATCATGCCATGTGTGCATAATGTCACATCATTTTGTATAATATTGTGCCTTGTTGGCACGATCGCAATTGTGCCATCGTGTATCATGGCACGATGACCCAAATGCCATCGTGCCATCATGCCACTTTAACAGCAGAACATAAAAGAATTGTTGTAAAATCTGCAATCCCAAACATCATCAACAAATATATTTTGTATAACACACCTGTACTAAAGAATCATCAACACCAAAAATAACCCAAATTATACCAAATATCCAAAAAATATATACAAACTAAATATCCAGATCAAAGCACATATCCAAAATATATATACATGCTAAATATCCAAAATATATACAAGCTAAATCAATGTGGGGGAGGGGTCCAAGTGGAGGCATCCGTGCTAAATTTATACTAAGTAAAAGCCAAATGCCGATGAATGTCCACAACTATGACTATCATTTTGCGTGAATTCTTCGATGCTGGTACAAACTTGACAGCCCAACAGTGGTGACGAGGAGCCAAATCCGGACGCTCCATGTAGAAACTAGCTTGATGCAGTAAAACTGGAACAACACGTACAAATGGATAAAACAACCTACGTCGCTCGAAAAGGACATCTAGCAGCAGCCTGTGGATGTTGGAGTCGTAAAAAAAGTTTGTTTTCCTTAAAAGCTATCAATATCGCAATCAAATGATTGTTGAGGTTGTGGATAAAAACGACCTGCAAAATAATAACACTTAGAAATTAGGGGGTATAAAGAATACAATAACGATCAATTAATAAATTGATACCAAAATGAAAATAGTGCTTACATGATCTAACGCACTCCATCAAGAAACACGCCCAAACAAGGTCGTTCACCATGAATGTACTCCACCAATGACCCGAGAAGTTTAGCCGGTATGACCTCTGGCTCGCTCGTGTCAAACTGTGCATACAGTGTGTAGGTCCCAAGGGGTGATTAAGTAAAGTCTAGAAAGGGGGAAAGTTGAATAGACTTTACTAAATTTTAGATTTAGTCCTTTTCAAAGTCAGAGTTTTATCACAAGTAAGATGGATCCTTGGTGGATAGCTTAGTTTACTTACACAACAGAGTTAGCCACTCAAAGGACTCGACTGAGATGTTGATAGTATAGCTCAGCTGATTCAGTTAACTCTTTAAATATTCAGTATACTTGGTTTTTACATTGGAAGACTTGCACCCTTGTTTAAAATCTGTTTTTCAACACTTGTTTTAAGCTTAGGTATTATCAGTTTATTTAGCAAATTAAACAAACAGAATATAGATATGCAAGAAAGTAAGTGTGCTGAATGTAAATCATACAAGCAATTTTATAGTGGTTCGAAGATGGGGCAATTCTTCTAATCTACTATTCTCCAACCCCTAGAGGAAATCACTAATGTAACAGTGACTTTGTTACAAAATGGTGATAGTTCAAGCTTCGCCTTGATCACACAACTGGCTCAACTTCAGGCACTCAGCTTTTTCACAAAACAACTGTCTTACTACTTCAGCTCTTTCAAACTCTTGGATTTGTTCACACAACCCTCTAACGGGTCTAAAGTCTTTGGTTTGAACTGGAACCTTACTACACCTCCTTCAAACTTGGAGAGTAGACTCCTTGTTCTTTTAAACAAGTTTCCTCTTCAACAGTTTTGAAGTTGTCTTTCCTTCACTGAGTGTGTTGGATTGGTTTCTTTTGAGTTTAGGCTTGGGGATTTGAATAGAATTCTTGAGAGATATTTGGTCTTGCTTTGCAGGTTAATGTCTATTTGCTTGCTTACATTCGTAACCTTCTCTCTGATGCATCCTCAGCCTTTTATAGTGCTTGTTTGAAAAATATATCCGTTGAAGAGATAAATGTATTTTTCAAACTACACATTGAGGTCGTTGGCTTGTCTTGTCTTTCATCTTTGATGTAGACTGTACCTTGAATTTAATGCTCTGCAGCCTTTCCTTAAACTCTGCAGGTTTTCAGGGACATCCTATTGGTTCCTTGCTTTTCGCACTCTTTCAGCAAAACAACTTTATGGATGGCAGTCTGACACATACCTACTTTCAGCAAACATTTGACTTTGCTTGACAACGGATCTCTTCACCTTTCTTTGATCCTTTCTGCTGCATAACCCCTTTGACAGTCAACTTTACTTACCTTGGAATGACTTAGTTGTCAGTCTGCTCATTAAGACAACTTATCTGCTACTTGACTGAGACTTCACTGCATTTCACTGCACTTCACCCAGCTGCCACTCAGCTGGATCTTCTCTTCGATCTTCATTCAACTTCTTCAATCTCCAACTTGGCTGCTTTGACTCATCTAATATAACCCTATCCATTACAAGTTGATTTATAGCAGAATTGGGTTGCCAACTTCCTAATTGTTGGGAAATTTATTTTATAGATTTTGATGAATGCCATCTAAAACTTAAACTAGGAAGCTGGCACCCCATTTTCCTTGTAATTTACATTGTAATAGATAGGGCTGGAAAAGCTGAGTTAAGTCAGCTACGCTTGGAAACACGAAAAGGCAACTGAAGATTGAAGTGTAAACTGCGCTGTGGAACAACTGAGTATGGCCAAGATAGAAGATCAAGAACTCGACTGAAGATGTAACAGCTGAGGAACAACTGTGTGAAGAGTCAGTCAAGTCAACTCAAGAAGCCAAACCTCAAGTTGAAAGTGACAGATGAGTCATCCAAGGACTGGAAGTTGACTCAAGTCACCTGGGGTATAAAAGACTACAGTCAAGTCAAGACAATTGAATGAGATCCATTAATGTAAGTCAAGAATGTTACCCAGAATGGTAACAAGTTGAAGTTGTCAGAGATAAAGTGCTAGTTCCAGTTGTGTGCAAAAAGAACAAACCAATGAAAAGCACTGCAACAAGTGTCAGAATCGCTGCAAGACATTAAATCCGAGGAAATGTCAACATCAAGGACTGCAACAAGACAAGCCAACGAACACAAGTGACTTTTGAAATCAGCCTATCTCTTCAACGGGCAGATTTTCGAAAGTTCACTATAAAAGGCTGAGGAAATTCATTGAGAAAAGGTTACCTTAACCACGAACAAGCAAGTAATATCCAAGCTATTAACCTGCAATATTCTCAAGTATATTTAAGCAAATCCTCAAGCCTGAAACTCGAAGGAAATTGATCCAACACAAGCTGTGAAGGAAAGGCAACTTCAAATCTGTTGAAGAGGAAAATTTTGAAGAATCAAAAGGGGTCTACTTTCCATGGAGGATTGTAGGAAGGTTCAAGGTTGAACCAGTATCAAGTTATTGGAGGGCTTCGTGATCAAATCCAAGAGCTTGAGAAAGTGAGCTGAAGTAGCAAGGCAACGACCCTGTGAAGAAGCTGAGTCGGAAGAGAAGCCAGCTGTGTGACCAAGGCTGTCTCTAGACTGTTGACCACTTTGTAAACAAATCTTTTACATAGTGGATTTCTCCAGGAGTTGGAGAAGGGAGGATTAGAAGAATTACCCCATCTTCGAACCTCTATAAAAATCAACTGTGTCATTTATTTTTCAGCACATTTACTTCTCTGCATACTTACATTATATCTGCTGATAAACTTATTTGCTATCCAACAAATCAATAACCAAGTGCTAAAATCAAGTGTTAAAACAAGTTTAAAACAATTCAAAGGGTGTTAAGTCTTCCACTGATAAAACCAACACAACCAAGTTAAGGTTCAGGTTAAACAACTGAGTTATTCAATCAACAGCTCTATCGAGTCTGTTGAGTGGCTAACTCTGCTGAATAACCAACTTAGCTGTCCCTCAAGGACGCAACTGTTTGATTTAACTCTGTAATATTTTAAAAGGGCTAAAATTGAAAAGTTGCTAAGGTTTATTCAAACCCCCCCTTCTAAACCTTACTCACACCCCTTGGGACCTACCCTAATCTAAGTTTTACATGGTATCATCAAAATCTATTACATGAATTTCACAACACATTGGGTTTTTGCCAGGTAGCTTGGTCCATAAATCGCCAACGCCGATCTGCATAATGAAAACATGTTTGTAAATGAAAAACATTATTGTAACAAAACAAAAAACATGAATGTAAATGAAAAACAAATACATAACACTTATAGAGAACTGTGTGTCAAGCAATCCTATATGCCCCTGCACATTTGATTAGATCACTACATTAGTCAATTCGAGAAGAATATGTGTATGAAGATCTTAAGAAGCCTCCCAGCTGAATGGGAAATAAAGGTTATGGCCCTGAGACACTCAATAGACCTCTCAAGAACATCTGACCATGAGCTATTGTCAGACTTCAAAGCCTATGAGTTTGAGCTGAGAAGAAAATAGCAAGAAGAGACAGTTGTGCCCAAGACAGCTGCATTGATGGCTAGTGATGGAAAGAGAGTTGAGCCAAAGGAAGCCACAAACCAGGAGAAAATTTCCCTGATGGTCAAAAGATTCAACAAGTTATTCAATAAGAACTATAAAAGAAATAAGTGTGAGACCTCCAGGAGACATTCAACTCCTTCCAAATCAAGGGAAGACAGGCCACCCAAGAAAGCTGAGCATCAAAGGGTTGATTATCAAAGAAATGATAATCAAAGGAATGACAGAGCTGATCAGAGAGCTGAGAACCTATGTTGGAATTGCAGATAACCAGGAAACTTTGCAGTGACACTTTGCAGTTGATTGTTCCTATCACCAGTCAACAAGTATAGGAATGAGGAAGAAACAAAAGGCTTCAGGGAAAGAAGATAGGAAAAGAGAAAAACCATGTTGGCTGCTGAGACTGCTGAGCCAGCCAAGAGCAAAGGAGAAGTAGACTCAGATAGTAGTGAAGCAGACTACTCAAGTGATTCTGAGAAAGAGACTATGATCTGCCTCATGGCTAAAGAACAAGATCAACCAGATCAAGAAGATGAGGTACATTCTAACTCATCTCATTCAGATTCAAGTGATAGTGACTGTGATACGCACACTTCATCACCCACTGATCTTTATGATTCATTAGGCAAAATGATGAAATATTTTGAACACATAAAATCCTCACACACAATCTTGAATGAGGAAAATAGCCAGCTTAAAAGCTAAAACTCACAGCTGACTAAAGAGCTGAGTACTCTGAGTCAAATAGTTGATGAGAACACTAAGCTGAAGGCTGAAAACGCCAAGATCATAGCAGAGTTAGCTGCTACAGAAGAGGGAAAAAGATCTTAAAAATGTGATTGCCTCATTTACAAAAGCATTCAAATCATTGGATGACCGTATCATGAGTCAAAAAGAATGTGGTGATAAGACATGCATAGGATTCAATTCCTTTGTGCACAGTCAAACTCCTAGAGTGATTTTGGAAAAAGATTCTTCGAGCAATGAAGCATCTCAAAAACCCAAAACACCAAATATTGCACCCACATTCATCCCAAAGCACAATCACAAACAAACTGGCCTTGGATATAAAGGGAAAGGAAAACGGCCCGATTGAATATCTTTGAAAGACAACAGTGAGAAGAAATCCAATGAGAGTTCCTCAAAAACTCCAAACAGAAAGTACTCTGTAAAGAATAAACAGAGCTACCAAAAACCCTAGAAGTTTCATCAGAGAACACACATGTTAGGAATGGTAGAAACTATCCAAGCCAAGCTGATTGGAATAAAGTTAAATATCAGCAGAGACCAATGGAATACAAGCCTAATTGGCAAAGACCTAAACCTCAACAAAGGTCATTCCAAAGGGAAAAGAGCTATTATCAGCACACTCATGCACCTAAGCACTACACTCACAAATTTCACAACTACCCCAAGAAAGCAGTTGCTAAAACAAACACACAGGCACACAGACAAAAGAGACAGATGTATGATCCTAAAACCCCCAAGCAATTTTCTAATGTGCATTATGATTATGGTACTGATAGATGGCAACCTCTTAGAGTCAAATCATCTGGATGTAGGTTGGTTGGATCATCTTATAGCACTAACCCCTCATGACCCAGCCAAGGAAACTAGTACATGTATAGTAGCTGTTCCAGACACATGATTGGGAACAAGAAAAATATGTCAACATTCAAGGAGATTAGAGGTCAAAAGTCATATTTGGAGGAAATGAAGCTCCAGGGGAAATCAAAGGCACAGGATCTATCAAGAATAATGGATTGGAAATCACAGATGTTGCTTATGTTGAAGACCTCAACTTCAACCGGTTAAGCATCAGCCAACTCTGTGACAAGGGCTACAATGTTGGATTCAATATGGGAGTGTGCCGATCAAAGATGCTTGAATCAAATGAAATAGTCTTTGCAAGGATCAAAACAAGAATATGTATGTGGTAGATTGGTCTTCGCCACACCAAGCACTTGTCTCATTAGCAAAAGAGCACAGTAAATCAAGTTGGGTGTGGGCACAAAGAAGAAGTCATCTGAATTTCAAGACAATCAACAAGCTTGCAAGGAGCCATCTTGTGGAAGGATTGCCAGACCAAGTGTACACGAAAGAAAGTGTATGTGATGCATGCCAGATGGGAAAGCAAATAAAATCTTCATTTAAGGATAAGCCAAGTCCTTCTTCAACAAGGATATTACATCTGTTGCATATGGATCTATTTGGTCCAGTTGAACCAACCAACATAAGTGGAAAGAAATACACCTTAGTGGTGGTAGATGATTATTCAAGATATACATGGACAATCTTCATGTGCAAAAAGAAGGAAACCTTGCAGAAGTTACCTCAGCTGATCAAAAGAGTTCAAAATGGTAAGAGTCAAACCATTATAAAGATAAGATCTGATAGAGGAACTGAGTTTGTCAATGGGATAATAAATCGATATTGTCTTGAAAATGGTATTGCTCATGAGTTATCGTGACAAGAACTCCACATCGAATGGAGTAGCCGAAAGAAGAGGAACATAACTCTTAAGGAAGTCAAAGGATCGTGTTAGTTGGTGGATTGCCTAAGAGATTTTGGGCTGAAGCCATTAACACAACATGCTATACTCAAAATAAATGCATGATAAACAGGAAATTAACCAAGATTCCCTATGAGATCTGGACAGGGAGAAAGCCAAATGTTGGGTATTTCAAGATATTTGGATGTAAATGCTTCATCCACAACAATGGCAAAGATAATTTGAAGGCTTTCCATGCTAAAGCTGGTGAAGATATCTTTTTGGGATACTCAGCTGAGAGCAAAGCCTATAGAGTGCTGAACAAGAGGTCTATGGTCACAGAAGAGTCTATCCATGTGGTTTTTGATGAACCTAATGTGAATAGAGAAGACATTGAAGAGTTAGCTGACAAGTTGAATCAGCCAACTATGCAGAAGAGTCCCTATGTTGAAGCTGAAATAAGAGCAATCAACCAAGATGAAGATAAGATAGCTGAATCTCAAAGACAGCTGGAAAGTCTATAACTGAATGAAGATGAAAAAGTCATTCAAGACAACATAGCTGCGAGACGGCTGAATCCAGCTGACTTGTTCCAACCTGATGTTAGATGGCTGAGAGACCATCCACCAGAGTTAGTTATTGGAGATGTTAGAGATGGTGTAAGAACCAGATCCAGAGCTCAACATGAAACAATGTTCACTTGTTTTATTTCCCAAATAGAGCCAAAAGATGTGTCTCAAGCATTAGATGACACACATTGGATTCAAGCCATGCAAGAAGAGATGAATCAATTTGAAAGAAACAAGGTATGGGAATTGGTGCAGAGACCAACCCATCAAAATGTTATTGGCACAAAATGGGTTTTCAGAAACAAGATGATTAAGGAAGGATCTGTGGTAAGAAATAATGCAAGATTGGTAGCCAAAGGGTATTGCTAAGAAGAGGGAATAGATTTTGATGAAACAATTGCTCATGTTGTAAGATTAGAAGCAATAAAGATGTTTCTTGCATATGTTGCACATAAGAACTTCATTGTATATCAAATGGATGTGAAGAGTGCATTTCTAAATGGACTACTAGAGGAAGAAGTCTATGTTGAACAACCTCCAGGTTTTGAGCAGAAGACTATTGGAGATAAGGTGTACAAGCTCAAGAAATCATTATATGGATTAAAACAAGCACCAAGAGCATGGTATGATACATTGTCTCAATTTCTAACTGACAATGGATTCACCAAAGGGAAGGTGGACAGAACACTCTTCAGAATTCAAGATGGAGAGAGTATACTGCTTGTTCAAATATATGTGGATGACATCATTTTTGGATCCACAAATAAAGAGTTGTGTGATAAGTTCTCAAACCTCATGCAAGGCAAATTTGAAATGAGCATGATGGGAGAGCTGACTTTCATCCTAGGACTTCAAATCAAGCAATTGAAGGATGGAACATTCATAAGTCAAACAAAGTACACCAGAGATTTAATGAAGAAATTTGGTATGGAAGATAAGTCTTCTGTGAAAATACCAATGAACACATCAGTCAAGATGGACATGGATGCAGATGGCAAGGATATAGATCAAACCAGATATAGAGCACTCATTGGATCATTGCTCTACTTAACAGCCAGTAGACCAGACATCACCTTTGTAGTAGGTGTATGTGCAAGATTTCAATCTGCACCAAAAGAGAGCCACATGACTGCAGCTAAGAGAATCCTAAGGTATTTGAAGGGATGCCAGGAAGTTGGCTTATGGTGTCCAAAGAAAGGTGGATTCAAACTTCTTGGTTACTCAGAGTCGGTCTATGCTGGATGTAGAGTTGATAGGAAAAGTGCCTCTAGTACTTGTCAAATGCTTGGAAATAGGTTGGTTTCCTGGTTTAGTAAGAAGCAAAATTCAATAGCCACATCCACAGCTGAAGAAGAGTACATAGTTGCGGGCAGCTGTTGTGCCCAAGTCTTATGGATGAGACAGCAGCTGAGAGATTATGAGATTGAAGAAAAAGAGATTCCAATTATGTGTGATAACACAAGTGCTATTGCAATCACTCAGAATCCTGTGTTCCATTCAAGAACAAAGCACATTGATGTCAGGTATCATTTTATAAGAGATCATGTTTAAAAAAAAGACATTAATTTGGAATATATCTCAACTGATAAGCAGTTAGCTGACATATTCACCAAGCCCCTATGTGAGTCAAGATTTCAAGAGCTTAGGAATGAGCTAGGGTTAATTGAGTTGAGTTGACACTCAGAAGACTCAATCAGAAAAGATAGAAGATGAAAAATTGAGTAAAAAACAAATTTCACTCATCAACCGAGTAAATCAGCCATATCGGAAAGTCATCTTTATCGAGTTAGCTAACATCTGAGTCACTAATGAAAAGAGAGAAGCAGAGTTAAGTCATATTTGATATAAGCTGAGTCATTTATGAGCTAAGTGACAAAAACGCAGTCGTTTTTAATGAGCGGGAATGTTTTTAAGGATGATGTCAGCGTAATAATTACAGGTACAGTAAAAAGCTGCACAGTAAGCATATAATTGGATATAAATGCTGCTGCATTAAATGTGAGGAATTAAATGTGGTTTGACGTCCTAAATCTGAACCGTTGATCTCGATCAAAATTTCAAAATCCGAAGACATGTCCTTTCATAACCCTTATATATACATTTTCCAGCTTTCTCTCTCACGTACGGAAACTATTCATCTTCAAGCCAAAAGCAAGCAAGCTATATTTCTCTCTCGAAAACCCTAAGTGTCCTCAAGCAAGTTCGTCAGTTTTAATCGGTAAAAATCTCTGAAAATGGCACCTAGTTCAATTTCGTCAAGCTCTCTAAGCAAATCCACTCAGGAGCGTCAGTGGATTTCAATGGAATGGTAAAGTTGGGTTCTGATGAAACCCTAGTTAAGAAGATAGCTGAGATGCTAGAAAAGTCAGGTCTTAAGGCTTTTCTGACCATGGAGTACTCGCATACCTACCTAGAGGAGGTAGCTCAGTTCTATGTCAATGTTGAGGTGTAGAACGAAGGAATCAAGTCTTTTGTCCACCGCAAGGACATAATGATAAATGCTAAGGACCTTGCAGAAACCTTTGCTTTTGCCATCGAAGGCATGAAGGAGATTAATGAAGTGATGTTGATTTGGTCGCCGTGGAAAGAGGTAGCCAAACCGGAGTGTGCTGCTAAGGTGGTCTACACAGCTGATAAGAAAGTGCTGAAGTACGACTATCATAAGTTGATGGATGTTGTGTCCAAGTGCGTAGACATGAAGTTTGGCAGCTTCAACCAGCTGTCAAAGACTAAGCTAATCGTCATGGCTGCGATCATGCAGGGCAAGAAAGTAAACTCAATGAGTTAGGTATGCAATGAGACTCTGCTTGAATGTAATGAATAGGACGTTCAAGGAGGATGGATCCTTTGGAGGATCTCTTGGATATGGCCTCGTGATTGGCCACCTAATGGAAGTGAATGGTATTCCCCTTCGGCATGGAAAATCCTTCCATGTCAACAAGAAGATGTTCCGGGCTAACCTCTCTGGTGCCCAGAAGAGAGCCCATGCAAAGAAGGTGGACACAAGTGAGGGAGAATCAGCTGACCCCGAGGACACATCTACTACTCCTCCTCCAAAGAAGAAATTTGCCCCTGCAGCTGCGAAGACGAAGGCTGCCCCTGCAGCTAAGAAAAAGGATGCACATGCCTGTGCAGGCGAGTCGCCTGCCCGTGCAGCCGAGTCTCATGCCCCTGTAGCCGAGGCTGAGAGAGAACCCCAAATCCCTTCTCCATCCATACGGAAGAAAAGGACTGCCAAGTCTAGGAATGCAGCTCGTTCCAAGAAGGATGCCCAAGTCCCCACCGGTGATGAAACCACTGAATCAGAACCAGAATCCCTCTGGTTCGTCCAAGAAAAAGGAGACTGATAAGAAACTCTGAATTGGAGAAGATAGCTGAATCTGCCACTCAGCTGGAGAAAGCATCCGAGACTGCTGAAATTCAGGAAGTGCAGTCTCCTGAAGTGATTGATGAATCTGCCAAGACTGCTGAAGGTAATCAGTAGAGTCCCGATGAAGACTCAGCTGGGTGTCAGATATCTGAGGGAAGCAAAGTAGCAGAGACAACTGAACATCCCATTGAAAAGGTTGTCTCTCCACCTGCAACTGATGCTGCTATAGGGGAGGAGCAGCAGAGTCTCTTGCCTTCAATTCCTGAAAAGAAGGACAAGAAGACGAAGATGATGACGATGATATAATTATGTACTCTCCATTATACCCAGATATTCAGTGCCGTCTCAGAGAATTGAGAGCATGGAAGCTAGATCACCCAAGGGCGCAGTTTGCTCGCCCTGAGTATATGGAAGAATAAGAGGAATTGCTGCGATTTCTCGGAGTCAACACTGTGCTTCAGGCCCTTGATGAAGACAACTGCATGGATATTCTCCACATCTTCAGGGAGAAGGAAAAAGCCAAAGCAGCCGGGGAAGCACAAGCTCTTGAGAAAGCCAAGATGTGCACGTTCACTGGTACTCACGATCATACTCATGAAAATCTAGTTGAGTACCCAGACAGTGACGAGGATATGGATCCCACTGCTGGAGCAGAGAAGTCAGACATGCAGCAGGCTCTAAGGGAATCCAGGCTAATGCATGAGCAACAATTATTTGAAGGACCAGGAGAGTCATCTCAATATCTCCTACAGACCAATCCTCTGGGAGTGGCGCATCACATTGCCTCAGTCATCGCTACGGCCACGTCCCCTGTTCAATCGGAGGATGGATCCAAGGGTACTGGCAATGACACTGGGATCGTGGGCACCCTAGTTGAGCCAACCCCTGAAGAAGGTGTCTTACCACCGGCCCCAGTGGCTGAGCATTCAAAAGAGAAATCCGCGAGTCAGGAGCACAGTAACCCCACCATCAGTCACTCAGCTGGTGTGCCAGCTGAGGGGAAAACTCTCCCCACTGCAACAGGGTCGGAGAATGCTACAGAAGACTCAAACTTGAAGAAAGGAGGCGAAGTGGAAACTGAGAAACAACCACAACAGAGTGACATTGACGAGGCTCGGACAGTTGAATCTGTCCCAAATGAAATGTCAACTGCTCTGAAGGCCAACGACACTGTTCTTACAGTCGAGGCAAAGAATGGAGATTCCCCGGGAGTTAACATTCTGGGCAGGGAAAGTGCAATCAAAGGGGTTGAGACCCCTATGGGTGCCAATGCCGAAGACTCTAAGACAGTTGCGATTGTCGATGGGAACATTGAAGGCCTCGCAGCAGTTGAGACTGCTGGAGGTATTGAAGGCCCAAGGGAGGTTGAGGCTTCCCTGGGTAAAGCTCAAGAGACTCAGAACATTCCTCATGTTCAAAGCGCTGAAAAATAGAAAGAGATAAGCGCACTTCATGACTCCCAGGAGAACCTCGATATATCGTTCTTGGGGTTTGAAGATGAAGGTGAGTCCACTCCTGTTGCAGATCCAAATGACCCAATTGAGGATGTTCTCAAAACTACGAGCCAGCTAAGTGACAAAGCTGCTCGTCAGAAATTTAATTCCGATGATGAGCCAAGCGCCCAGGTCTCATCATCATCCAATGACGCTGATGATGCAGCAGAGGAACCGATTATTCACTTAGAAAAATCCACTGAGACCGAAGACGCTGTTAAGATAGTTGAGGCTCAGTCAGCTGGGCAAAATATCTCAATCGCCCCCGTGAGACACGATCCATCAATCGCGAGCTTCCACAACTATAGCAAGAACAACTAAACCAGCTCAGTCACAGGCTCCCACAACTGTGACCACAGCCGATGAAGCAATCTCGGCTGAGGCACGAAGAGCTGAATCATCACAGGCACAACCCTCACAAACCATCCCATATGTGAGCGATGATGCCTTTCCATAGTTATTTCCTTTCATGCCGATCCTACCAGATTTAGAAGAAGAGACCGCTGTTGAGCAACGAAGATTCACTGTGAGAGAAGATCCAATCACCACTACTGACACCACTGTTCGAGCCGAGTTTAACTTTGCTGAAGAGTGGCCTGCAGGTGAATCAAGTGAGACAGCTGAGTTTCGTGAAATCTTCAAGAAGATTATGAAGAGATTGAGAAGATTGAACGGCATCAGGCCTCCCTTGATTTAAGACTGGACAACCGACAATGGTGGTGCGGATTCGAGAATGGTCTCAACAACAATCTACCATGAGAATCGAGCAAGTTTGTTATTTCAAAGCACTATATGGCAGAATGTTTGTCTGAATGGCCGACAATCCTAATATCAAGCAAAGGATGCAGGCGTATATTGAAAGGTTGCATGCATCTCACAAAACAGAAATGGAGCTATTGCAAGAATTCCAGAGAAAAGAAATTTTGCGCCTTGAGAACTCTACGAATGACAAATTCAGCCTCCTCATGGCTGAAATGAGGTTGGTGGTAGCCGAGTCCAAAGCCACTCACTCAGAATTTCGAACAGCTTATGCCGCGCAGAGACTCAAAGCAGTGCTCTCTCGTGACTCGACTTTATGCTCGCAGGCATGTTCCCTGGGGTCTCTCTTTCCTTTGATGATGCCAAGAAGGGGGAAGAGGAGTCCCTAAAGAGTTTAAAAGAAGAAAAGTTGAAAGAATCTGCAGCTGAGAAGATGGCAGCTGAGAAGAAGGGAAAAGCAGCTAAGGGGGAACATTCAAAGGATTTGACGTTAATGATAACTGAAACCCATCAGCAGGGTCATGTTACGGCTTCAATTATCAGCAAACTTCCAGTGACTCTGCCGATCGAGCACTCTGCTGTGCCAATGTCGGAAAAAAGGTGAATCATCGAAGTAGGGATGGTGGAGTTCGACAAGAAGACGAATGCCCGCATCAAAGAAGTGAGGAAACAATACGGCGGCATTCCGGCAGGAAAGGATCAAGATGCTATTCCTAACAATGGATCCAAGCCAAGATCAGTTGAAGAATTCAAGACGCTCAAATCCGAAGGCTATTTCCAAGGGATGTCACTAGCCCAAGCTTGGGATCTGATCTTGGAGAAGGGTCTTACATTGTGCGAAGAAGGCGATAAGCGGCGACTACCACCCATTGGTGGTAACTGAACACTCCCGTGAAGTACACACCCAGAGGAGGAGGAAGAGGTTCTCGACCTCGTCCAAGACCCAAGAATATCAAATATGTAGATCCCGGAAATGAAGGGGAGGATCTACTCGGCTGGGTATGATGAAGTGGAAAATCTGGAAGTGGCAAGGAAGAATGCTGGGGCCGTGAAAAGACAAGGAGAGGAAAATAAAAGACAAACTCAGCTATGGCTCGAGAAGAAGCGAAAGGATGATGCTGCGAAGAGAGCCTATGAGAAGAAGAAGAGAACTGAGAAAGAAGAAAGAAAAAAGAAGAGAGCTGATGACTTCGACAGAGCTGAAGAACAAAGAAGGAAGCAGCGAAGGCGATGAAGTGTTGCTGCGAATTACCCTTCATGTATTTTACTTGTGTAAATACACTTTTGTAAGTCATCTGTAATACTTAGTGAATTGTTCTGAAAATTTGTCAGTTTGTACTTATTCTAGTATCTTAGCATAGATGTGTATTTTTGCTTTGATATAGAATGTTCTGATACCAAATGTAAACAACTGTGTAAAGGACAAGAATGACATGATCAATAAAACGATCAATTCTACGCATACATTGTTTATTACTGCATTGTCTGTATGTATCTTTGTTGTTTATATTTTGTTGAATGTTTTTAAGTTTTGGCATCATCAAAAAGGGGGAAATTGTTGCAAAATTTATTTTATAGATTTTGATGAATGTCATGTAAAACTTAAACTAGGAAGTTGGCACCCTATTTTCCCTTGTAATTTACATTGTAATAGATATGGCTGGAAAAGCTGAGTCAAGTCAGCTACGCCTGGAAACACAAGAAGTCAACTGAAGACTGAAGTGAAGACTCCGCTGTGGAACAACTGAGCATGGCCAAGTAGAAGATCAAGAACTCGACTGAAGATGTATCAGCTGAGGAACAGCTGTGTGAAGAGTCAGTCAAGTCAACTCAAGAAGCCAAGTCTCAAGTTGAAAGTGACAGATGAGTCATCCAAGGATTGGAAGTTGACTCAAGTCACCTGGTATAAAAGACTCGCATCAAGTCAAGACAACTGAATGAGATCCGTTAATGTAAGTCAAGAATGTTACCCAGAATGGTAACAAGTTAAAGTTGTCAGAGATAAAGTGATAGTTCCAGTTGTGTGCCAAAGGAAAAAACCAATGAGAAGCACTGCAGCAAGTGTCAGAATCACTGCAATGCTGCAAGACATTAAATCCGAGGAAATGTCAACATCAAGGACTGCAACAAGACAAGCCAACAAACACAAGTGACTTTTGAAATCAGCCTATCTCTTCAACGGGCAGATTTTCGAAAGTTCACTATAAAAGGCTGAGGAAATTCATTGAGAAAAGGTTACCTGAACCACGAACAAGCAAGTAATATTCAAGCTATTAACGTGCAATATTCTCAAGTATATTCAAGAAAATCCTCAAGCCTGAAACTCGAAGGAAATCGATCCAACACAAGTTGTGAAGGAAAGACAACTTCATATCTGTTGAAGAGGAAACTTTTGAAGAATCAAAAGGGGTCTACTTTCCAGGGAGGATTGTAAGAAGGTTCAAGGTTGAACCAATTTCAAGTTATTGGAGGGCTTCTTGATCAAATCCAAGAGCTTGAGAAAGTGTCTTTGAAGTAGCAAAGCAAAACTCCCTGTGAAGAAGAAGTTCGAGTCGGAAGAGAAGCCATCTGTGTGATCAAGGCTGTCTCTGGACTGTTGACCACTTTGTAAATAGATCTTTTACATAGTGGATTCCTCCAGGAGTTGGAGAAGAGAGGATTAGAAGAATTACCCCATCTTCGAACCTCTACAAAAGTCAACTGTGTCATTTATTTTTCAGCACATTTACTTCCTACATACTTACATTATATCTGCTGATAAACTTATTTGCTATCCAACTGATCAATAACCAAGTACTAAAATCAAGTGTTAAAATAAGTTTAAAACAATTCAAAGGGTGTTAAGTCTTCCGCTGATAAAACCAACACAACCAAGTTAAGGTTCAGGTTAAATAGCTGAGTTATTCTATCAAGAGCTTTATCGAGTTTGTTGAGTGGCTAACTCTGCTGAATAACCAACTTAGTTGTCCCTCAAGGACGCAGCTATTTGAGTTAACTCTGTAATATTTTAAAAGGACTAAAATCGAAAAGTTTGTAAGGTTTATTCAACCCCCCCCCTTCTAAACCTTACTTATACCCCTTGGGACCTGCACTAATCTAAGTTTTACATGGTATCATCAAAATCTATTACATAAATTTCCCAACACAATGGGTTTTTGCCATGTAGTTTGGTCCATAAATCGCCAACGCCAATCTGCACAATGAAAACATGTTTGTAAATGAAAAACATTATTGTAACAAAACAAAAAACATGAATGTAAATGAAAAAAATACATAAAACTTACGGAGAACTGTGTGTCAAGCAATCCTATATGCCCCCGCACATTTGGATAGATCACTACATTAGTCAAATCGGGCTTGCAATGTAGTACAACTAAGTACGCATCCATTTGCTGTAAAGAAAAAATTAGAAAAACATTGTTGATGATAGTTTATTTGAACATGAACAAATAACACACGCAAAATGAAAGAAAAAACAACAATAACATTGTGTTACCACATAATCCAAATCAGTGCTCGGAGACGCAATATCCTTAAAGAAACTAGGGTCAAACTTGCAATGTGCGTAGCTAACATTGCGGCTGAGACATAAAACTCATGTTAAAATCTCACATTAACGATAGTGTATTTGAATTCGTATATTTGATTTAACTCATCTCTCATTACTCTGTAAGAACCGCGTGTAATCAACAACTATTGCATCATTTCTACGCCGCTCATGTGCCGTGAAAGGGCTACGAAGGTACCTAAATGGCACCCGTGGTCTCACGACACATAGGGAGGATATATAAACTCCTCTAGATGTGGGCGGTGAAGCCTGAGTAGGTGCATCATGCCCCGTCGGTGTCTGTATATCTGGGTGAGATGACGGGGAAGGGTGGGAGTAGTAATCTGTTGGCCTACCACAGGTCCCATGCAGCCTGTGCCTTTCTACACCGGGGAGGGGAGGAGAATCCTATGCAAAAAGAGAAACTTCAATAAATAACAAGATTCAAAATAAATAATATTCTAAAAATTTTAACAATAAAATAAATGTGCGCCTCAGGTCGTCGTGGGGTATGTCGTAAAATGGCAGGTAGTATGAGTATCTTTACCTCACGCCGACTAAAGGCGGCACCATATCAAAAACATGTTGCTCACCAAATCTGGTACGCCCTGCTGCACCGAATGCGGAACCTCCTACTGCACCACAGGTGGAACCTCCTACTGCACCTCATGCCAAACCAAATCCGAAACCAACGTCTCCATCTCCCGCCGGACTAAAGGTGGGACCAACTCCTCCACCTCCCTCCAAACCAAAGCCAGCACCAAGGCCTCCACCTCCTGCTGCACCATCTCTGATAATAGAGCTCGATCAGCAACTAGAGAGGGTGTGGATGTGGTCGGAGGACCATCTGGAACAGTGTCCTCGAGGGATAGATAATCATAATCACCCCTCTCAACAGGTACATCGGCATCATCATCCTCATCCATCAGTGAAGCCACGAGTGAAGTATGATGTTTGGTCCTCTGTCGATTCCCTATGATAGGGACTAAAGATGTGGTGCCGCGACGCTGGGTAGACAGAAGAGGAACAAACGTCATTTACATCTTTCTTCCGATCGGGTTATCAGTTGGGAAATTTGTTTATTAGATTTTGATGAATGCAATGTAAAACTTAGACTAGAAAGTTGGCACCCCATTTTCTTTGTAAATTGCATTGTAATAGATAGGGCTATCTGGTGAGTTGAGTCGAGTATGCTGGATATGCAAGAAGTCAACTAAAGGCTAAAATGAAGACTCACGTGGAGCAAAGTATGGCAAGAAGGAGAAGTCAAGAACTCGATCAAGGAGTATCACCGGATACTGACTATGTGAAGTGTCATCAAGTCAACTCAAGAAGCCAAGTCAAGTTGAAGTGACGATGAGTCTTTCAATCATTGGAGCGGACTCAAGTCACCTGGGGAAAAAGCGATCAAGTCAAGACAATCAAAAGAATCCGTTGCGTAAATCAAGAATATTACCTAAACAAGTAATACTTCCATGTGGGCATGTCTTAAAGTGCTCGATCCCGAAGCGTGCAAAAGGAATAAACCAATGGGAAGCACTACACTTTGTGTCGAACACGAAAAGTCAAGACATTTAATACGAGGAAATGTCAACATCAAGACCAAGAAAAGACAAGCCAACGAACACAAGTGACTTTTATAAAACAACTATCTCTTCAACGGGCGATTTTTAAAAGTTCACTATAAAAGGCCGAGGAATCACTTTGAGAGAGGGTTACCTAAACCACGAACATTCAAGCTATTATTCAAACTGTAACCTGCAAAATATTCTCAAGTTATTCAAGCAAATCCTCAAGCTTAAACTTGAAGGAAATCGATCCAACACCAAGTCAGAAGGAAAGACAACTTCAAACTCTGTTGAAGAGGAAACTTTTGAATAATCAAAAGGGGTCTACATTCTAAGGAGGATTGTAGAAAGGTTCAAGGTCGAACCGTCTCAAGTTATTGGAGGGCTTCGTGATCAAATCCAAGAAGCCCTGAGCATGGTCAAGTAGCAAAGGCGTACCGCCATGTGAAGAAGCTAAGTCGGGCGAGAAGCCACCGTGTGACCAAGGCATCTCTAGACTGAGTCCCAAAGGATCAAGTCACCGTGTGATCAAGACTTGTATCCTGGGTGATAACCACTTTGTTCTCGATCAATACTTAGTGGATTCCTTCAGGAGTTGGAGAAGAGAGGAGTAGAAGAATTACCCCATCTTCGAACCTCTATAAAAATTATTGTGTCATTTACATTTCAGTATTTACTTTCTGCATATTACTTTATATCTGCTGATAATTTGCATTCCAACTGATAATTAACAAAGTGCTAAAACCAAGTGTTAAAACAAACTTAAACCAAATTCAAGGGTGTTAAATCTCCCGCTAAAAATCTCATCACAGCCAAGTTAAGATTTAAACTAAACAGCTGAGTTATTCTATCAACAGCTCAATCGAGTCTATTGAGTGACTAACTCTGCTGGTTAACTAACTTAGTTGTCCCTCAAGGACTTAGTTGTGTATTTAACTCTGTATTATTTTAAAAGGACTAAAATCGAAAAGTTGGTAAGGTTTATTCAACCTCCTTTCAACCTCCCTTCTAAACCTTACTCACACCCCTTGGGACCTACAAGTGGTATCAGAGCGGTTGGTTCATTGAGTCTTCCGCACTGATTACTGAACTAGATCTCCAATCTTTCAAAGAAGTTTTTAACACTTGTTTTTTCAAAAGCTAATTTTTTTAACAGCAAAGTTATTATCATGGAAGCAAATTTGACACGCATCCCCATGTTCACCATTGAGGAATTTGATGACTGGAAAATACGTATGCAGGCTCATCTATCAGCTTTACATGATGAGATGTGGATAGTGATAGAGGATGGGCCACTACAAATAATGAAGGTGAACACAACTACAAGGAGAGCTACTGCAGCTGAAGGAGAGGAGGCTGCTCCTCCTAAACCAGCTATGGTTGTAAAACCAAGATCTGAATGGACAAATGATGACAGAAAAAGATACAACCTTGACAACGTGTCCAAGGATATACTTTACAAGACTTTGGATAAAGCCATGTTCAAAAAAGTCAAATCTTGCAAGACAGCCAAAGAAATCTGGGATAAATTAACCTTAATATGTGAAGGATCTGAGCAGATTAAGGAAAACAAATTATCTGTTGTTGTTCAAAAATTTGAAAACTTTAAAATGCTTGCACGTGAAACAATGGACCAGCTGGATGCTAGATTCACTGAAATTACGAATGAGCTCTCAGCACTTGGGAAAGAATACACACAGAAGGAGATGTGTATGAAGATTCTAAGGAGCCTCCCAGCTGAGTGGGAAATGAAGACCATGGCTCTAAGGCACTCAATGGACCTATCAAAAACATCCAATCATGAACTATTCTCAGACCTCAAAGCTTATGAGTTTGAGCTGAGAAGAAAGGAAGGGAAGAGAGCTGAGACCAATGAAGTCATTGACCAGGAGGAAATTGCCTTGGTGGTTAAAAGATTTAACAAGTTCTTCAACAAGAACTACAAAAGAAACAATGGTGAATCCTCCAGAAGACATTCAGCTCCCTCCAAGTAAAGGGAAGATAGGCCACCAAAGAGAGCAGAGTATCAAAAGGTCGAATACCAAAGAACTGACAACCCAAGAAATGAGAGAGCTGATAAAAAAGCTGAAAACCTATGTTGGAATTGCAGACAACCAGGACACTTTGCTATTGACTTTCCATATCCTGTAGTCAATAAATACAGGAATGAAGAAGAAATAAAAGTCTTCAGAGAAAGAAGACAAGAAAAGAAAAGAGCAATGTTGGCTGCTGAAACTGCTGAAACAACTAAGTCAAAGGACACAACAGACTCAGAGAGTAGTGAAGCTGACTACTCAAGTGATTCTGAAGAAGAAGCTATGATTTGTCTAATGGCTAAAGAACAAGATCAACCTGACCAAGAAGATGAGGTACACTCTAACTCATCTCATTCAGATTCTGGTGATAGTGATTGTGACACACACACTTTATCACCCACTGATCTTTATGATTCATTAGGCAAAATGATGAAACACTTTGAGCACATTAAATCCTCACACACACTATTAAATGAGGAAAACAACCAGCTTAAAAGCCAAAACTCACAGCTGACTAAGGAGCTAATTACTCTAAGTCACATAGCTGATGAGAACAAAGAGCTGAAGGCTGAGAATGCTAAATTAATAGCAGAAATAGCTGCTATAAAAAAGAGAGAAGCATCTCAAAAATGTGATTGCTTCATTCACAAAGGCATCTAAATCATTGGATGACCTTATTATGAGCCAAAAAGAATGTGGAGACAAGATACGCATAGGATTCAATTCCTTTGTGCATAGTCAAACTCCAAGAGTGATCTTGGAAAAAGGATCTTCAAGTAATTATGTTGCACACACATTCATTCCAAAGCACAACCACAAACAAACTGGCCTTGGATATAAAGGAAAAGGAAAATAGCCAGTTGAGTATGCTGAGAGGACAGCTGAGAAGAAATCCAACAGAGTTCCTCATAAAACTCCAAACAGGAAGTACTCTGTGAAGAAGAAACAGAGCTACCAAAATCCCCAGAAGTTCTATCAGAGGAACACAAATGATGGGAATGGTAGAAACTACCCAAGTCAAGCTAATTGGAATAATGTGAAATATCAGCCAAGACCAATGGAATACATGCCAAAATGGCAAAGACCTATAACTCAGCAAAGGTCATTCCAAAGGCAACAGAACTATCATCAGCACACATATGCACCCAAGCACTACACTCGGAGAGATATCACCATTACCCAAAGAAGGCAATTGCTAAAATACACACATAGACATACAGACAAAAGAGACAACTGTATGAACCCAAAGTCCCCAAGCAATTTGCCAAAGTGAATTATGATTATGGCACAGCTAGATGGCAACCTCTTAGAGTCAAATCATTTGGCTATAGGTTGGTGGGATCATCTTACAAAGACTAACCCCCTCGGGACCCGGCAAGTATGGGTACCTAAAAACTAATTTCGTTGATTGCGGTTCAAGAAACAAAATGAGTGTCAAGGAACCTGGTACATAGATAGTGGTCGTTCCCATACACATGACAGAAACAAGAAAAAACCTGTCAAAGTTCAAGGAGATTAGAGGTGCAAAAGTTATATTTGGAGGAAATGAAGCTCCAGGAGAAATAAGAGGCACTGGATCCATCAAGAAAAATGGATTAGAAATCACAAATGTTGCATACGTTGAAGGCCTCAACTTGAACCTGTTAAGCATCAACCAACTCCGTGACAAGGGCTACAATGTTGGATTCAATATGGGTGTATGCCAAATCAAAGACACTGAATCAAATGACAAAAGAACATGTATGTGGTAGATTGGTCGACTGCCACACCAAGCACTTGTTTGTCAGCAAAGAATACATCCTAATCAAGTTGGCTATGGCACAAGAAGCTGAGTCACCTGAATTTCAAGACAATTAACAAACTTGCAAGGAGTAATCTTGTAGAAGGACCGCGGACTCGATTGTACAAGAAGGAAAGTGTTTGTGATGCATGCCAGATGGGAAAGCAAATCAAATCATCATTCAAAGAAAAGTCAAGTCCATCTTCAACAAGAATATTGCATGTACTGCATATGGATCTATTTGGTCCAGTTGAGCCAGCCAGTATAAGTGGAAAGAAATACACTCTAGTAGTGGTGGATGATTATTCAAGATATACATGGACAATCTTCATGTGTAAAAAGAAGAAAACTTTGCAGAAGTTACCTCAACTGATGAAAAGAGTTCAAAATGAGAAGAGTCAAACCATTATAAAGATAAGATCTGATAGAGGAACTGAGTTTGTCAATGGAATAATAACTCAGTATTGTGTTGAAAATGGTATTGCTCATGAATTATCTGCAGCAAGGACTCCCCAGCAGAATGGAGTTGCAGAAAGAAGAAATAGAACTCTCAAGGAAGCAACAAGGACCATGTTAGCTGAACCAGGGTTGCCTAAAAGATTTGGGCTGAAGCCATCAATACTGCATGCTATACTCAAAATAGATGCATGATAAATAGACAGCTGACAAAGACTCCCTATGAGATTTGGACAGGGAGAAAGCCAAATGTTGCATATTTTAGAATCTTTGAATGTAAATGCTTCATCCACAACAATGGCAAGGATAATCTAAAGGCTTTTGATGCTAAAGCTGATGAAGGTATCTTCTTGGGATACTTAGCTGAAAGAAAAGCCTATAGAGTGCTGAACAAAAGGACTATGGTCACAAAATAGTCTATCCATGTGGTTTTTGACGAACCTAATGTAAATGGAGAAGACATTGAAGAGTTAGCTAATAAGCTAAATCAGCCGACTATGCAGAAGAGTCCCTATGTTGAAGCTGAAGCTAGAGTAATTAATCAAGGTGAAGATGAGATAGCTGAATCTCAAAGACAACTGGAAAATCTGCAGCTAAGTGATGATGAGAGAGCTGCTCAAGATAACACTGCTGCAAGACGACTGAACCCAGCTGACTTACTCCAACCTGATGTGAGATGACTGAGAGACCACCCACCAGAGCTAATCATTGGAGATGTAAAAGATGGTGTAAGAACCACATCCAGAGCTCAACAAGAAGCAATGTTCACTTGTTTTATTTCCCAAATAGAGCCAAAAGATGTGTCTCAAGCATTGGATGACACACATTGGATTCATGCATTGGATGACAAACATGGTTTCAAGCATTGGATGACACACATGGGAATTGGTGCAAAGACCAACCCATAAAAATGTTATTGGCACAAAATGGGTTTTCAGAAACAAGATGAATGAAGAAGGTTCTGTGGTAAGAAACAAGGCAAGATTAGTAGCCAAAGGGTATTGCCAAGAAGAAGGTATAGATTTTGATGAAACATTTGCTCATGTTTCAAGATTAGAAGCAATAAGGATGTTTCTTGCCTATGCTGCACACAAGAACTTCATTGTATATCAAATAGATGTGAAAAGTGCATTTTTAAATGGACTATTAGAATAAGAAGTCTATGTTGAACAACCTCCAGGCTTTGAGTAGAAGACCATTGGAGACAAGGTGTACAAGCTCAAGAAAGCTCTATATAGATTGAAACAGGCGCCAAGAGAATGGTATGATACATTATCTCAATTCCAAATAGATAATGGATTCACGAAAGGCAAAGTGGACAGAACACTCTTCAGAATTCAAGATGGAGAGAGTATACTGCTTGTTCAAATATATGTGGATGACATTATTTTTGGATCCACAAACAAAGAGTCATGTGATAAATTCTCAAATCTCATGCAAAGCAAATTTGAAATGAGCATGATGGGAGAGAGAGTGACATTCTTCCTAGGACTTCAAGTAAAACAGTGAAGGATGGAACCTTCATAAGTCAAACAAAATACACCGAGAGATTTAATGAAGAAATTTGGCATGGAAGAGAAGTCTTCTGTGAAAATACCAATGAATACATCATCAAATGGACATGGATGCGAGATGGCAAGCCTGTGGATCAAACAAGATACAGAGCACTTATTGGATCATTGCTCTATCTCACAAAGAAGCGGGCCGGACATCACCTTTGTTGTAAGTGTATGTGCAAGATTTCAATCGCTCCAAAAGAAAGCCACATAATCAGCAGCCTAAGAGAATCTTGAGATATTTGAAAGGATTCCAAGAAGTTGGCTTATGGTATCCAAAGGAAGGTGGATTCAAGCTAATTGGTTACTCGACTCTAACTATCTTTGGATGTAGAGTTGACAGGAAAAGTAACTTCGGTACATGTTAAATGCTTGGAAACAGATTAGTTTCCAGGTTTAGCAAGAAGCAAAACTCAATAGCCACATCCACAAATTGAAGCGAGTAGTACATAGTCATGGCAAATTTGTTGTGCCCAAGTCTTATGGATGAGACAACAATGAGAGATTATGATGTTGAAGAAAACAAAATTCCAATTATATGTGATAACACAAGTGCTATTGCAATCACTCAAAATCCTGTGTTGCATTCAAGAACAAAGCACATTGATGTCAGATATCATTTCATAAGAGATCATGTTGAAAAGAAAGACATCACCTTGGAATACATCTCAACTGATAAACAGTTAGCTGACATTTTCACAAAGCCATTATGTGAATAAAGATTTGAAGAGCTTAAGCATGAGCTAGGATTAATTGAGCTGAGTTAACACTCAGAAGACTCAAGGAGAAGAGATGGAATGTGAAAAGATGAAAATAGAGCAGAGCGTGTGAATTAGCTGAGTGAATCAGCCATATCAGAAAGTCAGATGTATCGAGTTAGCTGACAGCTGAGTTCCTATGTGAATAGAGAGAAGAAGAGTCGAATCAGCTAAGGAGTAAGTTGAGTCATTTATGAGCTAAGTGACAAAAACGCAGTCGTTTTTAATAAGAGGGATTGTTTTAAGGATGACATCAGCTTAATAATGACAGGTACAGTCAAAAGCTGCACGACAAAGCATATGATTGGATATAAATGTTGCCGCATTAAATGCGAGCAATTAAATGCTAATTGGCATGCTAAATCTTAGCCGTTGATCTCGATCAAATTTCAAAAACTGTATGCACGTCCTTTCATAACCCATACATATACCATTTTGTTCAGCTTCTCTCTCACACTACACTAAAACTGTTCATCTCTCCAAAAGAAAAGATAATATTTTTCTCTCAAAACCCTATCAAATTTCAAGGCAAATTTCAAAGGTTTCGTTCAGTAAAACTCAAAAATGGCAACTACCTATGATTTCGCTAAGTTGGGAAAGCAAATCCACACTGGTTCTACCGTGGATTTCGAAGGGATGATCAAACAGGGGTCCGATGAAACCCTTGTGAAGAAGATAGCCGAGAAAGTGGAGAAATCTGGACTGAAACCCTTTCTCACGATGGAGTTTCAGATGACGTATGTAGAAGAGGTCGCCCAGTTCTACGTGAACGCTGAAGTTCTCGACGAGGGCATCAAGTCTTTTATTCACGGAAAGGAGTTTATGATTACTGCTGAAGATCTAGTGGAGCATTGTTTGCTGCCGTCGGAAGGAGTGCCGGAGATCTATGAGGCCGATGTAAACCTGGCTGCTGCATGGAAGGAAGTGGCCAAACCTGAATGTGCTGCGAAGATTGTCTACACAGCTGATAAGAAGCTGTTGAAGGAAGATTATCATAAGCTGCTGGATATTGTTGCCAAGTGTGTAGACATAAAATTTGGAAGCTGTCCAAAACCAAGCTGATCGTCATGGCTGCAATCATGGAGGAGAAAAAGGTAAACTGGGCTGAGTTTGTATACAACAGACTCTGCCAGAATGTTGGAAATAAGTCCATTAAGGATGACGGGTCGTTTGGAGGATCTCTTAGGTATAGCCTTGTAGTTAGCCATTTGATGGAGGTGAAAGGTGTTCCACTCCGACATGGAAAGAGCGTTCCATGTCAACAAGAAGATGTTCGATCAAATCTCTCGAGCTCGAGAAGAGCTTATGCCAAGAGAGCGGAGACACGGTGAGGGGGAATCACCACCCTGAGGAAACAAATTTGCCTCCCCTCCGAAGAAGAAAGCTTCCCATGCAAATTGGGAAGAACATCACTGCTTTGCCCAAAAAAAAAAAACAAGTGCACTGCCTGCAGCCAAGTCACCCCGCCCGCAGCTGCGTGTCTCCTGCCCCTGCAGCCGCAATGGAGAAGGAACCTCAAATACCTTCTCCAGTTGTCAAGAAGAAGAGGACTAACAAGCCTAGAAAGCCAGCTCCTCAGAAAAAGAAAGTAGCACCGGCCCCCGCCGCCCAGGACTCTGAGGAAACTGTTTCCGAACCAGAAGTTCCCCTAGTAAGGACCAAAAGAAGAAGACTCTACAAGCGTCCAGAGCTTGAGAAAACAGCTGAGTCTGCCACTCAACTGGAGCAGATTGATGAGACAGCTGGAGAAGTAGAGTCTCCAGAAATTATAGATAAAACATCCAAGTCTGTTGAGGCCGATCAGCAGAGGCAAGTTGAAGACCCAGCTGTAGACAGAACAGCTGAGGAGCAAGAAGTAGCTGAGAGAGCTAACTCATCTGTCGACAGGGTTGTGTCCCCGCCTGCGACAGATGCTGCTGAGGGTGAAGAGCAGCAAGCTCTGCTACCTTCCATTCCTGAGATCATGCTAACGATGATGTGATCATGCTATCTCCACCATATCCAGACATCCAAAATCCTCTGTGCGAATGGAGAAAATGGAAGCTGAGTCGCTCAAGGGAACAGTTCCAAAGACCTGAATTCATTGAAGAAGAAGAAGAACTGATGAGTTTCCTTGGGTTGACCACAGTGGTCCAAGTACTTGATGAAGAGAACTTCTTGGATATCCTGAATATATTCAAGGAAAAGGAGAAGGAGAGGTTGGCCGAGGAAGCTGAAGCTCGTGAGAAGGCCAATATTTGTCCTTTCACTGGAACCACTGATCAATCCCACCCTCACTTCGATGCCTTTTCAGGCAGTGATGAAGACCTGGACCCAGCTGCTTATACAGAAAAATTGGAAATGCAGCAAGCCATGCGGGAATCCAGGATGATGCATGAGCAACAACTGATGGAAGGATCAAGAGAGTCTACCAAATCCCAGCTGGAGATCGATCCATTGGGAGTGGTACAGCAAATTGCCACTGTTATTGCTGCAACCACTTCCCCAGCTCACTCAGAGGATGGATCTAGGGGACTTGGCGATGAAACTGGGAACTTGGGGACCCAAGTCGAGCCAACCCCTATTGAAGGTGTCTTACCACCTGCCCCAACAGCTGAACACTCACAGGAAACAGCCGGGAGTTTGGAGAAGAGTGACCCCAACCCAAGTCACTCAGCTGGTGTGCCAGCTGAGGGGGAAACTCCCTCCACTGCAGCTAGGTCGGAGGATGCTGCAGACAACTCCACCAAGAATCTAAGGGGTGAAGTGGAGAAGGAAAAACAAACAAAACAACAACAGTTGTTGTCGACGTGGCTTCGGACGATTGAGACTCTCGTTGAAGTGCCAACCGCTCTCTGCAGTGAGGATGTTCTTGATGCGATCGAGGCATAGGATGGATGGATCGCCCTCGGGAGTTAACGATCCTGGGCAATGAAAGTGCAATCCATGGAGTTGAGACTCCTGTGGATGCCACCGTAGAAGACCCTAAGACAAATGAGTTTGTTGAAGGGAATGTCCAGGCCTTGCTGCGATTGAGGCTGAGACCGGAGGTAATGAAGGCCTACGGGAGGTTGAGACTTCACGGGGTAAAGAAGCAGAAGCGCAGAACATCCCTCCTGTTATCATCGATGCATCTGAGAAGGAGATAAGCGCACATCATGATTCCCAGGACAACCCTGATGTAACCTTTCTGGGATCTGAAGGTGAAGATGAAGCTGAGTCATCCCCCGTTGCAAATCCAAAAGACTCAGCAGAGGATGTTCTTCCAAGCACGAGTAAGTCAGACCTCAAAGCTACTCGTCAAACATTCAATTTTGATGATGAGCCACCTCTTCAAATCTCATCATCTTCCGATGACGCTACTGATACGGCCGAGGAACAGATAACTCAATTGGAAAAACCAGCTGAGACCGACGAATCTATTAAGACAGCTGAGGCTCAGCCAGCTGGGTCAATACCACAAAAGACCCCAAATGAATCACATTCAACTATGCAGGCTCCCAAAGTTGCAAAGATATTCGACTCAACCGGGCACATCACGGCCACAAGTCACTGTTGAACATATTCCCTATGTCCGTGATGATGCGTTTGAAGCAACATTCCCCTTCTCACTAGAGCTGCCTGATCTGGATGAAGAATCAGCTAGAGATCAAAGACGTTTCCACAAACCTGATCTAGTCATTCCCACAGATACCATCGTCCCAGCAAATTTTGATTTTGATGTTTGCTTGCACCGGTGAGGCGAGACGGTAACAACGAGGTTCGAGAAGTCTTCAAGGCAATATTTGCGAAAATACGAGAGGTGGAAAGGCACCAGGCCTCATTGGATATGCGGTGGATAACAGAGATGCTAATCTTGCAGCCGATCTGCGTGGAATCATACTCAGGATCCGGGAATGGTGGCAACAGCAACAAACAATGCGTGTGGAACAAGTCAGATACTTCAAAGCATTGTATAATAAAATGTTGATCTGGAGCGCTGATAATGCTGACATGAAGAAGAGGATGCAAGAAAATATTGATAGGATGCATGCCTCTCATACCACTGAAATGGAACTGCTGCGAGAATTTCATCGAAAAGAACTTCTGCGCGTAGAGGAGAATATGAATGAAAAATTCAGCCTTCTTATGGCTGAAATGAAGTTGGTGACAACCGAATCAAAAGTCACCCGCTCGTAATTTGGACAAAGATACTCCGCAGAGAATCCAAGCGAGACTCACTCGGCTATCACCGCCTAGATTTCATGCTTGCTTTGTATGTTCCTAGGGGTTCCTCTCTGCTTTGATGATGCCAAAAAAGGGGACGAGGAATACCTAAAGACGTTGAAAGGGTCCACAACTGAGAAGAAGGACACAAGTGTGAAGGAGAAGACAGTTGAAGATCAGAGGAAAGAAAAGGGAAAATCAGTTGAGGGGGAAGGTTCGAAAGACATGACTTTAATGGTTGCTAGAACCCCTCAACAAGTATTTGTCACAGCTGACATCATCAGCAAACTTCCAGTGACTCTGCCGCTCCAACACTCTGTTGTGCCCATGTCTGAGAAGAGGAAAATAGTAGAAGCAGAGATGAAGGAGACTGAAAGAAAAATGGATGCCCGTGTGATGGACATACTGAAATAGTACGGAGGCATTCCGGCAGGAAGAGACACAGATGCCATTTCAGACATCAGAACCGAGCCTAGATCAGTTGATGAATTCAAAACGCTCGCATCTGAGGGATACTTCGAAGCCATGACCATGGCCCAAGCCTGGGACTTGTATTGGGAAAAAGGGTTGAAGCTGTGCGAAGAAGTTGACAGGCAGCAGACTCCTAGCAGTCACTCTGCTGGTCACTCTGCTAGTTACTCTACTGGAAAGAAGAAGGCCCCAATACAATACACACCCAGAGGAAGAGGTAGAAGCAGTGGAGGAAGAGGTTTCAAACCTAGACCTCTACCCAAAAACATCGAATACATAGATCCAGGGAAGAAATGAGAGATCTATTGGGTTGGGTATGACGAAGTAGCCAACATGGAAGTGGCCAGGAAGAATGCTAATTATGTAAAAAGGATTGAAGAAGAAAATAAAAGACAAACTCAGCTGTGGAAAGAAAGACAAGAAAGAAAGAGAAAAGACGAAGCTGCCAGAAGAGTCTATGAGAAAAAGAAAGCAACTGAAGAAGAAAAGAAGGGAAAGAGACCAGAAGACGACAGAGCTGAAGAGGAAAGAAGGAGGCAGCTAAGGCGATGAAGTGTTGTTGTCCACCCCTTCATGTATTTTACTATTGTAAATGCATATGTATGTAAGTCTTTTGTACATTGAATAAGAATCTCGAATTTCTATGTTTTTGTGTAGATATAGAATGCTATGATTGCTCTGATACACTTTGTAAACAGCTGTGTAAATGACAAGAATGTAATGATCAATAAAAAGATTGATTCTACGCATATATTATCTGTTTCTACATTGTCTGTATGTATCTTTGCTATTTACTTTTTGTATGTATGTTTTAAGTTTTGGCATCATCAAAAAGGGGGAAATTGTTGGGAAATTTGTTTATTAGATTTTGATGAATGCCATGTAAAACTTAGACTAGAAAGTTGGCACCGCATTTTCTTTGTAAATTGCATTATAATAGATAGGGCTATACGAGCTGAGTCGAGTCGGCTATGCCTGGATATGCAAGAAGTCAATCAAGGCTAAAATGAAGACTCACTTGTGAAGCAAATTCGAGATGGCAAGAAGGAGAAGTCAAGAAATCGACTGAAGGAGTATCAACTAGATACAACTATGTGAAGTGTCAGTCAAGTCAACTCAAGAAGCGAAGTCAAGTTGAAGTGACAGATGAGTCTTTCAATCATTGGAGCAGACTCAAGTCACCTAGGGAAAAAGGCATCAAGTCAAGAAAACTTGAAAAGAATCCGTTGTCCAGAAGTCAAGAATATTACTTAAACAAGTAATACTTCCATGTCTTGCCATGTCTTAAAGTGCTCGATCCCTTGCGTGCAAAAGGAATAAACCAATGTGAAGCACTACATTTTGTGTCAGAACCTGGAAAGTTGCAAGACATTTAATACGAGGAAATGTCAACATCAAGACCAAGAAAAGAGAAGCCAACGAACACAAGTGACTTTTGAAAATCAGTATATCTCTTCAACGAGCAGATTTTTAAAAGTTCACTATAAAAGGCTGAGGAATCACTTTGAGAGAGGGTTACCTGAACCACGAACATTCAAGCTATTATTCAAATTGTAACCTGCAAAATATTCTCAAGTTATTCAAGCAAATCCTCAAGCCTAAACTTCGAAGGAAATCGATCCAACACCAAGTTGTGAAGGAAAGACAACTTCAAACTGTTGAAGAGGAAACTTTGAAGAATCAAAAGGGGTCTACATTCCAAGGAGGATTGTAGAAACGTTCAAGGTCGAACCAGTCTCAATTTATTGGAGGGCTTCGTGATCAAATCCAAGAAGCTTGAGCAAGTGAGCTGAAGTAGCAAGACAGGCGCCCTGTGAAGAAGCTGAGTCAGACGAGAAGCCAGCTGTGTGACAAAGGCATCTCCAGAGTGAGTCCCAAAGGATCAAGTCAGATGTGTGATGAAGACTTGTATCTAGACTGATAACCACTTTGTACTATGATCAATACTTAGTGGATTCCTCTAGGAGTTGGAGAAGAGAGGAGTAGAATAATTACCCCATCTTCGAACCTCTATAAAAATTATTGTGTCATTTATATTTCAGCATTTACTTTCTGCATATTACTTTATATCTGCTGATAATTTGCATTCCAACTTATAATTAACAAAGTGCTAAAACCAAGTGTTAAAACAAACTTAAACCAAATCCAAGGGTATTAAGTCTTCCGCTGAAAATCTCATCATAGCCAAGTTTAGATTTAAACTAAACAGCTGAGTTATTCTATCAACAGCTCAATCAAGTCTGTTGAGTGACTAACTCTGCTGGTTAACTAACTTAGCTATCCCTCAAGGACTTAGCTGTGTATTTAACTCTGCATTATTTTAAAAGGACTAAAATCGAATAGTTGGTAAGGTTTATTCAACCCTCCCCCTTCTAAACCTTACTCACACCCCTTGGGACCTACATTATCCAAATGAACATAATAGATATCGGATTGGAGGTCGAGATGGACATGTAATATATAAGATAACTCTCAAAGTCAAGGTCGGGTGAACATCAATCTACACAATGCAAGAACCAAATTAATAACTAATTAATATTATAGTGCAAAGGTGAAAAAACACAAAATACATTATGTACCCGAAGATCAAGAAAGCTACGCATATTGATGGAGCACTTCGGAAATATCAACTAAAACATATGATTTATACTAAATGTAAATTATAGGACGTAAATAATATTAATATCATTTACCAAAAAAGCCCATGTAATTTGTAAATACGAAAAATCGAAATAGGCCGGGTAGGTAGTCGCTCAAGGTAGTGCGATAGAATTTGGTATGTGTACTTACCTCAGTAGAACGACTCCCACTGATCCACATCTTCAACCAAATTCCACATCGAATCCTCATTACTATGAACCTCCCATCCCACCCAAATAGCCAAAAATAGTCTATCAACAACTTTGGCACCTTCAACTCATATGATGGCTCATCACGGAATACACCAGCTGCAAAATGCAATCGTAGATTATCCATCGTCATCTTAGAACTCCGATAATATCTATCTTATACACCATTGGGAGCTGGACGGTGATCCGTGTTAGGGTCAAAGGCAGTTGAGGCAAAAAAGTGCCCCGTAATAAACGCATACTCGTACTTGAAGAACCGAATCAAACGGTCTCCAATCTGATACCAAAATTCACCCCTTGCGTTCTTCTTGACAACCTCCTTTACAATAATGACTTGAAGGGCGGCGTTGGAACTGACTCCATATTTGTCCAACCCCAATAGAAAACCAAAACAGGAGTTCTCAAACTCCTGGTACACAAAGTCGTCAGCCATAATCAACTCCACATCTAAGTCATCAATAATCGACAATCGACTATATATATTGATATTGGGCTTTATGGACACAAAGTCTTCCCTGTTCCAAGCCCATTGTGGAAAACGATAAAAAAACACACCTAACAATAAACCACAATTAGCAAATCACACAGAAAAAGGCAAAAAATTGACAGTGGATGTGGCACGATGGCACTAAACAATGATCGTGCCATCGTGCCAAGTGGCACGATGATATGATATATTTGATCGTGTTAGGATGCCACAAGGCATGATGGTACAATCAAATAAATTATACCATCGCGCCTAATGGCACGCTAGTAGTATATTAATCTACCGTGCCATCGTGCAACTAGGCACGATGATACAATTTATTTGATCGCGCCATTGCGCCCCAAGGCACAATGGCACGATTAAATCAATTATAGCATCGTGCCTAATGGCACACTAGTATAGGGGTGGCCAAATGGAACCAGTGGTTTCAAGGTTAAAACCATAGAATCGTCGATTTTAACCGTTGGTGGAACCATGGTGAAACCGACGGTTTCAAGGTTAAAACCAATGTTTTTTATTCTTATTTGGTAAAGTATGCTATAGAAAATGTTAAATATTTATTGTGATGTTTTATATTCGTAACCACATGAGACACATTTAAACCAAATGTTGTAATCGAATTACGTGAACTTTGATTCATTTATTCTCTAATAGTATATATCGACAATTTAATATTAATACTAATATTAAGTACAAAACCCAATTGAATTTTAAGTTCAAGTCATTTTCTTTCTTTTTTCTTTTTTGTTGTAACCAAAATTGATAAACCATTTTAAAAAAATAAAAAATTATCAAAAGACAAACAAACGGTTCCAGTTAATTCCAGAACCAGAACAATGGAGGAATCGGGTTCCAAACTGGAACCAAAACGGTCAGTTCCGGTTTTGGAATGGGTACCGTGAGGCAACAGTTTCGTTTCCAGTTCCTCCAAAACGAGGAACCGGAACCGCCAGTTCAGGAACCGTTGCCACCCCTACACTAGTAGCATATTAGTCTACCGTGCCAGCGTGCCACTAGGCACGGTGGCACGATCACGGTCGTGTCATTACTATGTCATTGTGCCTCCTAGGGTTTTCTATGATCGTGTCAAGTGTCGTCGTCTTCCCCAAATTTGAATCAAAACCAGTCAACAATGGCGGAATCAATTACACCAAACTTCACATATCACTTACCCATTAATTACCCATCAATTAAAAGCTTAAAATCATATTTAATTAAAAAAGCACTATACTTGCAAGTTATTTTCTAAAAGAGAAGTTTACCTCTTCGTCGACCGCTGGGATATCTTTCGGTGCCCCCGCTGCCGCCGTGGCGACACATCGTCGTCGTCCTCTGCCATGACCGATCTTCTTCTCCGATAAGTCAATATGTCACGAGCCATCTCTCAATAGAATAATTTTTGAGAATGAGAAAGTGGTGGATGAATGGATTGGTTTGAGATTGAGAAAGTGGGAGAGGTGGTATGGTTTGGGTGGTGTATTTGGGGGGAAAATAGAGCAAGGGTAAAATAGGAAGTTAGGGGTGGTGTATTTAGTAATTGTGTTATATTTTAAAAGTAGTTGAGGTGTATTTATTAAGTGGGTGTATTAGTCAAATCTGGGGGTGTGAATAGCGCCACTCTTAGCATATATAAACTATTACAACATAACCAGGTGGCTTAGCCCACCTGGCCACCACAAGCAATTGTGGGGTGGAGGTCAGGGGTTCAAATCCCTGCTCCATCAAATTGTTTGTGGGGTGGAGGTCAGGGGTTCTTATCCCTGCTCCATCAAATTGCTCCCCGGGGCATATGCGAGCTGGTGAAGATTTGGTGGGAACTCATCTTGAATAGCATCCGTGTGGGTTCGATTCGGGAGAGATCGTTATTAGTAGATTGGGGTCGAACATAATTGTTCTCTTTACCTGGAGGATCTGGTTGTACGTCGCCAGACCCGTCGTAACACGGCAAGTGCGTGCACATCCGCGGATTACCTTGGCGGCGGCAATGAGGAGCCGGAGTGTTGTCCTCGAGCATAGTCGGGCGTAAGCCTGGAAGCTGAGTTATCAAAAAAAAAAAAAAAAAAAAAAAAAACTATTACAACATGAAAGTGTTAATAGTTAATACTAGTTTGGGGTGATGTCTGGTTGCTGGCACACACAGTGTGGTTGTTCGAATCATTCGGGTAACGATTTACACGGTGGAGGAGAACTTCTTGTGTGGTGACTCAGTCTTCGGCAGCCCAAGGACCCTGACTACTTGAGGCATAACCCGCGCTTCACACCCTCCACGAAGCTTTAGGGCAAGGGCAATGAGGGCCCTCAGGGATGGGATTCATCCTTTTTATTAATACTAGTTTGAACATTTTATATTGGTTCATATTTAATTATAAGCATGCAATTGCAAAGTTTAATGAGAACCCTTCCCCTCCTTGGACACAATTAACGAAAAAAAACACAAGTGGTTCATTGGAAAAATTAGTTATAATGGCCAATAATTTGCAGTAGACTACAAGAAGTCAAAAAAAAGATGTTATTGTAGTTAATGATGTTAGCATGATTAATGCAAGTAATTGATTCCTTTTCTATTAATTATTTTTCAAAAAGCTAAAAGATTTGACTCCTTCTAATATATACTATTTTCAATGTTGTCCTTTTTTTCAAGGAAAGAAAAATAAGTATTCTCAAAAAAAAAGGAAATTAATGTTAAAATAAATAGTTTTTAGCTATATGATATGATAATGATATTCACATATTTTTTTTTTGACACAAATGATATTCACATTTAATTTGATAGTAACATGACTATATATATTTATGAGACACTACTACAAATCTTATTGATTTTATGTTAAACGTGAGATTAATTTACTACCTACTCATTATTGGATCGACACGTACAACGATTTAAGATTGATAAACAAATCGAGCTAGGAATTTTAGGTCTGCTTGATTAAAGGTGAACTGTTAAGAAAGATATTGAGCTCCAACTTTATGACATAATATTTCAATGCTTCTACTGTTCGATAAGTTCTAAGCTCTTGTGGAACTCTACCTCAGCTAAAACAAAAAGAAACAAACAATTTATTTTACTTGTATTTGCCGCTTAAGAATAATTCGAGCTCAATTTTTCTAATAATTAAGTAAAATTAAAAATATTATGAATTCAATTGATTTCAAATAACAATTTATTTAAATTTTTTGCAGCTCAAACGTAAATCCTAATTAACTAGTACAAATACAGATATTTGAATGGCCACCTAAAAAACTACTAGGATTCTTGTTCTCTATGTTTGAATATGTCTGCATCCAAATATACTATATATACATATATACATATATACACTATACAGAATTTTAGTTACCCATACTAATAAATAATTAAGGATCTAAAACCCGCATTTATAAAGTTACGAAAATAGAAATTACAAACAAAATTGAACTTTTTGTTACATTTTAAAATCTATCTTTTAATTTTGTGTGCCAATTAATTACATTCACATTATAACTAATTGATTTCCAAATTATTGCATATCCTATCCTTATAGATTAGGTGGCCTAGCATGGACATGTGTCGAGAAGTGTATGCGCAAATAGTATGTCATGAGTTATTCATAAATTCCTATTAACTATTAGTTTCTTCCAATCCTTTGTTTTAGTTAATTAGTTGTTATCAATAAGTATAAAACATAAAACAGTTTTAAAAAATAATTAAAAAATGATAAAGAAATTCATATATCAGAATTGTGTAGGGATGACAATGGGACGGGTAAGGGTGGGTCGGTGAAGACCCAGACCCGCCCTATGCCAAAAAACCACGGATCATGGGGTGGGGCGGGGCAACCCCTTCTGCCCCGTTTAGTTAAATTAAATAAAAAAATAGAAAAAAAACCAAAAAAAGATATATTTATAATATTTTTGTAAAATATTATTCACAAAAGTTATTATTATCAATTTATAAATCGTAGATATAATATAACAATACATAAAAATTAGATTCTAATATATATTATATATGTAAAATATATATTAAAATATATTTTAAAAATAAAATTCTAGGTGGGGCAGGGCAAGGCGAGTACCCGCAGGCAGAAGTGGTACCCAGACTCGCCCCGTGACCCAAACGAGGTGGGTCGGGTCGGGTACCCGTAGATCGGTCGGAATTGACATCCTCAGAATTGTGTTTGTATGGATTTATTTTAAATTTAAATAGTAACTTACAATAAAATAATTAAAACAACTAAAGAAAATATCAATGCCCTTTTGTCCATAGCTCCATATTTGAGTTTTATTGGCTAGAGAGAAAATAATGACCACATCAACATGATCCGTTTCAATATTTCGAACAAGATATTGTACCAATACGAAAATAATAATATATCCTCAAAATTTGTTAAAAGTATAAAACTAAAGAATTTATTATGTGAAGATGATTGAGACTTGATTCCATTAAGTTGAGAGAGGGACGATATTTATGTTGGTAAGGGAAGGTTTACTGTTTCAGAAGAAATGGCTAAGTGTTTGGATTGACTCGAGGCCTATATTAGATACAGTCTACACAAGACGAAAAATGCCCCGTATACTAAGTGTTTACGGTTCCGGTGTTCGTCCCTAAAATACAACGACTTGAACGAGTTCAATTTAGCAGCACTTGCAAAAACCGAACTACTAGGGAACATAAAGTGTTTAAGGCTTTCAAACTTTGAATAGGAAGGGTATCAATATGCCGATGCAAATGACTCGATTTTAGGATTGTAATTTTATGTTGTTCATATGTTATTTCATCTGTAGGGGGTTCTTATTTATAGGCATCAGGTGCCCGTATGTAAAGATCATGTCTTTTGGCTCGAAACGACATGTTTACAGCCAACAGGTGCATCTGTTCAGACTTTCGCATCGACGCAAGACCTGGCACACGGCCTGTGCGTGTGCCCATGCTTGGATGTGAACGAAAGAGCAAAGTTTCGACTTGACGCACGACCCGACGCACGGGCCGTACGTGTGCCCGTGCTTGTTTGCGAACACTTAAGTTGGAAATTCTTTAATTAATTAATTTAAATTAATTAATTAATTTTAAATGTTTGTGGTCCAAAAAGAATAAGGGCCTCGAAGCCCAAGCCCAAGCGTACGGCCTAGACCCGGACCCGGATCTGGGCCGGGTCGGGCCAAGCCGGCCGGCAGGCGGGCAATGTGCAAGTGCACGTGTGCTTTGAACCAAACCCACAAGCATGTAGGTCCTCACCCCTTTAAAAATTTGGGTGCCCCCAAGGGCTCAAACCCATAAGTCCAACTTGGGATTTATAAAGTGAGCAAACTTTGCCTTCTCTTCCTATGTCGGATGGAGCATTTCTCCTTCCCCACATTTTTCATTTTCCATACCGTTTTCTACTTTTAAGTAGCTAACTTCTAGCATTAATTTCTCATTCACCCGGAATTGGTTTTGAGAAATTTCAAACGCTATTCTCATCTACTCTCTTGGTAGAATTTATACAAATAATTTAATTTCATTTTTCACCAATGGAAACGACTTAAATATTTGGTCAAAATGGGGTCAACAACCATATTACCAAATCAAAATTCCAACAATCCCTCACATGAATGAAATTAATGCATGCATGTATGCAGATTCGCTTGAAAGTCTCGGCGAACTATTATTGCATCGGGATAGGTAGCTTGTGGCTTTGAACCTTCCTTAGTAAAATACTATCGCATTTACTGGCTGCTTAGTGACGCGATGTCTTGAACTACTCGGCCGTTTGTGTAAACCGAGACAATAGTACTTACACAATAACAATTCTAACACTTGTTGTTCTCACGTTGTGTCTATTTCGGCCCTGGACCATATCTTAGATTCATAAGTGTTTCTTTGAAGCGGCCATTACTTCTCACTTATATAGGTGATCTCCTATTGAAGAGTATCCTACCATACTCCACCTTTCGGTATATGAATCATTAAAAGTCTTAAACTTAACCTCACCACATTCAGCAGGTTTTTATTCACTTGGATGTTTCGGGAATGAGCTAACACATTTTCCAAGTGTTCAGCTGAACATTCATAACTTAGTTGTCCCATTGAACCAGGTGTTGGGATCTCCAATTCACAAGCAGGGTTACCGCTATGAATATTCTTTAGTTTGTGGATTTTAAACTCATTCTCCTTAACAGTTTATACAATTGATCTCGATTTATACCTTTAGTAAGCGGATCCGCAAGGTTTTCCTTTAACTTCACATAATCAACCGAAATAACCCTATTCGAAATCAACTGTCTAATGGTATTGTGTCTTTGACGTATATGTCTAGATTTACCATTATACATACTACTTTGTACCCTTCCAATTGCTGATTGACTATCACAATGTATCAAAACAGCATGCACAAGCTTATTCCAACAAGGAATATCCTCTAAGAAGTTTCTAAGCCATTCTGCTCTTCTCCAGCTTTATCTAAAGCAATGAGCTCGGATTCCATAGTGGATCGAGCTATGCACGTCTGCTTAGAAGACTTCCACGACACCACTCATCCACCTATTGTGAAAACATATCCACTTGTGGACTTGGAGTCTTTTGTGTCTGATATCCAATTGGCATCACAATATCCTTCTAATACTGCTGGATATCTCGTATAAAGTATTCCATAGTTCATGGTATTCTTTAAGTATCTAAGTACCCTAGTGACGGCCTTCCAGTGATCCGTACTTGGGTTACTTGTGAATCTACTTAGCTTACTCACTGAATATGCAATGTCTGGATGTGTACAATTTGTTAAGTACATCAGACCGCCAATTACCCTTGCATATTCCAAACAGAAAACCGGTCTCATTCTATTCTTGACCAAGTGTAGACTTAGATCTACATGTGTCTTAGACGGAGGACTATCAATAGCATTAAACTTTTTAAGTATGCTTTCGACATAATGGGATTGTGACAAGACAATTCTATCTGAAGTTTCTAGATATAATAATCCCTAATATAATATCAAATACTCCCATGTCTTTCATGTCAAAGTTCTTCTTTAACATATTCTTAGTATTCATGATTAAATCATGACTACTACCCATAATCAACATATTATCTACATAAAGGCATATTATGATGTAATCACTTGTAGTACTTTTAATGTAGACACACTTGTCACATTCGTTAATCTTTGAAACCGTTTGACTTCATAGTCTAGTCAATCTTTTCATGCCATTGCTTAGGTGCTTGTTTTGTCCATAAAGTGACTTAACAAGTTTACACACCTTTTGCTCTTGACCAGATTCAACGTACACCTCTGGTTGTTCCGTATAGATCTCCTCTTCAAGCTCACCATTCAAGAAGGCAGTCATAACATCCATTTGATGTATCTCAAGGTTATGGAATGCTGCAATATCAATGAGACCACGAATGGACGTAATCCTCGTAACCGGAGAATATGTATCAAAAAAGTCATATCCTTCCTTTTAAGGATACACTTGCATCCCAAAGGTTTGCAACTCGGTGGGAGATCAACTAACTCCCAAGTGTAATTTTGCATGATGGAATCTATTTCATTATTGATAGCTTCTTTCCAGAGAGGAACGTCTAGACTAGATAAAGCTTCTTGAATAGTTCTAGGTTCGTTTTCTAACATATAAGTTAGAAAATCAGGACCAAAAGACTTAGCTTCTTTTGTCCTTTTACTGCGTCTTGGTTCCTCTTCATCATCACTTTAAGGTAACCTTCCAGTTTTATAAGTTTGTTTACTCGAACTTTCTTCTTTCATTTCTTTGTTCGGAAAGATATTCTCGAAGAATACAACATTCCTTGATTCAATGATCATACGTTCATTTATATCAGGAATAGCTATCTTGTGCACTAAAAAGCGATGCACTACTATTGTTAACATATCCAATGAAAGCACAATCGATTGTTTTCGGACCGATTCTAACTTGTTTCGGCTTAGGTACTTCGACTTTAGCCAAACACCCCCACACTTTGAGGTACTTATATGAGGTTTACTTCCCTTCCATAACTCATATGGAGTTTCGTTTTTACCTTTGTGTGGGATTTTATTAAGAATGTAGTTTGCAGAAAGTATGGCTTCCCCCCACAAGTTTTGGGGTAAGCCAAAACTTATCAACATCACATTCATCATCTCCTTAAGAGTACGATTTTTGCATTCTGCAACTCCATTTGATTGAGGTGAGTAGGGAGTTTAAAAGCTACTAAAGCTTCATCTTTGCTTTTCAAAAGAAATACATAACAATATCTTGTGCAATCGTTTATAAACATTATAAAGTACTTTTTCCCACCTCGAGTTTGCACAAGTTTTAAATCATACACATCTGTGTGAATTAACTCGAGAGGTTTGGTACTTCTCACTACTGAATGAAACGATGAATTGGCCAATTTTGCTTCAACACAAATTTCGCATTTGTCTTGTGAATCAGTTTTAAACGTACGTATTAATTCCAGATTCACTAACCTTTCAATTGTGTTGAAGTTTACATGTCCTAATCTATCATGCCATAAATTAGAACAATCCAACAAGCAAACAGAAGTAACATTTTTATTCTTTGCCTCTTGGCGGAAAATAGACATTACAAACATCTTAAAAAGCCCCTTATCAAGGTAGCCCTTACAAAATTGACCATTCTTGATCATTACAAATTTGACGGACTCAAACACTAGTCTAATCCCGGCTTTACTAAGCAAAGGACCAGAAACCAAATTTTTGCGGATATCCGGGACATGCAGCACATCCACAAGCGTAAGCTCCTTTCCGGAAGTCATCTTGAGCACAACCTTCCCAAGCCCCACGATGTTGGAAGTCGAAGAGTTTCCCATGAAAAGCTTCCTTCCATTTATCGGAGTGTAGGAGGAGAACATCTCCTTGTCGGCACAAATGTGACGAGTAGCCCCGGTATCTATCCACCACTCCCTTGGGTTATCTACCATATTGGCTTAAAACACAACGGCAGTGAGATTGAGCTCCGACATGTCTATTGGAACAGACTTGTCCTCCATCAATTTGGCTTGTTGGTTGCCACCTTGATTGCTGTAGGTCCCAAGGGGTGTAAGTGTAAGGTTTAGAAGGGGGGGTTGAATAAACCTTACCAAATTTTCGATTTAGTCCTTTTAAATATTCAGAGTTGATACTACACGGATGTGTCCTTGGTGGACAACTAATTTAGATAATCAAGAGAGTTAGTCTCTCAACGGACTCAACCGAGTTGTTGATGAAATAACTCACCAAGTCTAAATTAACTCAACTCGTGGTTTGTTTTTTCAGCCGAAGACTTAACACCCTTAAGTTTGATTAAGCAAGGATTTAGTGTTTGGTTTAGTACTTAGAAATTATCAAGTGGATAGCAAATTTATCACAGATTTAAACAATTAAGATGCAGGAATTAAAATGCTTGGAAATGTAAATGACACAATAAATTTTTATAGAGGTTCAAAGATGGGGTAATTCTTCTACTCCTCTCTTCTCCAACTCCCGGAGGAATCCACTAGGTATTGATCGGATACAAAGTGGTAACATCCGGATACAAGTCTTGATCACACAAATGACTTGATCCTTTGGGACTCGATCACGCGAGACGCCTTGATCACTCACCAAGCTTCTCGTGCGACTCGGCTTCTTCACAGGCGGTGCCTTGCTACTACTACAGACTCACTCGCTCAAGCTCTTTGGATTTGATCACGAAGCCCTCCAAAAGCTCAAGACTTGTATACTCTCCTTCTTGTATAATCGAGTCCGAAGTCCTTCCACAAGATTACTTCTTGCAAGCTTGTTAATCGTTTTGAAGTTTAGGTGACTCGGCTTATTGTGCCACAACCAACTTGATTCACTGTGCTCTTTGCTAATAGACAAATGATGTGTGTAGCGGTTGACCAATCTACTACATACATGTTCTTTTGTCCGCATCCTTGCAACACAACTTCATTCGTTTGAAAAGATCCTTGATTTGGCATATACCCATGTTAAATCCAACATTATAACCCTTTGTCACGAGTTGGTTGATGCTTAACAAGTTGAAGTTGAGTCCTTCAACATATGCAACATCCGAGATTTCTAATCCGTTCCTTTTGATAGATCCAATGCCTCTTATTTCACCGGAGCTTCATTTCCACCAAATATGACTTTTGCTCCTTTAACTTCCTTGAATTTTGACAGATTTTTCTGGTTTCTGTCATATGTCCGGAATGGCCGCTATCCATGTACCAGGTTCCTTGGCACTCAGTTGTTCCTTGAGCCTGCAATCAAGGAAATTAAGTTTTAGGTACCCATATTTGTCTGGGTCCTGAGGGGTTAGAGTTGTAAGATGATCCAACCAACTTATAGCCAAATGATTTGACTCTAAGGGGTTGCCATCTATCGATGCCATAATCATAATTAATCTTGGCAAATTGCTTGGGGATTTTAGGTTCATACAACTGTCTTTTTGTCGTATGCCTGTGTATATGTTTTTAGCAATCGCCTTCTTTGGGTAAATGTGGTGTTTCTGAGTGTAGTGCCTAGGTGCATATGTGTCTTTGATGAAAGCTCTTATACTTTTGGAATGGCCTTTCTTGAGTTCTAAGCCTTTGCCATTTGGGCTTATATTCCATAAGTCTATCTTTGATAGTTTACATTATTCCAATCACTTGGCTAGGATATTTTCTACCATTCCCATCATATGTATCTCTTTTATAGATTTTAAGGGTTTTGGTAGCTCGCTTTTTCTTTCTGAGTATTTTCTGTTTGGAGTTTCTTTGAGAACTCGATCAATCTCTTCTCGCTTGTCCTTTCAAATAGCACTCAACTCGGTTGTTTTCCTTTTCCTTTATAACCAAGGCCGTTTGCTTGTAATTGTGCTTTGAAGTGAATGTGTGTAACATTTAGAGTTTTGGATTTTTTTGACTCTTCATTGCTTGAAGATCCTTTTTCCAAAATCACTTTTGGAGTTTGACATAGCACGAGAGGAATTAAATCCTAAGCTGTCTTGTCTCCACATTATCTTTGACTTATAATAAGATCATCCAATGATTTAGATGCCTTAGTGAATGAGGCAATAACATTTTTGAGGTCATTCTCCCTCTTCTCTATGGCGGCAATTTCTGCTATTAACTTAGCATTTTCAAATTTAAACTATCATTCTCATCACTATTTGACTTAGAGTACTCGGCTCCTTAGTCACTTTGAGTTTTGGCTCTTGAGTAGGCTGTTTTCCTCATTCAATAGTGTGTGCGAGGATTTAATGTGTTCAAAATCTTTCATCATTTTGCCTAATGAATCATAAAGATCAGTGGGTGATGAAGTGTGTGTGTCACGATCACTATCACTAGAGTCCGAGTTTGATGAGTTAGAGTGTACCTCATCTTCTTGGTCGGGTTGATCCTGTTCTTGGCCATTAAACGGATCGGGGCTTCTTCTTCGTAGTCACTTGAGTAGTCGCCATCATCTTTCTCAATCAAATTGTCTCTCTTGACTTGGTCATTTTTTGTGAAACTGTAGCCAACATTGCCTTTTTCTTTTCTTGTCTTCTTTCTCTCGAAGACCTTTCTTTCTTCTTCATTCATGTATTTGTTGACTACGGGATATGGGCAATCAATGGCATAGTGACCTGGTTGTCTACGATTCCGGATAGATATTCAACCTTTTGATCGACTCTTTCCATTCTTGGATTTCGACCTTTGATATTCACTTTTCGATGATATGTTCTCTTGATTGGCCTATCTTCCCTTGATTTGGAGAGGAGCTGAGTGTCTTCGGAAGATTCACCCTTTCCTCTCTTGTAGTTCTTATTGAAGAACTTGTTGAACCTTTTAACCATCGGGGCTATTTCTTCGGATCAATGACTTCTTTGACCTCGGCTCTCTTCCCATCTTTAACAATTAGAGCAAATTGTTTTGGGTACAAATGTCTCTTCCTGGTCTTTTCTTCTCGGCTCAAACTCGTAGGCTTTGAGATCCGAGAATAATTCATGATTGGATGTCTTTGATAGGTCCATGGATTGTCTCGATGCCATGACCTTCATTTCCCATTCACCGGAAGACTTTTTAGGATCTTCATACACATTTCTTCTGTGTATATTCCTTTCCAAGTGCGAGATAGCTCATTGGTGATTTACGTGAATCGAGCATCCGGTTGATCCAGGTTTTCTCCGAGATCATTTTGAAGTTCTCAAATTCTGTCTGACCACCGATAATTTGTTTTCTTTGATTTGCTCCGAGCCTTCACAAATCAATGTTAGCTTGTCCCGATTTCTTTAGCCGTTTTGCATGATTTGACTTTATTGAACATGGCTTTGTCCAAGGTTTTGTAAAGGATGTCCTTGGCTACATTGTCCAGGTTGTATCTTTTTCGTCATCATTTGTTCATTCGCTTCTTGGTTTTTCAACCATGACTGTCCGGGAGCAACATCCTCTTCTCCTTCAAATTTGCAACTCTTCTCACGAGATGTGTTCACCTTTAAGATTTGCAGCCGGCCCATCTTCTATCACTATCCACATCTCATCATGTAAAGGCGATAGATGAGCACGCATACGAATTTTCCAATCATCAAATTCTTCAATTGTGAACATAGGAATGCGTGTCAAATTTGCTTCCATGATAATAACTTTTAATGATAAAACGAGTTTTGAAAGTTTAAGTGCTAAAGCGAGACTTTGAAAAGTTTGGAGATCTAGTTCAAGAACCGGTGCGGAAGGCTCAATGAACCAACCGCTCGATACCACTTGTAGGTCCCAAGGGGTGTAAGTGTAAGGTTTAGAAGGGGGGGGGGTTGAATAAACCTTACCAAATTTTCGATTTAGTCCTTTTAAATATTCGAGTTGATACTACACACTTGTCCTTGGTTGACAAATGATTTAGATAATCGATGAGAGTTAGTCTCTCAAATGGACTCAACCGAGTTGTTGATGGAATAACTCACTGTTAAGTCTAAATTAACTCAACTCGTGGTTTGTTTTCATTGGAAGACTTAACACCCTTAAGTTTGATTAAGCAAGGATTTAGTGTTTGGTTTAGTACTTAGAAATTATCAAGTGGATAGCAAATTTATCACAGATTTAAACAATTATGATGCGGAATTAAAATCTTTGAAATGTAAATGACACAATAAATTTTTATAGAGGTTCAAAGATGGGGTAATTCTTCTACTCCTCTCTTCTCCAACTCCCGGAGGTATCCACTAGGTATTGATCAAGATACAAAGTGGTAATGATCCGGATACAAGTCTTGATCACACAAATGACTTGATCATTTGGGACTCGATCCGAGACGCCTTGATCACTCACCGGCTTCTCGTGACGACTCGGCTTCTTCTTCAGGCAGTTGCCTTTTACTCTCTGACTCACTTGCTCAAGCTCTTTGGATTTGATCACGAAGCCCTCCAAAAGCTCAAGACTTGGTTCGACCACGAACCTTCCTACAATCCTTCGTGGAGTGTAGACCCCTTAATTTTTCAAGATTTTTCCTCTTCAACTGATTGAAGTTATCTTTCCTTCACGGTGAGTGTTGGATTGATGTTCTTTGTAGTGTAGGCTTGAGGATTGAGAATATTTCAGATTTTCTAATAATTGCTTGAACGTTTTTGGTTCCGGTCTACTTAGTTCCTTTATCTCTACTTCTCAAATAAACTCCTCGGCCTTTTATATTGATCTTTCAAAAATTTGCCTGTTAAAGAGATAGGCTTATTTTTGAAAGTCACTTGCGATCGTTGGCTTGTCTTGTTGCGATCCTTGGAATTGCCATTTCCTCGTATGAATTGTTCTCCGGCTTTTGAGTTCGACACGGTGTAGTGCTTCCCATTGGTTAATTATTTTTGCACGCTTCGGGACCGAGCACTTCGAGAAAGGTAGTATGGAGATATTACTTGTTTAAGTAATTCTCTAGATTTACGTAAACGGATCTTTTTCGATTATCTCGACTTGACCGCATTTCTTTGCTTTCCCCGGTGACTTAGAGTCGACTTCCAATCATGGATGACTCTTCACTCACTTCAACTTGAGACTTGCTCTTCTTGAGTTGACTTGACGATACTCCACTCACCGTATCTCACCGCTTCTTCTTGATAGAGTTCCCATCTACTCTTCTTTGCCATACTTAGCTATCTCGCGCAATGAGTCTTCCTTCTAGTTCTCCATTGTCTTCTTACATGTTTGAGCGTAGGCGACTTAACTCACTTGATCACCCTATTTATTACAATGCATTTTACAACAAGAATGGGGTGCCAACTTCCTATTCTAAGTTTTACTTGGCATTCATCAAAATCTAAACAATAAATTTCCTAACAATTGCCCTTTTTTGGGTGTCAGTAATCTTTGGCCATGTGGTTCGGTTTGCCACAGTTGTAGCAATTCCCTTTGAATTTCTTGGCCTTTCCCTTGTCTTTTCCGGAGTGCTTGTGTTTCTTGCTAGTGCTCAATTCAGCAAGATTGGCCTTCACCTCCATTCCAGACTTACTGGACTTCACTTTGGATTTTCAGTTGTCTTCCTCAATCTGAATCCGAACAATCAGATCCTCAAGCCCCATTTCTTTGCGCTTGTGCTTGAGGTAATTTTTGAAATTCTTCCACAATGGCGGCAATTTTTCGATTATTGCAGCCACTTGGAAAGACTCGTTCAAAATCATCCCTTCAGACACTAAGTCATGAAGTATGATTTGAATCTCTTGGACTTGGCTGATCACCACCTTGGTGTCAAACATCTTGTACTCCAGAAATTTACTGACAACAAATTTATTTGTGCCGGCATCTTCCATTTTGTACTTCTTCTCCAAAGAGTCCCACAACTCTTTAGATATTTTCAACGAACTATAGATATTGTATAGGGTGTCACCTAGCCCATTCAAAACATAATTTTGACACAGAAAATTGTTGTTATGCCAAGCATCCACAATGATTCTCCATTGGTTGTCAGATTCTTCATCGCCAACGGTAGGGGGATCCTCCTTCAGAAATCGAGACCAGACCCAAAGTCGTGAGGTAGAACAGCATCTTCTGTTGCCAGCGTCTCAAGTCAACGCCAAAGACTTTGGGTGGCTTTTCGTCGAGAGCAGGAGCAGCAACCATCAAAGTGAACGAAACTGAAGCCATCATCTTGAAATAGAAAACATACGATTGTTGGTAAGGGAAGGTTTACTGTTTCAGAAAAATGGCTAAGTGTTTGGATTGAGTCGAGGCATGTATTAGATACAGTCTCCACAAGATGAAAATGCCCCGTATACTAAGTGCTTATGGTTCCGGCGTTCGTCCATAAGATACAACGACTTAAACAAGTACGATTTAGCAGCACTTGCAAAAACCGAACTACTAGCGAACAAAAAGTGTTTAAGGCTTTCAAGCTTTGAATAGGAAGAAAATCAATATGCTGATGCAAATGACTCGATCTTAGGCTTGTAATTTCGTGTTGTTCATATGTTATTGTTTGACAAATGGTTTTATCATGATTTTGATGATTTTGTTTTTATACCAAAACAATGTTTTTAAATGTTGTCCAAATACTCCTAGATGATTTAAATTGTTTCTACTAATTTTCCGGAGTATTTCCTCGAGTTTATTTTAGACAAAAATTGGACAACACTTTTGATGATTTTGAGTTAATGTGTTTTTACATCAAAACTGTATTTCAAATGTTGTCTAAATACTCCCGATCGGTTTAAATTTTTTTACTATTTTTTGGAGTGTTTCTTGAAGTTTATTTTCGATATAAAATTGGACAACGCTTTTGTTTTGAGGTCAATCGGTCGCCCTATAGGGCAACCCGTACCTGGAGTTGAGTTTTGAAACAGAAAAAGGGGCAGAAGTTTTTGTAAGGAGGTTGACCAGTCGACCGTACCATCGACCGGTACCTGAAATGAGAAATTTATCTCTACCTTGGACTATATGTGAGCTGGACCGGTCCCCAGGGGGGTCGACCGATCGGACCCCACCCTGACTGGTCCAGATGATGGTTTTTGCTGCGTTATTTTTCTTTCTGTATCAATGCGTGACCGGTCGCCCTATGGTTTGACTGCAAAATTCTAACTGTTGTGCAGCAGACAACTTTTCCTTAATTTGTGGGATTGATTTCTAACAGCTATAATCTTGATTTTAATTGCAAATGTTTTGTAGAAATCAGTTCCCAAGAGGAGCCTATCAATGATCAATCATCTCCTATAAATAGATTAAGATTTGAAGCAACACAACAAGATACATTCAGGCAAACATATTTGTTCTTTATTGTTATTATTCTTGTTGTAATTTTCCTAGCTTTTCAATTTCACATCTTGAGGTCTAAGCTTATTTCTTGATTACACTTGCACTCAAATTTGTATCATTCATTATCGAGTTATAATCTTGAATTTTTGGGTTATCATTCAACACAAGATATCCATGTGAGTGTTCTTGTGGTAAGAACACACTTGGATGATCTAGGTGATAGGTGCAAGAAGATTGTGGTGATCTTCTTATTGAAGAGTGTGGTGCTCTTCAAGGTGTTGAAGAATTTGGTGTTCTTCAAGGTTGAAGATTGTGGTAATCTTCACAAGGTGCCATTGGAGATTGTGGTAATCTTCAAGTGAGATTGTGGTAATCTCAAAAGTGGTGTTGAAGAAGAGTGTGGTGCTCTTCAAGGTGATGTTGTAAGGTGTTGTATTAATTTTGGTAATTAATAAAATATTTTTTTCTTTTTCAAATCCATCCCAGAGATACTGGGGTGGTAGAGGATTATGCCCTAGGTGGGTTGAACCTCTATAAATCGACGCGTGTTGTTTACTTCCCGCACCTTTATTATTGTCTTGTCTTTTTTGTTTCGAAAAAGAGGGCATAATTGAAAAGATAGAGATAATCTATTCACCCCCCTCTAGATTATCGTAGCCGCTTGGACTTACAAGTGGTATCAGAGCAAAACTCTTTGGCAAGCTCGTTCCACATCGCGAGTAAAGAGGAACGATCATCGGCCACGAATGAAGCTTACCTTACCGGCGCCTCCACCACGAAGCCACCACTTTTTGATTTCAAAAATTTTTCATTTTGGAAAGAAAGAATAGAATGCTATCTACAAGGTGGCGGGTTTGACATTTGGAACATGGTTGTCAATGGAGAATATATTCCGATGAAGGACACACCTCACACCTCCAAAGGCTTCAAAGAGCTCAATGATGAAGAGAAGAAAATCATCTCCTTAAATGGTAAAGCTCTTAATATTTTGTATTGTTCACTTACCATTTTGGAATATGATCATATTGTAGGAATTAATTCGGCACATGAAGTATGGAGAAAATTAGAAGAAGTATATGCAAATGAAAGGAGCAACTCAAAAGCATCTACTTCTCAAAAGGGTACAACATCAAATCCAACAACATGGGATGAGTTTCCTACAACTTCCGATGACGATGAAAATGAACGTTGTCTTATGGGCTTCTAAAAAAACGAGGTAAGTTCTAAACTCTCTACTTCTTATGAATTGCAAAATGATTTTGATGAGCTTCAAAATGAATTCCAAAGCTCACTTGTTAAATACAAAAATTTGAAAAAGAAATTCAATGTTTTGAAGAATGATAAGGATAGTCTATTTACTTCCTATGAATCTCTATCATGTGCTCACACCAAAACACTTGATAAGGTTGGAAACCTTGAAAAAGAAAATAGTACTCTTGTTGAGAATATTAATTGCATGAAAAAGGATTTATCAAAATTCAACTTGAGTACCGATAAAATGACCGATATTGTTGATGTTCATAGTTGTGATAAATTGAAACAAGGACTTGATCATAAGCCTAGTGTTGTTAATTATGTGAAAAGAAATCAAGTCCCTATGCATGTTGGTCATTATGCTCCAAAAATTATTACTTGCTTCTATTGTGGTAAAAAGGGTCATACGGTAAATACTTGTCGGGCTAGAAATAGCTCTAATTATTGTTGGAGACCTAAAAGTCTCAAAGCTAATCCCAAAGGACCAAAACACTTGTGGGTACCACAAAACGATGTCATATTAGGTACCCGGCGGAAAATATTCAAGGAAAATTCATGACGCCAAGGAGACATCAAATGACCGTCTCATTCAATCAAAAGAGAAGACGTCACCACAATGAATTTCCAAGAGGAAGACATTATCAACAATGGGAAGGACATAATCCTTAGAATTGGAGCAATTGGAGAAGCCATCATCTACAAGATGATTTTCAAAGGGGAAGATATCATCAACAACGGGAAAGACATAACCCATGGAAATGGCGTAATTGGTAAATAGTATCTCCTCATTTAAATATGCATTTTATTTTGTTATTATGCATGTTTGTAATTGTGCCTAATTTTTCAAAATGAGTTTTCAAAAATTTATTTTTAAAATTAAGCTCTTCAATATATTAGTGTGTTCTTATAATATTTTTGAAAAGATGACCTTGCATGTTATTTAGACTAAAGTTTTATAATCTCCTATGGATGCTTATGGCATAATCATATTTGTGACGCATATTGTTTTTATCCTATTCTTGTATCATGTTGTTTTGTGCAAAACTTGTTTAAGAATTGTGTAGGATTTATATCTCTTATTCATTGGCTATCTTCTCATAATCCATCAAGAAATGATTAAGATATCGATGCACACTCACCATTGTTATTCATCTCATAGATTCAATATACTTTTGCCATATGCTTATGTGCTTGCCTTTCAAGATATTTCAAAGTATCTCATAAAAGTGCCATTAAAAGGATTTTTCGATTTTTGAAAGGTACTATTCAATAAAACTTGTCTTATCCGAGACTTGTAAAGGATTATATTTTGTTTTGATAAAATATTTGATTTTCATTCTTATCTCAAAATTATGCATTTGATTGCTCATATTCATTCTTATCAAAACTATTGTTCAAATGTTTCTTTTAAATGAGGTCTCAACTATATGTTCTTGAATTTTTCAAATTTCAAAAGAGACCTTATATAGCTTTCTATAAGCTTATTTGAACTTACATGTTTTATGAAACTCCTGATGATTTGTTTGAAAGCATAGTATGTGTTACTTGTTATTGTATCTCTATTATTCAATATTACTATGCTCTTGTGCAAAGATATCTTGTTAAGATTTTTCAGAAATTATTTGATATTTTGGAATAAGTTTGATGACCAAGGGGAGGTTAATAGCTCAAAGGTAATGTCAAGAAGAAAGTAATTGATTTTGATGAAACATTTGCATCCGTAGCATGTTTTTGAAGCTATTCGCATTTTACTTGCCTATTCTTGCTTTATGAAAATTTCAAGCTTTACCAAATGAATGTTAAATCCACTTTTCTAAATGGTTTTATTCTAAAAGAAGTCTATGAAAAACTACCGGGTTTTGAAAATCTTTCTAGGCCAAGTGATTTTTATAAAAGGCCTTGTTTGGTTTAAAACATGCACCCCGTGTATGGTATGATAGACTTAGATATTTTCTTTTGCAAAATGATTTTACAAGAGGTAAAGTTGAAACTACTCTCTTTGTTTCTGAAAAAAGGGCAAGATTGCTTATTAGTGCAAATTTAAGTTGATTTGGTGCTACTAATGAATTTTTGTACAAGATGTTTTCTAAGTTGATGCAAGGTGTATTTAAGATGATCATGATGGGGAGCTCAATTTCTTCCTTGGATTTCAAGTCGAACAATGCCATGAAGGTGGTTATATTTCACAACCAAAGCATACACAAGAACCTTTGAAGAAGTTAGGAAGAAGGAAGAACAATCTCTATTCCTATGGCAACAATATCAAGATGGACAAAAGTTGAGAAAGGAATATTGGTTAACAATCAAATTCGAGGTATGTTTATCTTCGTTTATTACTCTTTTAGACTCAACATTTTCTATGCCTTATGTCTATATGCCCAACTTCAAAACTATCCCAACGAATCTCATTAAAGTGTCGTTAAAAAGAAATTTTCAAATATTTGAAAGACACTTTCTCTTATAGCTTGTTTATCCAAGGTTTTAAAACGTTCATATTTTCTCGGGATAACAAGTCTGGTGCTTACAATTTCTCAAAATATGGTTCGTCATAATCGAACTAAACATATTGAGATTCGATATTTTTTTAAGGGATTGTGTTTCTAAAAACGAAAAATTGAGATGTGTTTAATTCCATCTCAAGGACAACTCGCGGACTTTTGTTTTCAACCGTTTACCACCGAGTCTTTTACCTCATTTCGAGCTTGATTATGACATAATGTATATTGAATGAGGTCTATGTTTGCATTTTGCACGTTTTTAAAACTTATGGGCGAAAAATCGGATTTTTTGTTCAAACTTCAGATTTTGCAAAATCAAAATGGACAGTGGGTTGACTGGCTGAGGCCGACCGGTCGCCTGGTCGCCGATCGGTCGCCCACCTCAACCGGTCGCCTACGTGATTTTTTATGGTTAAAATGCCTTATGTTTCCAGACTTAGCCATTTTGGCATTTTTCTTCTATATTTCGCCCCCTTTGCAAATTTCACACACAATTCACTTCAAATGAGTTTTGTTTCATAAATTACATATTTTGGGGATTATGTTGCTCGTTTATGATCATTGTTACTCATCCTCACTGATTAAATGGTAAGAATTCTACTCCCTTATCTCAATTGGGTGGAACCCTTGAGAAAATGCTTATGTATTGATTTTTTTTTGTTGGAATTCTTGCATAATTGTGTTGTGAATGATGATTGTTGATGAATGATATTTGTAAAATTGCTTTTGGTGATGAAAAACTTGGCTTGATTTCAATTACAGGGGCTATATATATCTTCTTCAATTTTTGACGCCCGCCAAGTGTTCGATAAAACGTTTCAATGAAAAATTCATCACCTACATGATTCTCTCGTTTTTAAATGTCTTATATATTTATAGAGATCATGTTTTGCTAATCAAATGAGTTTTCATAAGCTTCTACAATTCATATGATCGATTTTTCCCTCCTATTTGGTTTATAAGCTTCAATGTTCAAATAGCTTGATAAATTGGTTAAGTTGCGCACTTTGATATGAATATATGATTTTTTTTATTGTGCTAACATTCTTTTTGATGATTCCAAAGGGGGAGAAATAGGTTATAAGCTTATTAGCTAAAAAAAAGCTAAAATAAGCTTGAAAAAGAAGCTATAAGCTGTGGCTATTAAAAGCCATAACTTGTGGATTATACTTAGTCCATTTGTTGTAGTATGGACTCATATTAATGTCTAATGATGTTTTGTTGATAGGGGGAGCTTATAAGCTCTTGATTTTTAAGCTCAATATGTAAAAGCTGAGCTTTTAGCTTTTGGTTGATTGCTTCTATATTACTCTTGTTGTGCATGTTGATAGGGAGAGCTTTTGCAAAAATGTTTTTGAAAGTCCTTGTGATTATGTTGCATGGAATGTTGTCGCTCACAACAGATAGTTTATTTTAACCGGTAAAATTGTTTTGTTTTCAAAATCGACCTCGTTAAATTATTTTGGTTTGTAATCATCAAAAATGGGGAGATTGTTTGATAAATGGTTTTTTCATGATTTTGATGATTTTGTTTTTATACCAAAACAATGTTTTTAAATGTTGTCCAAATACTCCTAAATGATTTAAATTGTTTCTAGTAATTTTCCGAAGTATTTCCTCGAGTTTATTTTAGACAAAAATTGGACAACATTTTTGATGATTTTGAGTTAATGTGTTTTTACATCAAAACTATATTTCAAATGTTGTCTAAATACTCTCGATCAGTTTAAAATATTTTTACTATTTTTCGGAGTATTTTTTGAAGTTTATTTTTGATATAAAATTGGACAACACTTTTGTTTTGAGGTCAACCGATCGCCCTATAGGGCAACCCGTACTTGGAGTTGAGTTTTGAAACAGAAAAAGGGGCGGAAGTTTTTGTAAGGAGGTCGACCGGTCGACCGTACCGTCGACCGGTACCTGAAATGAGAAATTTCTCTTTGCCTTGGACTATATGTGAGCTGGACCGGTCCCCAGGAGGGTCGACCGGTCGGACCCCACCCTGACCGGTCCAGATAATGGTTTTTGCTGCGTTATTTTTCTTTCTGTATCAATGCGCGACCGTTCGCCCTATGGTTTGACAGCAAAATTCTAACTGTTGTGCAGCAAACAACTTTTTCTTAATTTGTGGGATTGATTTCTAACAGCTATAATCTTGATTTTAATTCCAATTTTTTTGTAGAAATCAGTTCCCAAGAGGAGCCTATCAATGATCAATCATCTCCTATAAATAGAGGAAGATTTGAAGCAACACAACAAAATAGAATACCACAACACATCAAGATACATTCAAGCAAACATATTTGTTCTTCATTGTTATTATTCTTGTTGTAATTTGCCTAGCTTTTCACTTTCACATCTTGAGGTCTAGGCTTATTTATTGATTACACTTGCACTCAAATTTGTATCATTCATTATCGAGTTGTAATCTTGAATTTTTGGGTTATCATTCAATACAAGATATCCTTGTGAGTGTTCTTGTGGTGAGAACACACTTGGATGATCTAGGTGATAGGTGCTAGAAGATTGTGGTGATCTTCTTATTGAAGAGTGTGGTTCTCTTCGAGGTGTTGAAGAATTTGGTGTTCTTCAAGGTTGAAGATTGTGGTAATCTTCACAAGGTGCCATTGGAGATTGTGGTAATCTTCAAGTGAGATTGTGGTAATCTCAAAGGTGGTGTTGAAGAATAGTGTGGTGCTCTTCAAGGTGATGTTGTAAGGTGTTGTATTAATTTTGGTAATTAATAAAATCTTTTTTTCTTTTTGAAATCCATCCCGGAGATACTGGGGTGGTAGAGGATTAGGCCCTAGGTGGGTTGAACCGCTATAAATCGACGCGTGTTGTTTACTTCTCGTACCTTTATTATTGTCTTGGCTTATTTGTTTCGAAAAAGAGCGCATAATTGAAAAGATGGAGATAATCTATTCACCCCCCCTCTAGATTATCGTAGCCGCTTGGACTTACAGTTATTTCATCCGAATTTATAATATGGAAAGATGGAGAAATTCCAAATGTTATTCTCATCTACTCTCTTTTTGTAGAATTTATACAAATAATTTAATTCCATTTTTCATCAATGGAAACCACTTAAATATTTGGTCAAAATCGGGTCAACACCCATTTTACCTTCCCACAATTTATACACAAGTGATGCGGGGTAGAGCTACGCGATAGACGGGAATAACAAAGACGATAGAACAAAGCAAACACACGTAAAACTTGAGAAATTCTTAAAGTCCAGCAAAATTCAACTAACCTAAAAATTCATAAACTCCTATTTATACTCGAGAGTTCTTCTAAAATAAGACTTCCATCACAACTTGGAAATAAGAAAACTAATCTTGGAATAATTAAACTAACATAGGAAACTAAAACTCTAAAAACATCCTTTGCGCTCGAACTTATCGTGCATGCGATCTGTCCACCGCCATTTGATCATATTGTGTTAAAAATGTCACATAGTCTCATCGCCATCATTCTCCCCCGCTTGAAAAAGATTCGTCCTTGAATCTGAAGTCTCATCACCAGACGAATTATCACCATGGAAAGGGATCAAATTCTTTACATTAAAAACATCCGACGTACGCACATGACTCGGAAGTTTGAGGCGATAAGAATTAGGATTTATTTTTCCACAATCTCCAAAGGACCAATCTTGCTAGAGGAAATTTTATTGTACTCATGAGCTGGAAAATGGTCCTTTGTAAGATAGCCCATACAAAGTCACGAACTTTGAATTGGACATCCCGCCGCTTCGTTCCCGCTACAGACTTGTAGCGGGCTAATGCCTCGAACAAATGCACATGGGTAGAAGAATGCACAACCTGTAACTCAGAAATTAAATCTAAGGCCCATTTGTCAGCACGTATAGCATGTGGTAGAGTCAATAAAATAGCTGGGCTGCAAGGAAGCATGGCGTACACTACCTCAAAGGGACATAAACATGTGCTGTGATTGAGTACTAAGTTGTGCGCAAACTCAGCGTGTGGAAGTTTAAGATCTCATGATTTAAGATTGTTACCCACCAAACAACATAAAAGATTACCCAACGAACGATTGACAACCTCCGTTTGACCATCCATTTGCGGCTGGTACGCACTACTAAAATGAAGCTCGGTATTTGACATGCGCCATAAAGAACGCCAAAAATGACTCAGAAAACGTGTATCAGGATCCGAAACAATGGAAGAGGGTAAGCCGTGCAAGCAAAAAAATTCCCGAAAGAATAACTGAGCAACATGGACAGTATTCGATGTGCGTTTACAAGGAATGAAATTTGCCATTTTTGAGAAGGGATCAACCACAAAAAATATCGAGTCATGGCCCCATTGAGTACGTGGCAAGACCAATACAAAATTCATGCTAATGGCACACCATGGTTGCGAGGGTATAGGCAAGGGACGATATAAACCCACATTAGTTGTTGTCCCTTTAGAGACATGACATACACGACAACGTTCAACAAAATGCGAGACATCACGGCAGAGACAAAGCCAAAATAAACAACGGCTAACGAGGGCCACAGACCGATCACGACCCACATGGCCTAAATTATGTAGCTCGGCAAACATAAACTACACGCCGTAATACATAAACATAACCCCTTAAAAAGAAAGCCCTCATGACATATAAAATCAAACACTTCACCTTCCTGTAGAAGCAACAAAATAGGTGCAAAAAAGGGTAAGTTGAATATAGATCTTTAAATGCCTCAAATACCACAACCTCGAGGCCCACGTCAGATAATAAACAAGAGGCGACAGCTAAGAGCTTTGACAACACGATTGGCGATGCCCGCGTAGTGTTTAACAACAAAATTAAATTGTTGGAGATAGGCTGCCCAATTAGCGTGACGTGCGGATAAATTTTCTTGAGTGGCGAGATGTTTTAATGCTTCATGGGCAGTGTAGAGAATAAATTCTTGATGGAAAAGATAGTGACGCCAATGGCGAATGGCACGTGCAACTGCATAAAACTCAACATCATACGTGTTATAGCGAGAGCGGGCGGATGTTAGTTTTTCGCTAAAAAAAGCAACTGGACGCCCAACCTGGGTAAGAACTGCTCCAATTCCGGTTTTTGAAGCATCACAATATAGCTGAAAAGGGCGTGAAAAATCCAGTAGGATTAAAACGGGAGCCGCTGTCAATTTAGATTTGATATCTTGAAATGCGATTTCCACCGCCGGTGTCCAAATAAAAGATTTCCCATGCATGCAGCCTGTAAGAGGCGCCATAATGTTGCTGAAGTCGCAAATAAAACGCCGCTATAATGAAGCTAGGCCATGAAAACTTCAGACTTCAGTCAACGAAGTGGGTGATGGCCAGTCTCGAATGGATTCATTTTTTTTTTGATCGACAGAAATTCCATCCGCTGAAATGCAATATCCAAAGAAAAAAATGTTATCGATCATGAAAGTGCACTTGTTGTGGAACGCCTAAAATTTTTCTTAGCGTAAAATAAGAAGGACCGCACGTAGATGAGCTAGATGGTCCGAAATAGATTTGCTGAAGACCAAGATGTCATCAAAGTAAACGACAACACATACACCAATTAGGGGACGTAAACTCTGACTCAGCACCCGCATAAAAGTATTACGGGCGTTAGATAGACCGAATGGCATGACAAGCCACTCGTAAAGACCTTCACAGGTTTTTAAATGTCATTTTCCATTCATCATCCTAAAAATCCGAATTTTATGATAACCACTTCGCATTCCAATTTACTAAACAAAGAAGCACCACTAATTTGATCCAATAAATCATCCAAGCGCGGAATAGGAAAACAATAATTAATCGTAATGTTATTAATAGCGCGCTATCAACAACATACGCCACATCTCTTCTTTATTTGGAATGAGCAAAGCGGGACATGCACAAGGGCTGAAACTTTCACATATGAACGCAATGCAATAATTCTTCCACTTGACGGCGTAACTCAGCATGTTCCGAGGGGCTCATGCGATAATGTGGATGATTAGTCAATGATGAGCCAGAAAGGAGATCAATGTGATCAATATCCCCGAGCGGGGTAAATCTTCCAGTAATGTGTCCGAAAATACATCTGAAAATTCCTGCACTAAAAATGTGAGTGGAGCAGAAACAGTAGGTACTTGATTCGATAATGCGTATGGGACCAATAAAAGGACAAGAGAGACAGAAAATAATTCCCTATGAAAATCATGATGATAGAGTAATAACACAGGCCCCTCATGAGGTGATGGTGAGATGCGGGTAATCATAGGAAGAATGACAAATTTCACGCCTTGAAAGAGAAAGCTATAGGTATTAAGACGTCCATCATCATGAACATGGTGATCAAATGGCCAAGGGCGACCCAATAAAATATGGCACGCGTCCATCAGGACAATATCACACCAGATACTATCCGTGTATTTTTTGCGAATGGAAACGGTTAACAAAACCCATTCTCCACAGTAAGGTTCGTCTTGTGATTAAGTTAAGCTAAAAAATACGGTTTGGGGTACGGCTTAGGTGTGAGAGATAATTTTTGTACGGCGTCCTCGACTATGATATTCTCAGTCGAGCCCAAATCAATAATAAAACAACATACCTTACCATGAACAGTATATGTGGACTCAAAAATTGTGTGACGTTGGTTGAAGTATTATCATCATGTGGAGTGAAACAAGTACGTCGGATAATAAGGTTTGTACCCACATCGCCGACAAGAACTTCTTTAGGTGGATAGAGCGAAGGGTCAAAATAAAAAATTGGGGGGCCGGAATAAAGGCCCAGGTCCAGATCATCAGTGAAAAGTGCGCGAGAGTTACCTAGTTTCGAACATGCATATTGTCAACGGCTGAAGTTGCCGCAAGAAAAACACCTGTCGGGGCGAGGGGTGTTCACAATGGCTTGCTGCGCAGATGTAGGCGTGCACATATGTGGCATTTGGGCATTGGTGTTGCGACTGTCTGGTGGGTTCGCATGACCAGCGGAAGGGAAAGTGGCCTGAAACGGTCGACGATTATGTTGACGCATGAGGAGTAAAGATCTCTGATGATCTTCAGATACCGAAATTGGCGAAAACATATTTAACGTATCATGTAACGGAATCCACGACCAATGATATAATGCAAAATAAGATTTTCATTAGTTTCATGCAAATCAATTGGGGCAACTAGTTGATAAAATTCCTCAGAATAATCATCGACGGTGCGAGAACCTTGGCGAAGATTCTGTAATTTCTGGTAAAGTGTGCGTGCATAATTAAAAGGAAAGAACTCACGACGTAGATATTTGGTGAATTTATCCCACGAAGTAATAGATGCTTCACCTTGGCGCGTTCGGGTGCACTTGAGGTGTTGCCACCATGCACTTGCGCGCCCTCACAATCAAGTGGCAACAAGTCCAACACGGCGATCTATGGGAACCGCCTTAAAATTCAATTATTCCTCGATGACACTCAACCAATCTTGAAAGGCATCGGGTTCCAAACTACCTGTGAAATCTGGTAAATCAAGTTTGAAACCTTGTTCCCATCATCGGGTTTCATCAAAACGAGGTGCATCTAGGGGTGCGAGAGGGGCAAACGGGTTGTCAATGGAAGCAGTTTCTTCCTCATAGGAAGACGCATGTGGCGATATTGGCAAACTGACATCACGTCTCTCACAACCACAACGCGCAGGGGTTGTGCGATCTCCTTCGCGCGCTAAACCTCGAACATCAGCGAGTTCCACAAACATAGCATCAAGAAAGTTTGTTGTTGCGTCTGAAGATTGGCGACTTGGTTAGCCAATAGATCGATTTGTTGAAGCATGTGTGTGTTTTTGTTTTGTTGTTGTGGATCCTGTCTGAGCGGCATGTTTCAAGAAACGTAAACTGCTCTCTGAATACCAACTGACGCAGAGCGGAGCTACATGATAGACGGGAATAACAAAGACGATAGAACAAAGCAAACACAAGTAAAACTTGCAGAGAAATTCTCAAAGTCTATAAAATTCAACTGACCTAAAATATTCATAAACTCCTATTTATACTCGAGAGTTCTTCTAAAATAAGACTTCTATCACAACTTGGAAATAAGAAAATTAATCTTGGAATAATTAAATTAACATAGGAAACTAAAACTCTAAAAACAACTGCTGCCCAAACTTCTCGTGCATGCGATCTGTCCACCGCCATTTGATAATATTGTGCTAAAAGTGTCATATAGTCTCATCGCCATCAACAAGTTTGTTAAGGACTTAGAATTAAATGTTGCTAACTACCAATTAACTATTAATTAACTAACTATGTTACTAAGCTAATAAATTATACTAACTACATTCTAATACACCACTATGAAACCAAGCCAGGGATTGAATTGACAAATTTGTTACATAAAATTTAAAATGTTTTGTGGGTAGTGGTTCTATAAGATTATCAGCGAGCTGGTCATTGAACGATATGTGACGAATGTCAATAGCTTAATGTCGAACTTTTTCTCGGATAAAATACACGTCAACTACGATGTGCTTCATTTGAGCATGAAATATCGGATTGGAAGCTATTGAAATTGCACTAGTATTGTCACACCAAAGAATAGAAGAAGAGTAAATAGAAATGCCTAGCTCATCGAATAATGACTTGATCAAAATCAAGAGTGTGGTAGCAATTGCCATAGCTTGGTACTAAGATTTCGTACTACTCATAGCCACTATATCCTGCTTTTTAGAAATCCAAGCAATGAGATTTGGCCCAAGATATACACAATAACCACTAGTATATCACCTATCATCAATAGAGTAGCCAAATCAGCATCTGAGAAGCTTTCAAGTTGAAATCTGCAGAAAGAACTGGAAGAAATTCCATAAGAAATGGTGCCTTTAATGCAGAGAAGGACCCTCTTACAAGCTGCCGAATGAGCTACGGTTAGGTCGTAAATAAATTGACTTAGCTTGTTCACAGTAACGGCTAGATCAGGCCTAGTAAGCGTCGATGCAACACAAAGTAAGATGAGCAAATAATCACTATCCTGTAAAGAAATCTTCTGAATAACAGTGAAAGGAATGTCACACAATTTGGAGATGGACACGTTGGATTTCTTGAGAAGTTCATAAGCATATTTTGTTTGATTAAGAAAGAAAACAGTTGTAGAGATGCTTGTTTCAATGCCTAGAAAATAGTGGACTTCCCTAAGTGTTTCCGAGAGAATGCCGTGAACTAGAAAAAGATCACCTGTTTTCCCTATATAGAACAAAGAGGAATCACAGTGATACCTTAAAATCAAAGGACAAAAGAAATGACTTCAATTTATCATTCCATGACTTTGAAGCTTGTTTTTAACCATACAGGGCATTTACCAGTTTGCAAACATGGGTAGGTTTAGTTGAATCAACATATCCAATGGGTTGTGTCATGTAGACTATTTCTTTCAAGTCCCCATTGAAGAAAGCATTGTAAATATCTATTTGTTAAACTCATCCCTTAGCAACAACAACAGATAACACAATACGAATGGTAATTGGTTTAACAACCGGACTAAAATTTTCGAAATAATCAATCCCAGGCACTTGTTGAAATCCTTTTGCCACAAGATGTATGTGTTTTATATCTATCAATAGAACCACCATGTTTTTGCTTTACCCGATACACCCATTTGTGATCAACAACTTGTATTTTATCATGAAAAAGGAACCAATTCTTGGGCTTAAAGGTTCCTACCTCGGACCTGCTTATCATATGATGAATATATTGTACTAAGGGCTAGATATGGAGGAGAGAATAGAGAAGTGTGATGAGAGGTGATATGAGAATGATCATTAGAGTTGTTGGCAGAAGGAAGAGAAGGAGAATGAGGAACTGATGGGGATTGAGGAAAATATGTTGAGGAGAATGCGGATTATTTTATGATTGAAAAGAAAGGCATAAAACAGGATGTAGCCGGAGGAATAGGAGAGGAGATAAAAAAAAAAGAAAAAATAGCAGCAAAAGGAAATTCAGTCTCATTAATGCAGATAATCCTACAAATGTCATTCTTCCATTATATTGTAAGCATTTATACCCTTTATGACTGTAGCCAATGAACACACATTTGGAAGAACAAAATTGGAGCTTGGAAGAGTCACACAACCTAAGGTAAGGGAAGCAAGCACAACCAAATACTTTAAAAAGAAAAATTAAGTAAACGAACATAGAGCTTTTGAAAGGTACTGAGCTGGTCTATGACTGGAGCGAGAAGTCTATTGATTATATAATAGCACTCTCAAAGGCATACCAACAAAATCTCAAAGGACGGTTAACATTTTCCAACAAGGTAAGTCTCATTACTGAAATATGTTGATGTTTTCTTTCAAGAGTCCCATTTTATTGATGTTTATGGGGACAAGAGTGTCTAATAACTACCATTTAAGCTCTTAAGAAAAAACTAATAAGCATGTACTCCCCTTCAAAAAAAATCAGACTGGAAAGATTTAATCCGAGCATTAAACTGTCTAGCAATGAAGATAATGTAATTTTTTAAGGCATTTGTTCAGTTGGTTTTATACCATTTATTTGGGCTTCCTAGACTGATTATTATAATACACAACAGATTATATCCGTTGTGTATGAGCGAAATTCTTGTAGTGCTTGATGTAATTTTGTTTGATCTTGTGTTTGATTAATCTATTTTATTTCATGAAATTCATGGTTTATTTGTTTTAATTGTACTAGTTACATCTTGATTACTTAATCATTAATATTTGATACTTGACGTGTTAATCCAACATTCGAGAGAAGGGATTTAAAAGCAGATCTAGAATAACACAACATAGAAAATTATATAATCGAGAGATTTATAAATCCTTTATTGTAGAAATTCCACTGTTCTATTTAAGATTATAATTCTTGAAATTTTTTTATAAAGATTTTGAAATCTTGTTTTAGAATTTAAAATCACTAGACACTCGAGAGAGATTGTTGATTAAATTGTGAATTTTAACTTATAAACCATTGCTTGATATATATAGATTGTTGATCAAACATAAGTGATAACTTGGTGAAATCAACCTCTAGAATAATTTTCCCGTAGATTTAGACCTTTATTTTTGTTTCTTTCTTCTATTTTTATAATTTTAATTTTGTTTCATTTTTTTATGGGAGGTGCATCGTTAGATGGAATCATAATGTATCCATATAATTGGCCAACCAATGATGATGTGGGGATGTTTGGAAGTTAAAATGTGGATACTTTTATTCCTTCAAACACATAAGTCGAGTAACCTCATTGCATGTGGGATTACCATGAGAAATATGACACCCAATTCTCTGGAATGAATAACCAAAGATTACAACTTCACCCAAATGACTTATGGTAAGGTTTGCATAAAACTACTTGGGATAAACTTTGTTATCCACCTCAAGAGAATGTATGGGCCCAGGAAATTCCAAATCTTGAAATCTCTTATTAGGCACAAGAACAATTGTCTAGCTTGGAAGATACACTTTATCAATTTGTAGCCAATTGTGAGGCAAGAAAACAACAAGTTGAGATAAAACGTCAATCCAAGTTGGGGAAAATTCTTGCTCAGTTTATCGTAGAGAGTACGGCAAGACAAAAGGAAATTGAGCATAAATACTATGAACCAAGACAGTATTTCAACAAATCGAGATTAAATGCCAACATATATCAACGTCACGTCAACAAATGATTGATCATATTAATGATGAAGTGTTGGCATCATTCATGGGACCTGATGAAGAAAAAAATCATGAACATGAACTGCCCATTATGAAAAAGGTGGACATGCACCCTTAAAAATTTGGAGGAGACTTTTGAAGTATGCAATCCGATCTTACAAGAGGAACCACATCAAATTAACTCAGGGAGTTTTTCTATCTCTCTCTCAAATGAAAATCTCTTTTTGACAAAAATATGTGCACTCTATGTAATCTTTAATATAAAGTTATCAAATTTTAAGAAGCATACAATAGATGGAACAATGCTTAAAAATGGTGATCAATTCACATGTTCTACTGATTTCTTGATATTTAATGTGAGTAAAGATAGAAATACCTTTAGTATGATTGAAAAACCATTTTTCATCATTAGGAACATATTTTTTGATTCCCAAAGGACCCTCAAAGTGATCCTAAATCATCTACGTCTTATATACACTCAAGGATCGCCTATATTATTAGAAAATACAAAGATGTGGCATGATCGATACTTATTTCTAGATCCAGGATGAATAAAACAAATGTCTGGCTAAAGACTTTAAACTTAACGCTTCTTGGGAGGCAACCCAAGCCCATTTTACTTGCTTTCATAGTTTGATTAGCTTGCATGTTTGTGTTTTATTAGGAGTAGTCATGTTGCATCTCACCCCTACCCCTCTTTGCATGCTCATTACGTGATCCTGATGAAATGCTGTGTAAAAGTTGCTTATTGTGATAATATTAGAATTGGTATTAAAATTTTGCGCATAATCTATATATATATATATATATATATAAAAAGAGAAGTCGCTGGAAATAGTAAGTCCAAATTTTTCCCGCACTTTTGTAGTTACTATAAAAAGTAATAAAAATATGTTTAAAAATAAAAAGTGACAAATATTAGTTATTTCATTATATTTGGTAGTCAACTTTCTTTAAATAATCACTTATTAAAATGATATAAAAAATATAATTATGTAAAATTAGCTTTCCAAATTTGTGTGTGTACTGCATTAATTATTATATTTATCTTTAAACTTTTATTAAAAAAAATAATAATATTTTTATTTTTGATCCATTTTTGATGTATAATATATCAAATTAATCATTTTTTATGATCTTCAGTTTGACACCCATATTGCATATATAAATAACAAATATATAAGAAATAATTACTCATTATTTTGTATTTTGTAATGGGCTTTAAAAATTTTGTATTCGGGCTACTAAACATCAATTTGTATATTCATGTATTTTGGCTATTTTTGATATATGTATAGTTGTTATTTGGGCTTAGCCTATTTCTTAATAATTATATATAATTATATTTAAATTTATTATATTCAATTAAAAACACTTATTTTAATTAAAGAACGTATCTCAAAATATGTATCCAAATTTTATATATCACATATATAAAATACATAGCATTATATAAATTTACGTAAGAAAAAAATTGAATATTTTTTTAATATCAAATTATTCTCATAATAGTATTATATACATAGAAAATTATTTTATTATTGAAATACTTTTCATGTTAATTGAAATTATTTTTTATATTTTTCAACGTGTTTTGATATTCAAGTTTTAAAGTTGTACATTTGAAATTAGATATGAATTTGTCTGTTTGATATTTTTATGATATGTGTATATATATATATAATAGATATTACAAAAATGCCACCGGTCCAGTTATATTGTACCACCTCCAGAATATTATAAAAATGTCACAACGTTCAAAATCACAAAAATGCCACCACCTCTTTATAATTACAAAAACGCCATCATCTATTGTTATGGGGTCGGGTTGGGATCCGTCCAATGAATATGAACCCGTTAGACAGTCTGATAGAAGTTTTTGTCATTTAAAATAAATTTTATTTTAAATCCTTGTGCTCAAATATCATAATATTTTTTAAATGTTTCATTTTCCCTTAAAATTGCATTGTTAAATATAAAGCAAGGTTATTGTTTAATCCCTTTAACAATTTTGATAATTGTTCAGCTTCCTAAACCCTAAAAAATATTAGAATTTTGATATGACTTTATTGCAGATTGTATTGAAAATACAATTTATTAAATATTCAACATTGGGGTAGTAAAAAAAATCAACATTTGACAGTTAAAATGTTTTTTAAACTTTTACTTTCTTATAGATAAATATGTTTTATAAATAGATACAATTCATATTCCAAATATTTCATATTTAAAGAGATTGTTTTATAGTTTATAGTAGTTTTTTTATTGTTTAATCGATGATTTATAATCAAATTAATTATCTTTATATTTTAATTATTTTTTAAAATTTTAAACTGTCACGCCCCAAACGGGACGCGACGAACGATTCACAACTTAAATACAAATGGACTAACAGTCTAGACAATACCAATGAGAACCCAATAAAGCAGAGTCTAAATAGCAGCGGAAATAAATAACAGATACAAGTTATCACTTAAAGTCTACATTCCATCACCAAATTACAATCCGAAATTCAACAAGGTAGTAACTTAACGTCAAAGGGTCATACGCCCCTCAATTACAAGCCCGAATTGATTAGGATACAAAAGTCCAACAACAACATAATAAGAAAAGAGTCCGATCAACAACAAGATGCGATAAATCCAACAAGCGTAGTACAAGGTCTCAATCCAGAGTTTGTTCAAGATCCCCGAAATCCTCATCTAAGGTTAGAAAACAGTGGATGAGACAAAAATCTCATTAGATGGGGTGATCGGTAATGCGAGTGTGGCGTAATATAGTTAATGTGAGAAAACAAGATTATACGAAATCGCGTGAGTATGATGCATGGTTTCACACACACCATTCAAGCGTCGTGATAAAATATTTAAATAATATACTTATACAGTTTAAGAAAATGCAGATTCATGGTCACACAGGCACTATGTGATACTGATCAAGACAGTAGATTGCGTACGGAATTGTAACGCCAATCCTATGCAAGGCAATTAATGGTTGCGTGCGGACTTGTAGCGCCAACCAATGCAAAACAGTAGCGGTTGCGTGCGGGAATGTAACGCCAACCAAAACGGGACGATAACTCCCGAGAATCGTGTGGATCAGACAGCGATTCCTTCGTTCTACCTTGTAACTCCCGGTCAAGATGGTCCAAGACCGGCACCTTATCGCTCCGTAGGCAAAGACAAAATCCTGTAGAGTCAAGGCGAGGCTCGGATCTGTCATAATCATGATTATACCTCGATTACGACCCGCTTCCTTGGACAAACTCCGTCCCTCGCCGGGATTAGGGCGATGGGGCCGGAAGAGTGGAATAGCAAATGAGCTGCCGGTTCCATCCCCGATGTATCCATTCCGACTGTGAGCTCGACACACCAAGTTGACTCAGGCAGGAAAGTAATTACAATTACAGGTAGTCAACCAGGCAGTCGAGTATTATTGATTTGGGAAGCAGTTTAGGAAAATTTTTGGAAAACGCGAGTGGCAATTATGGCGTTGGTGGAGTTTTTGGATGAAGATGATTATCGGAAGGATAAGCAACCTTCGATATCTTGAAAGATTGGGTGGAACATAAGTCCCGTTATAGAATCAATTAGCAAGGCGAGGAAGTCGCTCCGCGATCGGGTATTAATCGGTCAAATTGATCCGATAAGTTAGGGGTTTTTGGGAAGGTAAAATATTTAAATTAAATCTCAATTTCAGAGAGTCCAGGGCTATTTTAGTAAAAGAGAAAATAATTTGAGTTAGGTCCTTTATAAAAGAAAATTTGTAATTTAGCCCCGTTTTGTAAAAACCAACATTTTTGGGGTTAAAAATTGAATAATTAAATATCCCGACCTTGAAAAATTATGAGGTCAGTTCCTAAATTCTCCAAATTGTCCAGAGATTCAGGTTTTTAAAGTTTTATGGTCGAGTCTTTATAAAAATCTCATATTGGCCCCAAATTTGTAAAAATTGTCAATTCGGACCTTAAGTTTTAAAAATTCGAACTCACAAACCGGAAGGGCTTTTAATGTGATTCCAGTTGGAAAATGTCACTAAGGTTGGTAGGATATTGGGACAAAAGCAGTTTTTAAAAGCAATATGTGTAGGTCCTTCAACTTTAGAAAATATCATTTTTGTCCCATTTTAAAATAATTGCCTTTAAGGCTTTTAGGGGTCCAATTGTTATGAAATTTGAACCTTGGGTCCAAAATATAATTAAGTTATAGTTAAGTTAGTATTTCCAGGTGCATGGGCTGCATAAGTCCTGGAAATTTCATTTGGGTCCTCAAGTTTAATATTTTCACATTAGTCCCTCATTTTTAGTAAAATTGTTTTCCAAGCCCTAACCACTTGGATTTTTGGAATACTTTTAAAATATGGGATTCCCAGTAACTTAAAAGTAAAAATTTCAATTTATAAAGTTTAGGTCTGGTACAGTTTTTAAAATTGCAAAGTAGCCCTTAAACTTTCAAAATCTTACAATCTAGTCCTTGGGCTTTTAAAGGTTGATTTTATTTATCTTAAAACTATTAAAACATTATTAAAATGTCCAAAAGTCATTTTTGAACCTGAGTACAGTCCCAAATTTCGAAATTTGCAGAGGGGTCCTTTAACTTTTATTTTCTTGCAATTTAGTCCACCAACTTTCCATTTTTGCCTTTTTAAGTCCAAAATTGAAATTTAATCAATTATGCTCGACTTTTCCAGGTTATAAGTCATCCAAAACATAGATTTTAAAGATCATACACATGCATGTCCAATACATACAAGAATTCATCAATTAAAGCATTAAAGTGTACATGCATGCACCTAAAATTCAATAAATAGTAATTTTAAGCAACTCTTGAGAATTTTTTATGATTTGATATATAAAATTGACATGCAATACATAGATTATATATATCTCAAGGCTCATGATCAAATTTTCTACATGCATTTTAATAAAACACCTAAAAGTTGGAAAAATAATTTTCCACCCACCTTAATTTTGGAAATTGTGAAATAAAAGGATAATTTCACAATTTTTTTTTGGATGAGGCTTCTTAGGTCAGCCCCTAAGTCAAGAAAATATCAAAATTTGGAGTTAGAAAAATGAGAGAAAAATTAAGGAGAAAAGAAGGAAATAAGGAAATGAAAAGGACTACACTTTACCTTGTGTAGTAGATGTTTGGAGACTAGTTGAAGCTCAAAATTGGAAATTTGGCTCAACTCCAAAAATCTCCTAAGGTCAGCCCCTATTTCTCAAAAATGAAAAGGGGTGTTAAAATTTGAAAAAAAAATAGGAAGAGTAGGAAAGAAGGGGTCTAGTACACAATTCTTACCTTGTAGTCAAATTTTCTCTACTATTTTCTTCTTCAAGCTTGAGGTCCTTCTTCAAAATATTGTCAAGCTCTAACCTTCAAGTCTTCTAAATGTACCTCCAAAACCAAATTTAAACTTAAGTTAAGAAGGTGGAAGAGATGAACAATGTGATATCCAAAAATGGATTGAAGCTAAAATTTCTTACCTTTTATTATAGTGGTTCGATTTTTATGATGTATGAGGAGGAATATGTTGAATTTTTTTCTAAGTATGGAAGAAGAAAGTAAGAAGAAGAGTAGAGAGATGTTGGGAGTTTTTAGAGAGAAGGAGGAGGATTTTTGCAAGACTTAGAACATGAGTTGGTGAAGTGAAGAGAAATTTTGTGTAGGAAATGGCCATATGGCCGTCCACTTCAAGAGAGAGGGGAGATGATTTTGATCAAATTGTGTCTTGTAATTTGTCTCTTGCATGGAGACAAAAATGCAAGTCAAAGTGTGGGTCAATTTGAATTTGAGAGGAATAAGAAGAATGTTTGTTAAGTGGGAATAAGTTGGGGAAAATAGTAATAAAGAATTGGTGTATAAGATGATGTGTATAATGTTTGAATTAATGATATAATTATACACAAGATGACTAATATATGGTGTATGTGTACAAGAGTTGGATGATATTTTTATCCCAAAATCTCCACAATGGCCGTCCATTATGAGGGTAAAATGGTAATTCCATATATTTTTTTTTGTCCCAATTTTGATGATAATAGATGAAATATATCAATCTCCAAAATAATTAGTGATTCCCTTGATCACTTGTAAGTCTCATGATCACTTAAACTAAATTAAAGTCTTAATTCTATAAGGTAAAAGTCTCTAAAATAAATAGTCTCTTAAAATTCTAAGGTGACCAATAAATACAAAATAGTAGTAATGATCAATCAAGTGATCATAAATGAGGAATATAATTAATGATGATCATGATCACAAGTAATTAAATAAAATGAAATAAAATACAAAATGTATATATTATTAATAATTACCCGTCAAAATGACGCGGTAAAATGGTCGATCAAAAGCTTAAACAACAATAAGGTTCAACTAATAGCTTCGGAAAAATCGGGGCTTCACATAAACATTTTGAAATCACTATTTTTGGTTTTAGAGAAAAACATAGATAACATAATTCCATAAGTTGTTAAATAAAGAATAAGTACAAGTAAAAATGTAAAGTTTTTTGGATTTAATTTTTAGAATTAACAAAATTAAAAATTATAAATAGAATTAATATTAATAATAGATAAATAAAATATACATATTCGGGGAATGGGGATGAGAACCGAGAATCCCGTGTTATATCTACTTGAATAGAAAGTGGGACGGGGATATAAATACCGTCCATGTCTAATCCCTAATTCTAGAGAAGCGAGAGAATACCAATTTCCGCTCTCATACCCGAATTAACCAAGGATTCCCCATCCCATTCTATTCGGTTACCAACGGGGATGGTTCCACATGAGGATGTTCTCATCCCTAAATGCAGAGAGAGAGAATTCATAGAACTATTAGAAAAATGTACATGTAATAGTATAAAATAGAAACCTAACAGATATTCACCCCATGCATCGCACGGGCAAATGACAAGTTTGATTAATAAATTGAATATACATCATTTGCTTTGATTTATGCCCACCATGTGTTTGATAAAATGCCTCAATGAGAAATTTAAGACTTTTGCATGTCCGTCTTGGTTTAATTTCTTGGAGTTCACATGTTGATCGCAATTATATAACAGTGACGCCTCTCTCGTGGTCTTCACATGATATTGTGGTACTTTACCCCATTGCTCATTTCCACGTGTTTGGTTTTGTTTTGACAGGTTGAAATAATGCCTCCTAAATCACGGAAAGGCAAGGAAAAGGCTACCGGCTCTATGGAGCGCTATCGGTTGGACCTGTTGCTCCTCTTTCACCACACGATTCTAATGAGGAGCCTTTTCCATTGAGGGAGTGGTAATACCTTTATGCGTTTGTGATCATACTTTCTTTGTTTTTTTAGTTGTTATTAAGAAAACGTAATGTCGAGTCTTTATATCTTTGCTTTGAGTTGAGTTGAGTCGTCAGTATGATTGTGAAACTTCGTAACTATTTGAATTCGCTGAATATGACGTGTTGATCTGTGGAAATAGTATGTTGTTGAGCCTTGATCTGTGACTACTTTACTTGAACAACAATCTTTTGATTGACCCTGTTGATTTGTTTGGAGACAGTTTATGTAATTAATTGCTAACGGAATGACCCCACCGGACTCTAGAACTTGTCTGAACACTAGTCCAAGCAAAATCCTAGGTGATATAATATTAGAGAAATGATTTAGGCCATTTTTGAACAGCTAGAGCCTAATAGTGCCACCTATACATTATATTATCCCTAGTGTCCCCTTTTGAGCCTATTGAAATCCTTTTCTTTGACAGCTAATACAATACCCGAGCCTTACATGGATAATATCCGAAAAAGACCCCTCACTCATACACACAATTTTCTAGGATGATATCTTGGGAGTTGGAAATTAAATATGCTATGAATGGGTGAATGTTGAAGAAGTTGTAAATTTGTCTAAGTAAAGAGGATGTGAATACCCCATGCCTTATGTAAGTATGTAGGACCAAATCTGAACCATATATCAACAAATTTCAATGGCTAATATTTATAGATGCATAAAATATATAAAAAGCCTAATTAAATAGATATAGGGGTATATTAGTAAAAAACAAACAATCAAATCCCATGAAAATAGGAGCAGTTACCCACAATAATCTTACCATCCAAAAAAAAATCAAAATCACGAATAAATTGCCTCAATTAATGTCTTCTTCTTCACCAAGATGCCTGCTACCTCTGTAAATCGTTCCATTAAAATCTGAAAAAAAAATCCGCCTGCTACCTCAATAAAGTGTCCATTTGCTTAAGGTTATATAAAGTGTTGCTTAATTATTATAATAAATGTGCTTATGAACATGAACAATGTTGCTTATTTATTGATTCTAATTTGCGTTCTTACAGTAAAATTGTCTGCTGAAGAAATTGTCCTTTTATGCAAAAAAACAAAATTGCTTACATAACAGACTCATATTGCTTGTCCATCGAGTATATGTTGCATATGCACGACAAAATATCAAATGGTGTCTCTTAGCGTTTACGAAGAAATAATTTGCTAACTATCTACATTGTTTTTTTGCTTATCTATTGAATTTTAATTGATTTTTATTTTAGTTTATATTTAATTAATTGTTGTTAAGGATAAGTAGGAAATTTTGTTTCAATATCAGTAAAAAAGGGAGTTATTTTTGGTAGTGCCCACATTGCAGATTTTTTGGTATTTATTTGAAGCCGTGTCTCTGACCTTATCCGCTGTGAGAAATATGTTTCTTATTGAAGACAAATATGTTGCTTATTAAAGACAAATATGTTGCTTTTTTGGATATGTTTGAAATCGTATCTCTAAAATTCTCTCTTTCCTTTCACAGTCAAACTTGCAATTAATATTAGCGATCCTCCCATTTTTAAGACCAATCATTTGCTTACGTATATATAAAGTGTTGCTTAACTGTTCTTATAAAGTTGCTTATGAACATGAACATTGTTGCTTATTTATTGACTCTATGTTCCATGCTTGACTACACAATAGATATTTAAAATATACCCTGATATGTTTTAGTAATAATACATTGGAAATGGAGGATTAATAATATGCATGAGCAACGGACAGAGTGTACAAACAATCTCTGAGGCTCAACAGGAATTTAAATTTCGGACACCAAAAATTCATCATAAACTGTGTCAAAGCAAACATTGCGCCATCAAAAATTTATCGCTTGTATAAATAACATTGCATATGTTATACCATAATATTGCTTATATAACATTTACATCCTGCTTAACTACTCTAAAAATTAAACCAAACCCAACCACAAATTTAAAAATCCAAAACCACATATAATGTTCAACCATTTGGTCAAAATAAAAAACATCAACATCGTTTTTCTATAATCCTACGTTGTTCCAGCAAACTTCTTTGCCTCTCCCAGATTCAATTCCCTCTGCTCATTCATATCATCCAAACAAATCGCAACGGTATATTTCCTGCACATCATCAATATTTGGTCTTAATAAGTAATATATTTGTACCAAGTATTTTTGTCATTATAAGCAATATTTACTACACACATAAGCAAGTTGTACTAGCAGCATAAGCAACTCATATACATCTACTGATACGACCATCTAACAAAAAATCACAGTTACAACAAAATAAGCAACATTTTCTGCCTACGTATGCAAGATATTTCTGCCTAATAAGCAAACATGTAACATTAAAAAACAAATGAATCTCTGCAACGTACAAGCAATATTTTTTATCTATGATAGCAGTGCATATATCCTTAATAAGCGACATTTAACATTAAAAACGTATACATATCTCAAAAACTATTCTTCTCATAAACCCCCAAACACAGGCACAAAGAAAAAAACCCATCTTATTCAAGAAGAACAACTATTAAACAGTATTTAAAAATAAAAACTCAACCTTCTACAGAGCAACAATGATTAAACTAAAAATATCTTTCTCAGAAAACTAGCACAAAAAAAAAAGCAAAAAATCTCTATAGCAACTAAGGGATTTTTTTCCCCAGAATATTTTTTTAAACAACTAACAGATTTTTCTCCCCAGAAAAAAAACCTTACAAAAAACGAGCACAAAAATCCCAAAAACAAAAAAAACCATAAACCCAACCAAGCATGAGTAGGATATAAAGCATGTATAAGCAGAAAACAAACCATACATAAGCATAATTAAAAACAACAATAAGCAGTGGAAAACATCAGTAAGCAAACCCCTAGACTTAAAGAAAACATAATAATAACATAATTTAACCCCTGCTAAATCGAAAACAATTTACCCAAACCCCAACCTAAATCAAGAACATAACAAGCAAAATTTATTATAAAATCAGAAATATTATACATGATCATATACTTGTGCAAAGGACTTAACACAAAAATTCTGGAAAAAAAAAATCAGAAAATGAAGAGAAAAAAAAACCTTATTCCACAGACTATTTGGCCATCGACACGGTTAAGAAGATGAGTACAGTCGACTTGAATATGTTGTGCCACCTTGAATAATTGCCATTGAGTTGGTGCCGCCTCGAAGAAAAGCTGTCGGGGAGATGATTATAGGATTCTTTTTGCGAGAGATAGATGATTATAGTTGGGAGACGCTTAGGAGTATAACCTTTGAAGAATCAACAATGGAGTAATGTTTTCTCACAAAGAGTTTATTTTTTGCGAGAGAAGAATTTTGTGTTAGGAAAGGAGAATAACTCTTTTATAAGACTTCGTTTACCAAGTTGACGGGATATGAAAAGATTTTGGATAAAACACATCTCCAAAAATGGCTCCTAAATTATAGCCCACTCCCTAAAAATAACTTCCCTCCCAAAATTGATTTTAATTAAAATTACCAAACAACCATTTTTTATATTAAATTATATATTAAAAATGGTAAAATCTGTTTAATCTCAACCGTTAAAAAATTGAATCAAGGCCTCAAATTTGGTCTCGTGTACTCACATAGGATATGTGGACTCACCTGATCCAAATCCCATATATATATATATATATATATATATATATATATATATATTATATTATACGCAAATGATCAAGTTTGGGGGTTTGAAAAAAAATGAAGAAAAACGTATAAAGCTCATGGAAAGGGGGATGTCTAAAGCTTTTATTGACGTTGATGGTTGGGTGTTGCTTTGTATGGATGATAATACTACATAAATGTGTGTTTTGAGTGACTTGAGCTACTTAATTTCATATATTCCTACCTTACCCCGAGCCCACATTACAAGCTTTAAAAGTCCTATTGATCCGTATGTTATAATCACCTACATTAGAGGAGATTAGTGTGGAAGGCATGCCTATGGAGTCCGGAAATATTTCAATTCTATGTTCTAAAAGTGGATCATTTGGAAAGTAACTGATTGCGTGAACTTATCTGGACAGTGAAAATAGAGTTCAGAAATTGACTACACACACACACACACAAAAGATCACATGATTGAGGTGAAACTTACATGGTGATTGACAGTGAAATGTATGTTGCATTAGTGTGAATTCACTAGGTTATCAATTTTTACATTCTACATGAGGAATTGGATTGTTGGTGTTGTATGTAAACTCAAAGATATGTTTTTCTTCTTTGTTGGAGTCAGTTAGTTTGCTTGAGGACAAGTAATATTCTAAGTTTGGGGGTATTTGTTCAGTTGGTTTTATACCATTGGTTTGGGCTTCCTAGACTAGAGTTTTGTGTTGTTTTTTAGTATTTTGAGTTGTTTTTGTTATATTTTATCGGTTAGCTGTTTATTTCCATTGTTTCGAATCATTTTAGTGGCCAAGTAATGTTGAGAGCTAATTATATTGAGTCTAGAGTCATAGTATTGAATCGTGTGTTATAAGAAGCATGAACGATCAAACAACGGGAGATTGATTTCAAGAAACATCCAATCGCGTCAGGAATTTCCAGCATTGGCAATGTTTAGTATTTAGACCATAACTTTCTTTAAAAAATTGATATTGAGCGGATTCAAGTGGCTATGGAAATCTAAGAGATAGGGCTACAACTCTTGTGAAGATTTCCAAATCAAATTCGAAACTTTATATGGCGACGAAGAGCAATAAACGGGCACTGCAGCGCGCTACCCCAAAATTAGGGAGTGGCGATTTGTGGGAATGTGGTCCAACTCCCGTTCTTTAGCGCCGCATCACCTCTGGGTGGAAAAAATAAGGAATGTTATTTTTTCAGATCTGGGACGGTTGTGGACAATAAATAGACACATTAAGATGTGAAATTAGAGATAGAGAACACCTGGGAAGAGAACAAACACCAACAAGACACAAGGAAAGACTAGGGGAAGAAGATGGAAGATATATATCATCTAGAAATAGATAAGGTTATTCTTTAATCTCTTGAATTCCTTCATTGTTGCTTATTGTCTGTCATTTGAGATGTACTATTATTTTGATATGGATCTTCATATTTTCATCATGAGTTAAATTCTATAATTCTAGAGGCTTGATGTAATCTTGTTTGATCTTGTGTTTGATTTGTAGTCTGTTTTATTTCATGCAATTCATGGTTTATTTGTGTTATTTGTACTAATTACATCTTGATTACTTGATCATTAATCTTTGATGCTTGATGTATTAATCTAACATTCGAGAGAAGGGATTTAATACCAGATCTAGAATAACACAACATAGGAAATTATATAATCGAGAATTTATAAATCCTTTGAAGTTGTTTTAGAAATTCCACTGTTCTAATTAGAATTATAATTCTTGAGATTTTTACAGAGATATTGAAATCTTGTTTTATAATTTAAAATCACTAGACACTCGAGAGAGATAGTTGATGAAATTGGGAATTTTAACTTCTAAACCATTGCTTAAAATAGATAGATTGTTGATCAAACATAAATGATAACTTGGTGAAAACAACCTCTAGAATAATTTTCCCGTAGATTAAGTTGTTCATATTTTAATTATTTACATTAATTTAGTTATTGTTAGCTATAAATTAAGAAATCCACCAATTATTGATATGTCAAATATACCATAGGTAGTTTATATTTGGTACTTACACATGCATTTACTTTTGTAGATACGACAACCCTACTCATTACATTATGTTAAACTTTACAATTGTACACTTGCGGTAGATTAGGTGAGTGTTTTCACGGCTAACATAATTCAAGGCCTCACTTTTCCCAGTAGAAGGGTAAATCCAAGTAAATCTAGTATGGGCATTGTAGGTCCCAATGGGTGATGTGTAAGTTTTAGAAGTGGGAGTTGAATAAATATTATCAACTTTTCCTTTTAGTCCATTTAAAATATTTTTAGAGTTAACTCAGATCAGCTAAATCCTTGAGGGACAGCTAGGTTGGCTTACACAACAAAGTTACCCACTCAACAGAATTGACTGAGCTGTTGATAGTATAACTTAGCTATTTTTAGCTAATACTTTGAAATACAGCTTGATTTGGTTTTGTCAGTGAAAGACTTTTCACCCGTATGAATTTTAAGCACGTTTTTCAACACTTGTTTTAGCAATGGTCATTATCAACAGACTTAAGCAAGTTTAACTTAACAACAGTTATAAAATAAAGCAAGTAATTGAGTGTGCTGAAAAGTAAATAGACACAAGCAGTTTATAGTGGTTCGAGGATGGGGTAATTCCTCTAATCCACTCTTCTCCAACTCCCGGAGTGTTAGGAAATTTATTGTTAGATTTTGATGATACCATGTAAAACTTAGAATAGGAAGTTGACACCCCATTTTCCTTGTATTTCTATTTGTAATAGATAGATCGATGAGCCGAGTGAAGTCGGCTATGTTGAAGAATACAAGAGTCAATCAAAATTGAAGAGAAGACCCGAGGTTGTGTGTCACCGAGTGTAGTCAAGAGGGAAGGCACTGGACTCGACTGAAAAAGAGATGCAAATGAGTAAATGATGAAGAAATGACAAATCGAAGAGCCAAATCGCTACTTGAATCGATGTTGAGTCATTCCTAAAAGATTGGAGCGAGCTCAAGTCAAAGGAGTAAAAGCGATTGTTAAGTCAAGTCGATCGATATTAACTCAGATTACACGAAAGTCAAGGACTTTACTCAATTTAGTAATTTGTGCAAGCTACCATGTCTAAACGTGCTCATCCCAGAAGCGTGCAAATAGAATAAACCCATTGGAAGCACTGAGCTTGTGTCAGAACCTGAAACACTGCAGACATCATTTAATACAAGGAAATGTCTCCTTCACAAGCTGCAGATCAAGAAAAGACAAGCCGACGACAAGCAAATGTTACTTGAAAGCTACCTATCTCTTCAACGGGCAAATTTTCAAATAATCACTATAAAAGGGTGAGAAAGCAAGTGAGAGAATGTTACGAATTCTAAGAGATTTTATAAGAAATCAAGCAAGCAAAATCTGCAAATATTCTCTTAAGCTTTCTAAGACATTCCTTAAGCCTAAAATCGAAGGAACTCGATCCAACACATTCAGTGAAGGAAAGAATACTTCATCAAGTTGAAGAGGAAATAGTTTAAAGAACAAAAGGGGTCTACTCTCCAAGTTTAAGGAGCTGTAGAAAGGTTCAAGGTCGAACCAGAGATTTGAGCTCGTTGGAAGGCTGTGTGATCAAATCCAAGGATTCAAAGAGAGCTGAAGTAGCAAGACAATTGTCTTGTGAAGAAGATGAGTCCCAGGAGCATCCAGTTGTGTGATCAAGGCTGACTCGGATTGACAACTACTCTGTAACCAGATCTGTTACTTAGTGATTCCTCCAGGAGTTGGAGAAGAGTGGAGTAGAGGAATTACCCTATCCTCGAACTACTATAAAATTTGCTTGTGTCATTTTACTTACAACACTTTACTTTCATGCTTATCTTTTATATATGTTGTTAAGTTAATTTTGCTAAACCTAACTGATAATAACATTGCTAAAAACAAGTGTTAAAATAAACTTAAAACAACAATGGTGAAAAGTATTCCGCTGAACAAAACCAAATCAACTGTTAATCTAAGTGTTAGCTGATCACAGCTAAGTTATACTATCAACAACTCAGTCGAGTATGTTGAGTGGGTAACTTTGCTGAAGTAAGCCAACCTAACTATCCCTCAAGGACTTAGCTGATTTGAGTAAACTCTGAGGTTAATTAAAAGGACTAAAATTGAAAATTTTGTAAGGTTTATTCAACCCCCTCTAAACTTTACAACTCCCCTTTGGGACCTACATGGAGGAAATAACTAACTTAAACTTTGTTACAAAGCGATTATCGATGTAGTCGGCTTTGATCACACACCTATCGCTTCCTCCGGGGACTTCTTCTTCATAAGACAGCTATCTTGTTACTTCAGCCTCCTTCAAACCCTCAGACTTGATCACTTAGCCCTTCAACAAGTTCAAAGCACTGGTTCAAACTGGAACCTTACTACTTCTCCTTCAACCTTGAGTAGATTCCTTTGTTCTTGAAAATAATTTTTCCTCTTCAACCGATGAAGTAATCTTTCCTTCAAAGTGTGTTGGATTGAATTCCTTCGGTTACGCTTGAGGATTTCTTTCAAGAGCTTGAGCGATATTGCATGTTATTGATTGTTTGCTTGAATGCTTGATAGTGTATGAAATTCGTAATCTTCTCTCACTTGCTTCCTCAGCCTTTTATAGTGCACCTTTGAAATTATGTCCGTCGAAGAGATAGACATAAATTTCATATCACAGTCGTAGGTTGTTGGATTGTCTAGTCTTTTGCAAAGATTGATATAGATCGTACCATGAATTAATTGCTCAGAGCATTTCCTTAATCTTTGCGGGTTTTCGGTACATCTCATTGGTTCCTTGCTTTTTGCACTCTTTCAAAGAATACAACTTTATTGCTTGTGACCGACATGCCGATTTCCAAGAAAAACCTTGACTTGTCTTGACAATGATCTCTTTCAGCTCACTTCAAGTCTTGTCTCACATACCCCTTTGACATTTGATTCCAATCATTTTGGAATGACTTAGCTATCAGTCAGCTGAATGAGACAACTTTTTTGCCAAAGGACCGAGCCTTCACTTTACTTCACACAGCTGGGTCTTCTCTTCGATCGTCAGTCGAGTATTGTAATCTTCAACTTAGCTGACTTAAACTCAAATTAAACATCCATATCTATTAAAAGTTGAATTACATAGAAAATGGGGTGCCAACTTCCTAATCTAAGTTTTACATGGTATCATCAAAATCTAAACATAAATTTTCTCAATAATTTCCCCCTTTTGATGATGCCAAAACTTAAATAAATGCAGCAAAGTAAATAGTGCAGTAACAAGAGATGAATGTATAGAATATGTCAATTTTATTTGAACATATCATTCTTGTACTTTACAGACGCACTTTACAAAGCTTTTTACAAAGTATAACCTATACAAATGTATCAGACCATTAGGATATTACAGAATACTTACAATAATGTGCATTTACAGTTAAGTAAAATACAATGACGAGGTTCAGCCATCTTCAACGCCTCGGCTGCTTCCTTCTTCTCTCTTCATCCTCAGCTCTCATTCTATCTCATTTAGCTCTTCTTCTTTTTCTATTTTCTTCCTCCCTCTTTGTTTTCTCATAAGCTCCTTTAGCAGCAGAGCCATCCCTTCTCTGCCTTTCTTCCCATTCACGGTTGAGGCTTTCATTTTCTTCTTTTTGCCTCCTTCTACCCTCTTCATTCTTTCTTTCCACCTCTCTATTGGAAAGCTCATCGAGCCCAACCTAGTAGATTAATCCCTTTTTCTATGGATAAACATACAAAACAAACTTAGGTTTTGGTTGTGATGGAGTATCTCTCCTTTTCCACCACTACCAAATCTTCCTCTTCCTCGCTGCGACTCAGCTCCTCCTCTTGGAGTGTATTGTACGGGTGCCTTTGTAGTTTGCTGACTACTTGAATTCTCACCGCCTATCACCGATTTGCACATGTCGAGTGCTTTCTCCCAATAAAGATCCCACGCCCGGGGTAGTCATGTTCTTGAAATATCCTTCGTAGTTAGAGTTTGAAATTCTTCTAAGGACCTTGCTCGAGATCCTACATCGTGCAATGTAAGCCCACGAGGGAGTCTCACAAAATTGGGTAATGCTTTAATAGTCCAAATAGGGGACTTCATACTTTGCCTTAAGATTTTCAATCCTCCCATGATGTTTCTCAGCTACTTTTTCAAATTCAGCTTCAATGGCCTCTCGAGACTTCTTGAAGGCCAAATCAGATTTTTCTTCAACATTCAGATTTTGGGGCAGCTGACTTAGGATAGAAGCAGTCACTTCACCTTGCTGAAGGGTTTTAGAAAGCATAATCTTCAGAGGCGGCTTCTTCATTTCACTACCTTGCCCCTTACTACTTGCTTCCCCCTTACTTCCACTTCCTTCCTCATTACTCCCTTGATTTTTACTTTCATCTTTCTCCTTTTTGGCGTCATCACCAAGGGGTAGAGCCAGTTGAGGGAATACTCCTCCAAGGAGTAGATCAATCTTACTGATGGTCATGCCCATCTTGTCATAACTGTTGGAGTATGCTGCTCGGAATTCAGATCATAGATCCTTCGTCTCAGCTGCCATCAGCTTCATTTCAGTTTGGAGCATCATAACCTCCATACGCATGTTGGCGTCTGTTTTCTGAAGTTCTGCCTTGTGTTGTGCCTTCAGCAACTCCATGTCACTCTTATGATACTGATCTATCCGGAAGATATGGTCTCTCTGACGCTGCTGAAATTTGGCGTTTTCTGAGCTCCAGATCACCATTTTAGCAAAAGGAGATTTGAAGTATGTGACCTGCTCACGCCTTAGTTATTTAGTCTGCCCAATCCATTCCCTTATACTTAAAATGGTTTCTTTGATATCTCCTGTGATATTGGCATCTCTATTGTCAAGCCGTTGGTTGAGTGTTGCGAATCCTCGTTCCATATTTTCAATTTCATTACAGATGGCCTTGAAGGCTTTGCGGAAGTCAGTTGCATCAGGGGACTGCTCTTTTGGCCACACAACATCAAAGTAAAATCCAATCGGCACCACGAAAGTTTCAGTAGGAGTTCCAAGTTCTTCAACAGGGACTTGGACGGTGTACTTTGCACGTTCAGCAGCAGACTATGCTTCCAAGGATACATGAGCCTCGAAAGGAAAGTAGTTGGCAAACAAATCCTCTAGAAAAATAGGTATCTCCACATCTTCTGCTGCTGGAGCTTTACCCTTTTCCTTCAATATTTCTTCAGCTCTTTATGCCTTGGCTTTTTAGCGTCATCGGCATCCTGCATACCAGTGTGTTAACTGCATGGAGCTGAATGACCCCGATTGTCTTAACAACTTTATTGGCATTAGTGGAATCTTCTTTTTGAGTAGACTTCCTTGGCTAACTTATTAGCATCATGGGAAGGTGATGGCACCATGAGAGGTGGGTTATCAACCAATGTGAAGTTTATAGGAACAACTTTGTCACTAGCTTGCCTCCTTTTTGCCAGGGCCTCTTCAACAGCTTTGTCCTCAGATGATTTTTCAATAGGACTGGACTCAGCTTCGTCGTCGTTTCCCAAGAATTCAACATCGACATTCTCTTGAGAATCATGAAGACCACTAATCTCTTCTTCCATGAATTCTTCTTGAGGGGCTGGCACCTGTTCTTCGACTTTATTACCCAGGGAAGTCTCAACCTCCTCTGGGCCTTCGTTCTCCTAAGTAGTCTTAGCCGCTGACAGGCCTTGGGCTATCCATTTTTGCAGTCTCAACTGCAACAGGGTCTTCAACAGATATCCCTTCAGTAGACTAAGCTGCTTTGGGGTCTTCAGTGGCATCCATCGGAGTCTCAACTCCTTAGATTGTACTTTCAGGGCCAAGAGTCTCAACTCCTGTGGCCTCACTTCCATCCTTTGCCTTGGCTGCAGTAGCAACTTCATCGACCTGCATTGCAGCTGGGATTTCAGCTTAGACAGTCGAAACCGCCTGAGCCTCATCAAACCCACTCTATTGTACATTTGTAGTCTCACTTTCGCCTCCTAACTTCTCTTTGATATTATCTCCCACAACCTCCTCCGACCCAGCTATGGTTGTTTTAGTTTTCCCCTCAGCTGGCGCACCATTTGAGTCTCGAGCAGTAGGGTCACTCGAAACTGAGACTTGGCTGTGTTTCCTTTTGAGTGATCAGCCGTTAGGGCAGGTGACTCAACACCTTTTTCAGGGATTGGCTTTTGCTAAGGTTCCCTCTTCTACACCATCTTTGTCTTCATCGTCATTCTTCCTGGTATTTTCATCCTCCGAGTGCACTGGAGATGTGGTGGCATCAATCGTTCTCACCATCTCCATGATGTATGGGTTTGGAGATATTAAATTGAAGAATAGTCTCCTTGACCCTTTTGCAATCTTTGTTCTTGTAGCTCTTTGGATTCTTTCAGTGCTTACTACAACTCAGCTTTTTCCACTACATTAGCAGGGTGTCGTCGCTACTGCTAGCAGGCACGAAGGCACTTTCAGGCACTCCTTCAAAGGGGCAAGGTTGAGGTTGTTTGGATTCCTCATTTGCCTTGGCCTTTGCCTTGCGCTTCTCCTCATCATTCTTTTCAAAAAGGATGGACATACAGAAATCAGGGTCCAAGGCAGAACAGATCGAATGTTCCTAGAAATTCAAGAGTTCTTCTTCTTCTTCTACGAACTCGGGTGCTTTGAACCGAGCTCGCACACCAACTTCCAATTCCTCCACACCGTCAGCCTCTCCTGAACATCTGGGTATGCAGGAGATAGCATAATCACATCATCATTATCCTCATCTTCAGCATTAGGTACGAAGGGAGCTCTTTCATCCTTATTGGATCAGGCATCGGTTTGAGGGGAGCGAACAACTAACTCCTCAGAATGGTCAGTTGTACCCACTTCTTTGTCTTTAGTTATGTCCATAAGAGTCAAGTTTCTTCCACATTTTGCTAATCTTTACCAGCAGACTTCTCTACAGCAGCAGTGGTTTCTTAACCACCATTTTCTTGTTGAGACTGGTGCTCATCTACTTCAGCAGCCTCTTTCACAGCTTCAGTACCTGACTCGGCCGGCACTTTCAATGCAGATTTTTGTACTAATCGCCTTCTTTTTGTTTGGACAAGATGAATCTCTTCCTCTTCTTCTTCTTCTTCTTCTTCTTTCATGGCAGCTGGCTCCGCCATCTTTATCTTCATAGCTGCAGCTGGCTTTCGAGGCACAACTGAGCGCTTCTTCTTAATGACTAGAGAAGGTACAGTGGAATCCTTCTCAGTCTTGGCTGCTGGGGCAGGTGGTGGATCTTCGACGACTGTGGGGCAGGGGCAGGCTTTGTTGCAGCAGCTTTTTTCTTCTTCTACACAGGCTTTGGCGAAAGAGCCTTTACAGTTCCAGCAGTGTTCTCAGGGACAGGGTCAGCTGACTCACCTTCGCTGGTGTCACCTCTTCTTGCATGGGCTTGCCTCTGTGCAGCTGAGAGTTTCGCCTTGAACATCTTTTTATTCGCATGGAAGGGTTTTCCATTCCTTAGAGGAATGCCCTTCACCTCCATCAAATGGCCAATCATAAGGCCATACAACGAACTGACAAATAAACCAGCATCATTGATAGTCTTGTTCATCACGTTCTGGCAAATTCAGCTGAAGATGAACTAAGCCCAGTTCACCTTCTTCTCCTCCATAATAGCAACCATGACAGTCATTTTCGTCCTAGACATCTGATTGAAGCTGCCAAACTTCATGTCAATGCATTTGGACACCACGTCCATGAGCTTGTGATAATCGTCCTTGATGAGCAACTTATTCACTGTGTAAACAACCTTAGCAGCTGACTCTGGCTTGGCGATCTCCTTCCACGCCGCAGCCAAGTTGATGTCCTTTTCAGCGATCTCCTTCAGCCCAGTCGAAGGAAGATGGCAGAGAGTAGCCAAATCCACAACAGTTATCTTTATCTCGGTGTTGTGGATGGATGAACGGATTTCTCCACCGTGAACCTCAGTGTTCACGTAGAACATGGCCACCTCTTCAAGATAGGTGTGCGAAAACTCCATAGTGAGAAATCCCTTAAGACCAGATTTCTCCAGTTTCTGAGCGATCTTCTTAGCAAGGGCTTTGTCAACCCCTTGCTTCACCAGGCCATCAAAATCCACCGTCAAACCCGAGTGGATCTTCTCAGCTATCTTCACATAATCGTAACTTGGAGCCATTTCAGAAAATGAAACTTGGAAACACGAACTTGAGCGAAGTACGAACTAAGGTTTTGCTTTGTTTGCAGAGAGAACTTTTGCCTTTGCTTTGAGAGGGATGAGGGTAGAGTGAGGAGAGTGAAAATGACAAAGAGTATATAGGGGATGTGTGGGGACGATTTTTAGAATTGAAAAAGGTTGATCACAAACAACGGTTGAGATTAAAAGATTAAAACCACATTAATTTCCCCACATTAAATGCCGCGGCATTTATATCCAATCATAAGCTAAACGGGTACGTGCTTTTTATCGACACCATAGTTATTCGGCGATGTCATGCCCAAAATAGTCATGCCCGTTAAAACGAAAACGATCGCATTTTGTCACTAAGCTCATAAATAACTCAGCTATCTTCCAAAAGTGACTTAACTTTGCTTCTCTCTTCACATAATGATCACTTTCGGTTGTCCTTAACTTGATTTGACTAGCCGTATTGATCGTTTCACTTGGCTAAAAAATAGAACTTTGCTGATTTTCAATTCTCTCTTATTTGACTCTGTTGATTGAGTCTTGAGCCTCCTAACTCACTCAATTAATCCTAGCTCATTTTAAGCTCTTCAAACCTTGATTCACATAATGGCTTTGTGAATATATTAGTTAACCGCTTATCAGTTAATATGTACTCCAATGTGATGTCTCTCTTTCCAACATGATCTCTTATGAAATGATATCTGATATCAATGTGATTTAATCTTGAATGCAATATAGGGTTCTGGGTTATTGCAATAGCACTTGTGTTATCACACATAATTGGAATATCTTTTTCTTCTATATCATAATCTTTCAGATGTTGCCTCATCCATAATACTTGGGCACAACAGCTGCCTGCAGCTATGTACTCAGCTTCAGTTGTGGATGTAGCTATATAATTTTGTTTCTTGATGAACCAAGAAACTAATCTATTTCCAAGCATTTGGCAGGTACCCTGATGTACTTTTCATATCTACTCTACATCCAGCATAGTCTGAGTTGGAGTAGCCAACTAGCTTGAATCCTCCATCCTTTGGATACCATAAGCCAACTTCTTTGCATCCCTTCAAATACCTTATGATTCTCTTGGCCGCAGTCATGTGACTCTCTTTTGGTGCAGATTGAAATCTAGCACATACTCCTACAACAATGGTGATGTCTGGCCTACTTGCTGTCAAATAGAGCAATGATCCAATAAGGGCTCTATATCTGGTTTGATCTACATATTTGCAATCTGCATCAATATCCATCTTGACTGATGTATTCATGGGAATCTTCACTGATGACTTATCTTCCATACCAAATTTCTTCATTAAATCTCTGGTATATTTGGTTCGACATATGAAGGTTCCATCCTTCATTTGCTTGACTTGAAGACCTAGAAAGAAAGCCAACTCTACCATCATGCTCATTTCAAACTTCCCTTGCATGAGGTTTGAAAACTTGTCACACAACTTTTTGTTTGTGTAACCAAAAATGATGTCATCCACATAAATTTGAAACAAGCAATATACTCTTTCCATCTTGAATTCTGAAGAGTGTTCTATCAACCTTGCCTTTGGTGAATCCATTGTCAATTAGAAACTGAGGCAATGTGTCATACCCGGCTCTTGATGGTTGTTTCAATCCATACAATGCTTTCTTGAGCTTGTAGACTTTATCTCCAATAGTTTTCTGCTCAAAACCTGGAGGTTGTTCCACATAGACTTCTTCTTCCAAAAGTCCATTTAAGAATGTACTGTTCACATCCATTTGATACACAGTGAAGTTCTTGTGTGCAACATAAGAAAAAAACAACCTAATTGCTTCCAATCTAGCAATAGGAGCCAAGGTTTCATCCCCTTTGGCTACCAATCTTGCTTTATTTCTTACTACAGATCCCTCTTCATTCATCTTATTTCGAAATACCTACTTAGTACCAATAACATTCTAGTGGGTAGGCCTTTGAACCAATTCCCAAACATTGTTTCTTTCAAACTTATTCAGCTCTTCTTGTATAGCTAGAATCCAATGTATGTCATCTAATGCTTGTGACACATCTTTGGGCTCTATCTGAGAAATGAAACAAGTGAACATGGCATCATGTTGAGTTCTGGATTTGATTCTTACTCCATATCTAACATTTCGAATGTTTAACTCAGGTGGATGGTTTCTCAGCCATCTCACATTTGGTTGGAGTAAGTTTGCTGGATTCAGTCATCTCGCAACTAAGTTGTCTTGAATAGCTTCTTCATCATCATTCAGTTGTAGACCTTCCCGTTATCTCTGACATGCATCTATCTCATCTTCATCAGCGTTTAGTGCTCTTACATCTGCTTCAACATAGGGACTCTTCTGAATAGTTTGTTGATTCCTCTTGTCAGCTAACTCATCTATGTCTTCTCAACTAACATTAGGTTCATCAAAAACCACATGGATAGACTCTTCTGTGACCATAGTCCTTTTGTTCAACACTCTATAAGCGTTACTCTCAGCTGAGTATCCTAAAAAGATACCTTCATCAACTTTAACATCAAAATCTTTTAGGTTGTCCTTGCCATTGTTGTGGATGAAGCACTTACATCCAAAGATTCGAAAGTATCCAACATTTGGCTTCCTCCCTGTCCAAATTTCATAGGGTGGTTTGGACAATTGCCTCTTAATCATACACCTATTCTGAGTGTAGCAAACAGTATTGATGGCTTCAGCCCAAAATCTCTTAGGCAATCCAGCTTAGGCTAACATGGTCCTTGCAGCTTCCTTGAGAGTTCTGTTCCTTCTTTCAGCAACTCCATTCTGTTGTGGAGTTCTTGTAGTTGACAACTCATGAGAAATACCATTCTCAATATAATACTGAGTTGTAATCCCATTGACAAACTCAGTTCCACTGTCAGACCTTATCTTTATAATGGACTACATTTTTAGAATGGATGAGTCACATAGGTCTGATATGGAGTTACTCAAGCTGCAACAAAAGTCTGAAATTGCAAGAATGAAGTTCAACGTCGAATAGCAGATTAAGGTTCTCCAGACAAAAATGAAGCTGATGGCAGCTGAGTTAAAGGTTGTATGGTCAGAATTCAGAAAAGCTTACTGCAAGACCCATGATAAGCATGACTCCACGAACAACAAACTCAATTTCCTACTGAGTGGTATGTTCCCTGGCTTTGCCCTACCCCTTGGTGATGATGCCAAAAAGGGGGAAGAGGAAGCTATGATGGAATTGAAAGAAGGGCAAGGGAGTGATAAAAAGGGAAGTAAAGAGGATGCAAGCAATGGGAATGAAGTTTTGTGAAAAAAAACTCGTTGAAAATTATGTTTGCTAAGACCCCACAACAAGGAGATGTAACAGCCTCAATCCAAAATAGACTACCAAAAGAGCTGACAGTTTAAGAGAGAGCTGAAATGGCAGTTAAGGAGTCGAGAAAGGCCATGGAAGCTGAATTTGAAAAGGTAGCTGAGAAAACACTCTGAGCGCATAAAGGATATTAAAGCAAGATTCGATGGCCCCAACTGGATTACTGAAGGATTCCCCAGCAATAAAACCCCCAGAGAAAGCATAATACTTGATGTTGGATCTGAACCCAGATCACTAGAGGAGTTTCAAACTCTAGAAGCTGGAGGTTATTTCAAAAATATGACTCTACCGCAGGTGTGGGACTTGTACTGGGAAAAAGGTCTATAACTCTGCAGATCAGCTGAGAAGCAACAGAGTTCCAAAGAGTCACTCACCGAACGGCACCAAGATGCAAAGACAATCCCGAGAGGAGGAGTTGAGTTAGTCGGATGGAAAGCAAGGATTGGAAGTGGTGTAAGAAGAGGCATTCCACCACAACCAAGACCGAAATATACAAGATTTATTGATCCACATAAGAAATGGAACAACTACTCATTGGTGGGTACGACCATCTTGCTAACCTTGAAGTGAAGCACAAGAATGAGGAGGCAATTAGAAGGCAAGAGATTGGGAATGAAAGAGTCATGAGAGAATGGGAAGAAAGGCGGCAAAGGGAAGACCTGCTTCCAAGCGTGCCTATGAAAGAACGAATAAGGATGAAGAAGAAAAGAAGAGAAGAATAGGCCGAGGAAGACAAGGAGAGAGTCAAGATGAAGAGAGAAGAAATGAAGCAGTCGAGGCGTTGAAGATGGTTGTAACCCCTTCAATGTATTTTACTTAATTGTAAATATAAGTTTTGTAAGTTTTTCTTGTAATTTCATCCTTCGTATTTTGCTCTGATACCTGATGTACTTTAGTGGAAAAAGAAGCTCTGATACAATGGAATATATAGTATAGCTCAGATACAGTGTGTAGATTATACTATGAAACAACTTTGTAAAGTGCATATGTAAAGTACAAGAATGATATGATCAATAAAATTGACATATTCAAGGTGTACATTCTTTGTTACTACGCTAACTTATGTTTGCTGTAATTTTTATTTAAGTTTTGGCATCATCAAAAAGGGGGAAATTGTTAGAAAATTTATTGTTAGATTTCGATGATAGCATGTAAAACTTAGAATAGGAAGTTGGCACCCCCATTTTCCTTGTATTTCTATTTGTAATAGATATGACTGCATGAGCTGAGTGAAGTCAGCTATGTTGAAGAATACAAGAGTCAACTGAAGACTGAAGTGAAGACGCAGCTGTGTCAGCTGAGTGTAATCAAGATAGAAGGCACAAACTCGACTGGAGAAGAGACCCAGCTGTGGGACAGCTGAGTAAAGGATAAAGAAGTGACAATCAAGTCAGTTGAAAGCAAAGTATGCCAGTCGAACAGACAGTTGAGTCATTCCTAAAAGGTTGGAGCTAACTCGAGTCAAAGGGGTAAAGGCAAAAGTCAAGTATATTACTTAAAATAGTAATACGTCCATGCTACCATGTCTAAAGGTGCTCATCCCAGGAGCATGCAAATAGAATAAACCAATGGGAAGCACCAAGCTTGTGTCAGGACCTGAAAAGATGCAGACATCATTTAATACAAGGATATGTCACCATCACAAGCTGCAGGTCAAGAAAAGACAAGCCAACGACCAAGAAGTGTTATTTGAAAATTGTCTATCTCTTCAACGGCCAAATTTTAAAATATGCACTATAAAGGCTGAGGAAGCAAGTGAGAGAAGGTAATGAATCTGAACGAATTTACAAGCAATACAAGCAAGCAAAACCTGCAAAACTTTTCTCAAGCTTTCATAGACATTCCTCAAGCCTAAAGTCGAAGGAACTCGATCCAACACACTCAGTGAAAAGAAATAATACTTCATCAAGTTGAAGAAGAAACAGTTTAAAGAACTAAAGGGGTCTACTCTCCAAGGTTGAAGGAGTTGTGTGATCAATGCTGACTCGGACTGATAACTGCTTTGTAACCAGATCTGTTACTTAGTGGATTCCTCCAAGAGTTGGAGAAGAGTTGAGTAGAGGAATTACCCCATCCTCGAACCACTATAAAATTTGCTCATATCATTTTACTTACTTACACTTTATTTTCCTGCATATTTTTGATATTTATTGTTAAGTTAAGATTACTAAACCTAGCTAATAATAACATTGCTAAAAACAAGTGTTAGAACAAGTCTGAAAACAACAGGGTGAAAAGTCTTCCGCTGAACAAAATACTATCAACTGAAAAGTTAAGTGTTAGCTGACCCAACTGAGTCTGTTGAGTGGGTAACTTTGCTGAAGTAAGCCAACCTAGATGTCCCTCAAGGACTTAGCTGATTTGAGTAAACTCTGAATTCATTTAAAACGACTAAAATTGAGAATTTGGTAAGGTTTATCCAAATCTCCCCCCCTCTAAACCTTACAACTCACCCCATGGGACCTACAACTTTCCCATTTGACATGTATAAAAATGCTTTCTTTCATGTATACTTGAGTCAGGCAATCCTTCCACAAGATGACTCCTTGTAAGCTTGTTGATTTTCTTGAAATTCGGTGACTCGGTTTTTGTGCCACGTACCAACTTGATTCAAATTGTACTTTTGCTAGCAGACATGTGCTTAGTGTACCAGTTGACCAATCCACTACATACATGTTCTTCTGCTTTGATCCTTGTAGCCTTTGTCACAGAGTTGGCTGATGCTCAGCAGATTGAAGTTGAGGTTTTCCACGTATGCAGCATCTGTGATCTCTAGTCCCTTTTTCTTGATGGGTCATATGCCTTTGATTTCCCCTATAGCTTTATTTCCTCCAAATATGACTTTAGCACATTTGATTTCCTTGAACTTTGACAGATTTTTCTTGTTCCTTGTCATATGTTTGGAACAACCATTATCCATGTACCAAGTTCTTTGGCACTCAGCTATTCCTTGAACCTGTAATCAAGGAATTTAATTTTTAGGTACACATACTTGCATGGGTCCTGAGGGGTTAGTTCTATAAGGTGTTCCAACCAACCTATAGTCAGATGATCTGACTTTAAGAGGTTGCCACCTATCAGTTCCATAATCATAATGCACATTAGCAGTGCTTGGGAGCTTTAGGATCATACAACTGTCTCTTTTGTCTGTATGCCTGTGTGTGTGTTTGAGCATTTGCTTCTTGGGTTAATAGTGAAATTTCTGTGCGTATTGGGTTTTGTGCCTGGGTGCATATGTGTGCTGATTATAGCTCTTTTGCCTTGGGAATGACCTATGATGAGGTTGAGGTCATTGCCACTTTGTCTTGTATCACATAGGTCTTGGCCGATATCTCATTTGATTATTCCAATAAGCTTGCTTAGGTAGTTTCTACCATTCCCATCATGTGATTTTCTTTTAAAATCTCTGGGTTTTTGGTAGCTCTGTTTGAATTTTACAGAGTATTTCATGTTTGGAGTTTGTTTGATGAACTTTTTTATTTTAGTTTCAAATTATCTGTCAAAGATACTCGGATGGCTTCTTGCATTTTCCTCTTGTATCCATGGCCGCATGGTTGTGGTTTTGTTTGTGATCGGGTGTTGGTGCAATATATGGCGCTTTGGATTTTTGGATTCTCTTATTGCTTGAGGATCCTTTTTTCATAACCACTCTTGGGACTTGGGCTTGCACAAAGGAATTGAATCCAATGCATGTCTTGTCACCACTTTCTTTTTGAACCATTATAAGCTCATCCATTGATTTGGATCCCTTAGTAAATGATGCAATCACATTCTTAAGATCCTTTTCTCTTTTCTCAGAGCATGACTAAATCTTGGATCTTGGCAATTTCGGCCTTCAACATAGTGTTCTCATCAGCTATGTGACTCAGAATACTCAGCTCTTTAATCAGCTGTGAGTTTTGGCATTTAAGCTGGTTGTTTTTCTCATTTAGCAGTGTGTGTGAGGTTTTTATATGCTCAAAATCTTTCATAATTTTGCCAATATAATCATCAAGATTTGTGGGTAACGAAGTGTTTGTGTCACTATCGCTATCACTTGAATCAGAATGAGATGAGTTAGAGTGTACCTTGTCTTCTTGATCTGTGGAGTCTTGTTCTTTGGAAAAAAGGCATATCAAAGCCTCTTCTTCTGTATTACTGGAGTAGTCAGCTTCACTACTATATGAGTCTACTAGTTCCTTGCACTTGGCTGTTTCAGCAGTCTCAGTAGCCAACATGGCTTTCTTCTTTCCCTGTCTTCTTTCCCTGAAGACTTTTCTTTCCTCTTCATTTCTGTACTTGTTGACTGGTGAATAAGGATAGTCAACAGCGAAGTGTCCTGGTTGCCTACAATTCCAACACAGGTTCTCAGCTCTCTGCAAGTCAGCTCTTTCATCTCTCTTGTTATCAGCTCTCTGATACTTAGTTCTTCGATGTTCAATCTCTTGGGTGGTCTGTCCTCCTTGCTTTGGAGGTTGTTGAGTGTTTTCTTGATTATTCACCCTTGTTTCTTTTGTAGTTCTTATTGAAGAACTTATTAAATCGTTTCACCATCGGTCAATCTCTTCTTGGTCTATGGTCTCCTTGATTCACTCTCTTTGCTTCACCGACCATAAGTGCGGCTATCTTGGGTACAACTATCTCCACTTGTTCTTTTATTCTCAACTCAAATTCATATGCTTTAAGATCAGAGAACAACTCATGGTTTGATGTCCTTGTGAGATCCATTGAATGTCTCAGGGCCATGACCTTCATTTCCCACTCAGCTGGGAGAGACCTTAGGATCTTCACACACATCTCTTTATGTGTGTATTCCTTCCCTAGAGCTGAAAGCTCATTGGTGATCTCTGTGAATCTGGCATCCAGCTGATCCAGACTTTCACCTGCAATCATTTTAAAGTTTTCAATCTTTTGAACAACAACAGATAATTTATTTTCTTTAATTTCATCAGACCCTTCACAAATCAAAGTAAGTTTTCCCAAATCTCTTTGGTTGTTTTACAATATTTAACTTTATTAAACATAGCCTTATCAAGAGCTTTATAAAGTATATCTTTGGCAACATTGTTAAGGCTGTATCTCTTTCGATCATCGTTGGTCCATTCACAACAAGGTTTTTCAACCATAGCAGGTATGGGCTCTGCTGGTGCAACATCCTCTTCTTCAGCAGGAGCTGCCCTTCTTAAATCAGTGTTGACCATTAAGATTTGTAGTGGCCCATCCTCAATCACTATCCACCTTTCATCATGCAGAGCTGATAGATGAGCATGCATACGAATTTTCCAATCATCAAATTCTTCAACAATGAACATTGGAATGTGAGTTAGATTTTCTTCCATGATAATAACTTTGCTTTTGAAACAAAAGCTTTAAAAACTCAAGTGTTGATTCTTTGGAAAAGAATGAGATCTAGTTCAGTAACCAGTGTGGAAGGCTCAGTGAACCAACCGCTCTGATACAACTTGTAGGTCCTAAGGGATGATGTGTAAGGTTTAGAAGGGGAAGTTGAATAAAATTTACCAACTATTCCTTTTAGTCCTTTTAAAAGATATTCCGAGTTAACTCAAATCAGCTAAGTTATTGAGCGACATCTAGGTTGGCTTACACATCAAAGTTACCCACTAAATAGACTCGGCTGACCTGTTGATAGTATAACTTAGCTTTTTCAGCTAAAACTTAGTAATACAATTGATTTGGTTTTGTCAGCGAAAGACTTTTCACCCTTATGAATTTTAAGCACGTTTTTCAATACTTGTTTTCGCAATGGTTATTATCAGCAGTCTTAAGCAAGTTTAACTTAACAACAGTTGTAAAATAAAGCAAGTAATGGAGTGTGCTCAAAAGTAAATAGACACAAGCAATTTATAGTGGTTCGAGGATGGGGTAATTCCTCTAGTCCACTCTTCTCCAACTCTTGGAGGAATCCACTAAGTAACTTAAGCTTGGTTACAAAGCTGCTATCAGTCCGAGTCAGCTTTGATCACACAACATGCTGATCCTGGGACTCAGCTTCTTCACAAGATAATTGTCTTGTTACTTGACCTCCTTCAAACCCTCGACTTGATCACTTATCCCTCCAACAGTTCAAAGCATCGGTTCTAATCGAACCTTACTACTTCTCCTTCAACCTTGAGAGTAGACCCCTTTGTTCTTGAAAATAATTTTTCCTCTTCAACTGATGAAGTAATCTTTCCTTCACTGAGTGTGTTGATTGAATTTCTTCGAAGTTAGGATTTAGGATTTCTTTGAAAATCTTGAGAGATATTGGAGGTTATTGCTTGTTTTCTTGAATGCTTGATAGGCTATGAAATTCGTAACCTTCTCTCACTTGCTTCCTCAGCCTTTTATTTTGCACATTTGAAATTATGTCCGTTAAAGAGATATACATAAATTTCAAATCACACTCGTAGGTTGTTGGCTTGTCTAATCTTGTAGCATTGATGTAGATCGTACCATGAATTTATTGCTCTACAGCCTTTCCTTAATCTCTGTAGGTTTTTAGGTACATCTCATTGGTTCATTGCTTTTTGCACTCTTTCAGCAAAACAGTTTTATTGCTGGCTGTCTGACACATGCCTATTTCCAGCAAAATCTTGACTTGTCTTGACAACGGATATCTTTCAGCTTTCTTCAAGTCTTGTCTGATGCATACCCCTTTGACATTCGATTCCAATCATTTTGGAATAACTTAGTCACAGTCACCGACCGAGATAGTTTTTTTCACCGACTGAGTCTTCACTCACTTCACACAGCTGACACAGAGTTGGGTCTTCTCTTCGATCTTCAGTCGAGTATTGTAATCTTCAACTTAGCTGACTTCAACTCAACTTAAATTGCCCTATCTATTACAAGTTGAATTATATAGAAAATGGGGTGTCAATTTCCTAATCTAAGTTTTACATGGTATCATCAAGATCTAAATATAAATTTTCCCAACAGGCATCAATGAAGTGAATGTAATATTTGTAACTAAAAGCAGATGGAACTGAAGTTAGGCCCCAAACATCAGAATATATGAGTTCAAAATGTGCAGAAACATGAGATACAACAGAAGGAAAATTCATACAGTGAAGCTTGCCCATCTTGCAGGCATCATAAAAAGGTAAAGAATGCATTGTGGGAGAGTACTTTAAATGTTTAAAAATAGTAGAGAGTACATCAGGATATGCATGGACTAGCTTCTGATGCCAAAGAAAAGCATCAATAGTAGCTTTAATAGAGACATGTAAGTGGGAGGAGGAGTATGGCACTTTTGTGGAACATAGACAAGCTTCAGTGCTTGGATAGCTAATTTATGTCCAAGAGGTAGAGCCCCTCTTTAACTACCCCTCTCAGTAGGATTCTATGGGAAGTTTTGTCCTTAACAATATAAGAATATGAGTGAACAAAATAAACTTGATTGTCACGAGTAAATTGAGATATGTTCAATAGATTTTTAGCAATATTAAGAACATACAGAATGTTTTGAAGAACAAACGGTTTGGATGAAGAATGATTTGGAAAGAAAGTAGAGTCAATGGAGTTAATAGAAAGAGAAAAGCCATTACATATAGTGAGTCTTTCAGATCCAGTGTAAGGGCTTTGAATACTGAGATTATTGAAGTATGAGTTAACACGGTTTGTTGTCTCACTGTCCACAAATCATTGTCCATAGGTGGAGAATATTGGCCAGAAACTAACTGATTCGGTTGAGCAGTAAATGCAGTAGGTGTTGGTGAATATATGGGGCAAGGAAACAAGTCAGAAGAACTTCCACCACAGGAAGCAACAACACTAGAATGACCTCCAAAAGAACCACCATTACCAAATTCATGTGGATTAAAGGCTGCCAAGTGAGCTTGAGCAGAAGTAAGATTGATTCCTTGAAAATTAACACCAAATCTCTTATAACAATTTGACGCAATATGATTTGTTTCCCACAAATTTGACAAACAGACTTTTGTCTTATTAAAACGACCTTTTCCCTGACCTCTAAAAGAACCACCACCTTGTGGTGTATAATTTTTAGAATTAAATCCCCTTCTATAAGTATGTTGAGCAAAATGAGCAGTATGAGCCACATAAATAACACTACTCTTAGGAACCGTAGAATGATTTAATTATTGCAATCTCGTTTCATGAGTTTGCAAGGCAAATTAAGCTTCATGAATGGCAACATTACCAACTCGAGAATTTTAAATTACAGCTACGGGCTATAATTCAGAACCACAACCACCAAGGGTATATAAAATTAAATCATCATCTGTAATTAATTGACCTGGAGCATGCAAGTTATCAGCAATTCCCTCATCTTTATAATACATTCATCAATAGACATATCACATTTTTTTGTGTTCATAAGTTGTCGACGAAGATGCATAAGATGAGCTTTAGATCGTATTAAATAGTGTTTCAAGTACAAATAAAACCTCAAAGAGACGTGACACAACGAGAGACATGGCCTCGACATAGCTTCAGTCATGGAATAGAGCAACCATCTATACATAAATTGAATTTTATGGAGTAATTTAATATATTCCACATTATGTTTTGAAAGGAAAGCAGATAAAAGCTAGAAAAGTAAAAAGCCATTGCAATCTATATTGGATATAAAAGTTGTGTATTCAATCTTATATTAGAATCAGCAATACAGAGGAGTATATATAGCAGCAGGAGCACAACGTAACGTCATTCTCCAATGATTGGATGATAAAGGAATATGCTAACAACCTTGTACTATCCTAAGCTAGATGAGGGACACTTGACATAAACTGAGATAGGCATAGTACAAGGATTAATTTAGCTATGTTCAGCTATATTTATATCTCTAACACCCCCCTGCAATTTGAGCAAGGATAATGCTGCAAGATTCAATTTATTTCGAAGCCGAGCAAAGAACTGCAAACTTAATGGTTTTGTGAAGATTTATGCCACTTGATCTTGAGAAGGAACATGTTGCAATGAAAGCTTATGTGTAGGTCCCAAGGGGTGTGAGTAAGGTTTAGAAGGTGGGGTTGAATAAATCTTACCAATTTTTCGATTTTAGTCCTTTTAAAATAATACAGAGTTAATTTCACACTAAGTCCTTGAGGACGACTAAGTTAGTTAACCAAAGACATTAGCCACTCAATGCACTTCGATTGAGCTATTGATAGAATAACTCACCGCTTAGTCTAAACCTTAACTTGGTCATGATGAGATTTTCAATTGAAGACTTAACACCCTTGAATTTGGTTTAAGTTTGTTTTAACACTTGGTTTTAGCACTTTGTTAATTATCGGTTGGATAGCAAGTTATCAAAGAGATATAAAGTGATATGCAGAAATAAAATGTTGAAATGTAAATGACACAATATTTTTTATAGAGGTTCAAGATGGGGTAATTCTTCTACTCATCTCTTCTCCAACTCCTGGAGGAATCCACTAAGTATTGATCGTAGTACAAAGTGGTTATCACCCGTACAAGTCTTGATCACACAAATGACTTGATCTTTTGGGACTCATTCGAGATGCCTTGGTCACACAAATGGCTTCTCGTCGACTCGGCTTCTTCACAGGCGCTGCCTTGCTACTTGACTCACTTGCTCAAGCTTCTTGGATTTGATCACGAAGCCCTCCAATAACTTGAGACTCGGTTCCACTTGAACCTTTCTACAATCCTCCTTGAATGTAGACCCCTTTTGATTCTTCAAAAGTTTCCTCTTCAACAGTTTAAAGTTGTCTTTCCTTATCGGCTTGGTGTTGGATCAATTTCTTCAAATTTACGCTTGAGGATTTGCTTGAATAACTTGAGAATATTTTGCAGTTACAAAGTGAATAAATTCTTGATAGTTCGTGGTTCAGGTTTGCAAGGTAACCTTTTCTCAAAGTGATTCCTCACCTTTTATAGTGAACTTTCAAAAATCTGTCGCTCGTTGAAGAGATAGGCTAATATTCAAAAGTCACTTGTGCTCGTTGGCTTGTCTTGTTGCGATCCTTGATGTTGACATTTCCTCGTATTAAATGAATGTTCACTTTTCGTAGTCGACACGAGTGCAATGCCTCCCATTGGTTTATTCATTTTGCACGCTCGATCAACACTTTCGAGGGCATGGCAAAGATATAAGTATTACTTATTTAAGTAAGCTTCTTGACTTTTGTGCAACGAATTCTTTTCGCTTGTCTTGACTTGATCAAGCTCTCTAACTTCCCCTGGTGACTTCGAGTTAGCTTCCAATCAATGGATGACTCATCCGTCACTTCAACTTGAGACTTAGCTTCTTGAGTTGACTTGATCGACACTTCACACACCGTATCCCAAATTGGATACTCCTTCAATCGAGTTCTTGACTTCTTCTCCTTGCCATACTCGGTTGTTTCACAAATGAGTCTTCATTTCGATCTTCAATTGACTTCTTGTATATCCAGGCATAGCCGACTTGACTCACTAGACATGCCCTATCTATTACAATGCAAATTATAAGGAAAATGGGGTGCCAACTTTCTAGTCTAAGTTTTACATGGCATTCATCAAAATCTAAACAATAAATTTCCCAACATTATGTGATGCAATATTTTCCCATACAAAGTGTAAATCCAACTCCACATGTTTGGTTCTAGCATGAAGAATAGGATTTGAGGCTAGAGCAATGGTACTGAGATTGTCAACCCATATGACATGAATCTTTGAAGGAAGAAAATGAATTTCAAAAAGAAGATGTTTTAACCAAACCATCTCAGTTGTAGCATGTGCTAAGCTTCTTCTGCCTCAGTACGACATCTTGAGACATAACTTTGTTTTTTTGCACACCACAAAATCGAGATTCCCCCAAAATAAATGCAACAGCCTGTAGTTGATTTCCTATCATCAAGATCTCGTTGCCCAATCAGAGTCAGAAAAACCAACAAGATCAAGGTGTTGTGAGGATGTAATATGAAGTACATAGTCTATGGTTCCTGCCAAATATCTCAACACCCGTTTTACAGCCTTCCAATGCTCATCAAGAGGACAGGACATGTATTGAGAAATTTTGTTAACACTGAAAGCAATTCCTGGCCTTGTGATAGTCACATATTCCAATCCCCCAACCAAGCTTCTATATAAGAAACCATCAACTGTGGGAAGACCTTTGTTTTTAGACAAAGAAAGAGATGATACAATGGGTGTAGGAGTCCTTTTAGCTTCAATCATCTTAGCCTTCAAGAAAAATCTTTAATGTATTGCCCGATGTAAGTGTAATCTTTGTGTTGTCCGTGTTATCTCAAGACCAAGAAAATGGTGTAATGAACTAAGATCCTTTAAATAAAATTTTTGTTGAAATGAGAAATGAGGAGATTAATCTTTGTGACTTGATTCCCTGTAATCAAGGTATCATCAACATAAATAAGCAAGACGATTACATAATCCTTCTTATACTCGATAAAATAAGGAGGAATCAGCCTTTGAGGCAAGAAAACCAAGAGAGTATAGAACACTTTTGATTTTAAGAAACCATGCTCTAGATGCCTCGCTTAAGTCTATACAAGGCCTTGGACAATTTACACACTAACCGAGAATCATTCCCCTGTTCAAAACCAACAAGTTGTGCTATAAAAATTTCTTCTTGAAGATCCCAATTCAAGAAGGCATTATTGATGTCAAGTTTCCTTATAGACCATCCTTTATCAACAAAGATTAGTCAAGATGACTCACGATAGTTGTAGGCTAAACAATCGGATAGAAAATCTCCTTAAAATCATGGCCATGACTTGAGAATAACCCCATGCAACTAATCTTGCTTTATACCTTGATATTTTCCCATCACCGATCTTTTTAATTTAAAAACCCATCTGCAAAATTACAAATTCTTCCCATCCGTAAATGAGTCAAAGTCCGGTGTTATTTCTCATTAGAGCATCATATTCTTCTTCCATAGCTGACTTCCAATTTGGATCACTTAGAGCTTGCCGCCGTGATTTGGGTTCAACCTTTGTTTCAAACATTAGTGTGAACATTGAAGATCTTTGGTTTATGTATACATGTTCTTGCTCTAGTGATCATAGGATGTCTCCTATGATGACATGCATCTTGCAATTGCTCATGAGTAGAAGGAACCTTTAAGTTCATCTTGCAAATGCGAACAGGAGTACTACTATGCTCAATCGGCAAATGAACTTCTAATGGAATAGTACAAAAACTAGCATCACTATCATGTATGGATTGAGGTGAAGAAGGAATAGAGACAGAATAGACGCTTCTTGTGGCAAAACCGAAGCGAAGCAGATGCGCGATTGTTGGAGGGCCATGAGTGATCAGAATGAAAGGAGTTTGGAGAAAAGAGATGGAAAGAGGAAGGAATGGAAAAATAGTAGGATGGTGGTTGACTTGATTTTGGAAAGGAAAAACATTTTCATTAAACAAAACATGCCTAGTAATAATCACTTTCCCCCCTCGAAGAAGAATTTCATATCCCTTATGTGAATTACTATAACCTATGAAAGTGCCATGAGTGGATCTGTATTGGAGCTTGTGCTTATTGTAAATTTCGAGGTAAGGATAGGAGAGACATCCAAAAACTTTGAATCTAGAGTAATCAGGCTTGTGTCCATAAAGCTTTTCAAGAGGACTATAAAGGTTCAAAACTTTGGTAGGGGTTCTGTTGATGAGGTAAATGCCAAATATGAAAACGTCATCCCAGAATTTTGAGGGTAATCCTGACTGAGCTAGCAGAGCTAAGCCCATTTCCACAATATGTCTATTCTTTCTTTCTCCAAGTCCATTTTGTTGGGGTGTATATGGAAAATGTATTCTATGAACAATCCCATTAACTTGAAAGAATTTAGTTAAGGCTCAATATTCACCTCCCCAGTCACTTTGTATGGATTTGATTTTTAGAGTCAGCTGATTTCAATCATGTTTTTGAAATGGATGAAAATATTATACACCTCTGATTTTGATTTAAGAAGAAACAACCATGTGAAACGAGTGTATTCATCTATAAAGCTTACACAGTAACTGAATCCATTTGAAGATTTAATGGGAGATGGTCCCCATAAATCAGTATGAATGATTTCCAATGGTGCGGTGCAATGTGTTGCGAGAATGAGGAAAAGGTAATCTGTGAGCTTTTGACAAAGCACAAAAAGTACATAAACTGGAATTAGATTTCATAGAAAAAGAAATATTACAATCATTCAAGGCTCTTTTAACAACATCAATGCTAGCATGACCTATTCGTTTATGCCACAAGTCAATACTACAAGAGTTTTGTAAGCTGGTAGAATAAAGACTAGGACTATAACTATTTTTTGGAGCTGGATTGATATCCTTGTTGGAAATGGGAGAATGCTGGAAACTGTGAAGTTGAAACTGGTAAAGTCATCCTTTAACTGTTCCCTTGAGAAGTACTTCCTTGGTGATTCGATCCTTAACAATACAAAAGAGAGGTGAAATTGAAAGAAAAATTATTATCAAAAGCAACCCGAGAGACACTTATAAGGTTTTTACTTATGTTAGGAACATGGAGAAGATTTTTGAGAATGAATTGTTTAGAGCAAGAAGGAGAATGAAGATGAGTGGTGCCAGTATGAGCAATATCATTACTGTTCCATTTTCCATGAGAAGCTTCTTTGGTGACATTATACTCAGTATAAATATTAATATTGGCAAGGTCATTGGTAACGTGATTGATTGCACTAGAATCAGGGAACCATGAGCTTTCTGAACCTACATCAGAGAAATTTCGAATGGAGGATGCTTGAGTCATGTTAAGAGTGGGATTCCTGTTTTGTCCCTGGAACAACTGAGTAGTGTTGATGTTGTTCCAACATTAGAATCATATATGTGCCAAAGACCTTTCAAAGAAGATGTCGAGTAATACCACAAAGTTGGCAAATCAACCTATTACCATTTCTGCCACCCTTGCCTCTAAAAGGTCCTCTACTAAACCTCCCATCTATTGGTTTGGTTAGCAAACTGATTTCTTCCTCTTCCAAAAGATTGGTTAGGGAAAAATCTCTTTTCTAAGATGGCTGAGCAACATTGTTAACAGAGGGCAAATAACCATCACTGTTAACCAAAGGAACAACAATGGATTCAAGCATTGTTTCATAGCTTGTAAGCAAAGACTGGATTTCAACAACACTTAATTGCTTCAATCTAGATGTTGCAGAGACCATTACTGCATTATATTCACTCCCTAAACCAGCTAAAATATGTCGACCTTGATCATTTTCAGATAACTTTTCTCTAGGCAAGCCGTAAGTCAAAACATCCCTTCATCTTTCCAAGATAATCTCTCATGCTTAAATTTTCTTTTCTAAAAGTCTGCAGCTTTAGCTTATATTGATGAAGCTTACCTTGAGACTGACTGGAAAAATGAGTTTCAACGGTTTGCCAAATATCTCTTGTTGTAATGAGTCCTACCATAAGAATCAACATACTTTGTGACAAAGGGGAGAGAATCCAAGAAGCTAGAAGTTGATCATGTCTCTGCCATGTGATATATTCAGGATTGATTGTTTGTGTTTGATTTTCTGAGGTAAGAATCTGAATAGGTATGACAACATATTCAAGAATAAAGTGTTGCAATCCATAACCTCTAATTGTAGTGAGAACCTGTTGCTTCCAAATAAGGAAGTTATCTTCATCAAGCTTAATTGAAATAAGCTGATTTTGAAGAAATATAAGCTGTGTAGGAGCAGAAGCAAGTGTTGCTTCATCTTGGGTTGTGGATTCGTCTAAATCATCCATGGCAAGAGGATGATCAAACAAAAAGGGAAAAAGAAGAAAAATACAGCAGGGGTGTGCAGGGTTAGGTAAAATATGCTCTGATACCATGAAAGAAAAGCATATAAAAACTAGAAAAGTAAAAAACCATTGCAATCTATATTGGATATAAAAGTTGTGTATTCAATCTTATATTAGAATCAGCAATACAGAGGAGTATCTATAGCAGCAGGAGCACAACGTCCTTCTCCAATGATTGGATGATAAAGGAATATGCTAACAACCTTGTATTATCCTAAGCTAGATGAGGGACACTTGGCATAACGAGATATGCATAGTACAAGGATTAATTAAGCTATGTTCGGATATATTTATATCTCTAACAGTTTTAAAATTCAAGACACCGTAGTCGAAACATAATTAAGAAAGGGAAGAAATAGTTCCAAAAAGATAACCTTCAAATCCGTGAGCTCTATCATTCAAAGGAACTTAAGATCTCGTAAATTGTAATTTGATTGATCCAATCAAAGAGAAAGTGAAGCAAATAGGGCAAAGTAATGTATGCTTAGAAAGAACTTCCATAGTTAATTCTAAAGAAAATAAAATTTGGCAATGAAGTGTAGGTCCCAAGGGTATGGTGTAAGGTTTAGAAGGGGTTGAATAAACCTTACCAAATTTACACTTTTAGTATTTTTAAGAATTTCAACAACGAGTTGACTCAAATCAGCTAAGTCCTTGGGGACAACTAGGTTGGCTATCTTGACTAAGTTACCCACTCAATAGACTGACCGAGCAATTTGTTGATAGTATAACCTGCTACGTCATTAACACTAAACATTTAGATGATTTGGTTTTTAACAATGAGAAGACTTAAAATCCTTTGTTTGTTTAAAGCTCATTTTTAACACTTGTTATTATCATTTGGATAGCAATATAATTTATCAGCAGATATGAAAAATATAAGCAAGAAAATAAATGCTGAAAGTAAATAACACAAGTAACTTATAGTGGTTCGAGGATGGGATAATTCCTCTACTCAATCTTCTCCAACTCCCCGTAGGAATCCACTAGGTAATAGCATCAAGTTACAAAGTAGTTCTCGATCAAGAGATAGCCTTGATCAAACAATCAAGCTTCTCCTGCGACTCGAACTTCTTCACAAGACAGATGCCTTGCTACTTGACTCCCCTTCAAGTCTTTGGAATTGATCACACAACCTTCCAACAAACATGAATCTCTGGTTCGACCTTGAACCTTTCTACAACTCCTTCAACTTAGAGAGTAGACCCTTTTCATTCTTTAAACTTTTCCTCTTCAACTCGGTTGAAGTAATCTTTCCTTCACAAATGTGTGTTGGATCGAGTTCCTTCGAGTTTTTGGTTTGAGGAATATCGTGATAAACTTGAGAATATTACAGTTATGCTTGCTTGATAATTGCTTGATTCGTTCGTGCTTGGTTCGTAACCTTTTCTCAAATGCTTCCTCCGCCTTTTATAGTGTTCATTTGAAAATTTGCCCGTTAAAAAAGATAGGCTATTTTCAAATTACACTTCTTGTTCGTTGGCCTGTCTTTTCTTGATCATCACTTGTGATGTTGACCCTTCTTCGTATTACATGGCTCTGCCTTTACGGTCGACACATGTTTCTATGTTTCCCATTAGTTTATTCTTTTTGCATGTTTCTCGGGCCAAACACTTTAAGACCTAACGACTTGGACATATTACTATATTAAGTAATATCCTCGACTTCCTTCCAACGGATCAATGTCGGTCTTGACTAGATCGCCGCTTTTACCCTTTTCGACTTGAGTCTACTCAATCATGGGCATGACTCAACCGTCACTTCAATCTTAGACTTGGCTCCTTTTATTGACTTGGTGACACTTCATCATACTTCACACGATTGTTCCTCACCGGTGGCTCTCCTTCGATCGAGTCCTTGTCTTCCATCTTGGCCATACTCGGACACACGGCGAGTCTTCACTCTAGTAGTAGTTGACTTCTTGCTTTGTTTGACATAGCCGACTTCACTCGCTCTTTCATTCCTATCTCTTACAAGATAGAATTACAAGGAAAATGGGATGCCAACTTCCTAGTCTAAGTTTTACATAGTATCATCAAAATCTTACAAATAAATTTCCTAACAATTTCCCCTTTTTTGATGATGCCAAAACATAAATAAAAATAAACATCAAACACAAGCAGTGCAGTAACAAAGAATGTAGGCTTTAAATAATCAATTTATTGATCATAGCATTTTTGTCCTTTACAAAGCTGTTTACAACAATATACTCTATACATTCATTGAAATACATGTAACAGAGTAAACTTACAAAGAAGGTATTAGATCTAACAACTAACTTACAAAGAACTTACAGTGTGTATTTACAAAGTAAAATACATAAAGGGATTGCAGCCGTCTTTAACGCCTTGGGTTGCTTCCTTTTTCACTCTTCAACATCAGCTCTCCTTCTATCCTCGTCAGCTCTCCTTCTCTTTCTTTCTTCTTCATCATTCTTCTTCTTCTCATAAGCTCGCCTCGCAGCAGGGTCATCCCAACCTGTCTTTCCTCCCATTCACGAGTTCTTCCTTCATTTACAGCTTCCTGTCTTCTCACAGCTTCAGCATTCTTGCGTGCAACTTTCAGGTTAGCTAGATGATCATATCCAGCCCAGTATATGATCCCTTTCTTCTGCGGATCAATATACTTGACATTCTCCGGATTTGGATGCGGCTGAGAACCTCTGCCTCTTCCACTTCCACTAGATCTTCCCCTTCCTCTTCCCGACTCATCTCCTCCTCTAGGAGTGTCTTTGTCTTGGGAGTTTTTGATTTTCCATCCGAGTGATCGCTTGAACTTTGCTTTGCTCATCAATTGATTTGCATATGTCAAGACCTTTCCAGAAGTACAAATCTCAGCTTACAGTCATATCTTGGAACTAGCCTTCCGCCTCTAGAGTTTGAAACTTCTCTAGGGATCTGGGTTCGGACCGGCAAAGACGCATAGTAATGTCTCTTCTCGGGGGCTTGATCGCAGGAAAACTTTTCCTGCTTGAGGACCATCATATTGCATTATGATATTACGAATATGTGTAGACCTTTTTTTGACTACTTTCTCAAATTCAAATTCGATGGATTTTCTTGATTCTTTCATTGCCATCTCGACTTTTTGTTCTCTTTTTCGGCTCTTTCGCCTTGCTCGAATTGAAGTTGTTATCTCTCTTTGTTGGGGTGTTTCAATAACATATGCTTCAGGGGGGTTTTTCGAGCTTCCTTCCCATTAGTTGTATCTCCCTTCTTCTCGACCTTATGACTCCCTTTCTCTTCCTTCATCCCTTCAAGGCCTCATCTTCCCCTATTTGGCATCATCACCAAAAGATAGGTCAGGCCAGGAACAATCCACTCGAATGAAGTCAAGTTGGTTGTTCATCGAATTTTGCTTGTCATCTCGCTGGAGTAGGCTATTCGAATTCGACCGCGTGCCTTTGACTCAGTTGCCATTAGTTTCATTTCTGTCTGAAGAAGAGCGAACTTTTGGTTCATGTTGTCCTCCAGTCATGCAATCTCGCTTTGGTGTTGCAGCTTGAGTAACTCCATATCCGACTTGTGGGAATCTTCAATTCTTACCATAAACTCCTTCTACCTCTGCTGAAACTGTGCATTGTTTATGCTCCATACTAACAACTCTGCAAAGAAAGATTTGAAGTAGTGAACTTGCTCTAAACGCATAGCGATGAGTCATGGCACCCATTTCTTGATCCGTAGGACAACGCCTTGAATATCTCTGCTGATGGTTGCATCATGGTTGTCCAGCCTTAGGTCTAACGATGCTAGGTGGTGTTCCATCTTCTCAATTTCTTCGCAAATATTCTTAAACGCCTTTTGGAATTTGGCTGTAGAAGCTGACTCTTCCTCAGGCCAAACATCATCGAAATCAAAGCCTATAGGCACAATGGAATCACTGGAATTATCGCTCTTTCCCATGCACGTATGTACTTTGCTTGTTCTCTAGTAGATTCGGCACCTAGAGGTGGGCAATTCAAAGATCGAAGTGGAAAATCTCTATAAACATATCATCCCGAACAAGAGGGATTCCCGTAGGTCCACGCCGTGGAGCCTTTCCCATCTCCTTTCGTAGTGCTTGACTCTATTAGCCTCGGAGATAGCTTCATCGGCGGTTAACGCAATCGTGGAGCTTTCTTTGTTGAGCTAAATGAGTTACGCTGAGCATCTGTGTTAGCTGCTTTCGGTGATTTCGGTGGGCGATTGTTTTGGTTTGCCCGGTGGTGATCCTCATCTCAATGTTAACAACTTCACGATATCGGTTTGTGTTTCTTTTTTGAGTATCCTGGTCCTCAAATTTGTTTTATCGGCGTCATCGGAGTGAGATGTAGCCATGGGGTTGGCTCTTCCTCTAATACGAACCTTATTGGAGCTGTTTTATCACTCCGAGAGTCTAGAGCATCCTCGGCCTTGTCCTTGGCGTATTCATTAATAGGTGTGGACTCGGCTTCATTGTCGATTCGAAAAATTATGTATCAATGTTTTCCCGGAATCACCGAGCGCTGATTTTGTCTGCTTCATCAGCTGTCTCGACAAGAGGAATTTTCTCATTCTCAACTTTTTTACCTAAGGAAGTCTCAACCTCCTTTAGGCCTTCATTACCCCCAATAGTCTCAACCATTGTAGAGCCTTCAACATTCCCTTTGACAGACTTCGAGCTTCCTTGGGGTCTTTGATGGCATCTCAGCGAGTCTCAACTCCTAGGATTGCGCTTTCATGGCTAGGAGTCTTAATTCCCATGGCCTCTTTTCCATCCATTTCCTTAGCTATATCAGCAGCGTCATCGGCCTTCAATACAGAGGAGTTTCATCTCGGACGGTCTCAATCGTCCGAGCTTCATCAACTACACTCTGCTTATCCATTTATTTCTCACCATCGCCTCCTAAATACATAGTTTGGTCTCCCACAGCGTCCTCTGACCTAGCTGTGGTGGAGAGAGCTTTCCCCTCAGCTGGCGCACCAGCTAAGTTAATGGTGGTGGGGTTACTCGGTTGTTTGTCCTTTTGAGTAATCAATCGTGGGGGCAGGTGTCTCAACACCCTTAGGGTTTGGCTTGGCCAGGGTGCCCTCTTCATCTCCTTTCCTAGCTTCATCGCCGTTCCCCTGAGAGTCGTTTCAGATTGCACGGGGGATAAGATGGTAGCAATGTCAGTTGCAATCTTTTGCGCCACACCCAAAGGATCAGATCGAGGAGAGAGTTGGGAAGACTCTCCTGGACCTTCTTGAAGTTGTTGCTCGTGCATGGCTCTTGATTCCTTAATGGTCTGTTGGAACTCGGCCTTTTCAACTGCTGCAGCTGGGTCCAACTCCTCTAGATCGCTGATGTCAATTGACTGCATGACATGCTCATGATCGCCAGTGAACATGCACATCTTTGATTTCTCAAGAGCTTTGGCTTTCTCCAAAGCTTTCTCCTTTTCATCTTCTTTGATAGCACGAAGGGCATCCATGCAGAATTCCTCATTAAGAGCATAGTGGATGGAGATGTTTCCTAGGAAGCTTAAGAGCTCCACTTTTTCTTCGATGTATTCAGGATGCGCAAATTGTTGTCAAGAGAAGTCCAGCTTCCATCTTCTCCATTCCCTCAATCTCTTATGAATCTCTGGGTAGACTGGAGAGTACATAATCACATCATCATCATCTCCATCCTCTGAAATCATAGCAAATGGGGATTGATCCTCATCAGGTACATTAGCATCAGTCTGAGGAGATGAGACAGCTCTTTCTTCAAGAGTCTCAGTTGTCTCAGCTATTTCCTTCTCCACAGTTGTCTTACGAACAGCTGGGTCTTCTACACTCTGCTGATCAACATCATCAGTCTTCTGGGCATCCACGGTGGCAACATATCACCATCCTTTTTCTTGAGATCGCTTCTTCTTGAGCATCGGCGATCTCTTGAGCTTCTCCAGCTGAGTGGCGGACTCAGCTTTCTCCAGATCAGACTTCCTAACAAGTCTTCTCCTCTTGGCCTTGACAAGAGGAACAATATCCTCTTCAGCTGTTTCAGTGGTGGCTTCTGGCTCCACCATCTTTATCGTTTCGCAATGCTCTTGCAGGGGCGGGGCTTCTAGATCACCGGGGCGTGCTTGTGGCTCGGCTGCAGCGGCAGGAGCTTTCCTGGATTTGGCTGCAGGGGCAGGTGCAAGCTTAGCTGCCGCAGCTCCTTTCTTTGAGATAGGCTTGGGAGAGAGCTGGAGTGGTCGCAGTTGTGTCTTTGGCAGGGTCAGCTGGTCGCGAAATTCTTACCGCAAGCGTACGGTGTCAAATTTTAGTATAGGTTTAGAAAGTAGGGTTATCGTCTCCACAGGGATTGTTATCGGATTTTATACTAAGTACTATAATTAAAATAGCTTAACTCTATCTAGAAATCGAAAAGAGATGGTGATTTATTAAACTAAAAATAAAACTAAAAATAAGCAAACAAATTGGTTCAGACAATTAATCAAACACTAAAAAGATGAATTCTAGAGGGTTGATTTCACCTAGTTATCCCCTATGTTTTCAATCCAGTTTATTAATCACAAGTTATCAATTTATAAGCCAATATTCCTACCGTTTATCACTTCCTCTCTCGGGTGCCAAGTGGTTCTAGGATCCAATTTCTGATTTCGATATCTCTATAAAAATAATAAATTAAACCCTAATACGCTCAATGAATATTCTATCATAGGCTTCAAAAGATTCATAAATCTCTCGATTCTATGAAACCCTAGGTCGTGCTATTCTATGGCCAGGCGTTCAATTACCTCTCTCGAGCGTCAAATCAAACACGCCAAACAATCTAAATTATTGATCAGATAATCCAGATGCAATCAAATCAAATAGCACAAATAGATTAAATAAAATGCGAGTTTCATAAACTGGAAATCAAAACATAGGTTCAAACGTAAGTTACATCAATCCCCTAGAAAAATGGATTTAGCTCATATTGGATGTACTAAAACTCGTAAAGAAATAATTATACATCTCAAGAAATTGACAAAGAAAAACAAAGAAAGAATTGAGAAGAAAAGAGAAGGAATTCTCGCTGTGTCTAGACGAGAAGTGCCTCCAATTGCCGTCCCGAATCCTAGCTCTCAGTCTCTTGCCGTGCGTTGTGCTCAAAATAATGTCCAACCCTTCTCCCGTACGCGAGTTCCTGTATTTATAAGCTTGAAACCCTCGAAAATCCGTCAAAAAGCCCACGACTAAAAACAGCCCAGGTTCAGCCCGTCGACGCGAGCTGCGGCGCACATCGCACGCGCTGATGCACGCTGTTCCTCTTCTTGGCTCACTGCCGCACTGCAAATAAGCAGCATTGGCGTGCTTTTGTTATTTTGTCCTCCTGGCCCTCTTCGCTTTCTTCTCTCTTTGCCGCCATAGCGCTCGGTAACCCATCCTCGCTCCCGCATGCCGGGTCTCTAATTGCTTCGCTGGATATCGGGCGCCGCAGCCTTGAAACGGGCAAAAGCAGGGCGGTGCAGCCCTTCATCATGCCCGGAGTATTTTTACACCTTGCGCGCTGGGGTTTTAGCGACGCGTCCGTCCTTGCAAGATTTTTTCCGTTTTTCTCGCTTCTAAAATGCGATCTTCACCTCTCAAACACGTTTTTAATCGTTTTTAACCAATTTCGGCCTCCAAGATCGATCCCAATTCTCGAACGACAACAAATGATACAAACTCGACTCAAACGACACTAAAATACTCGAAAACAACGCAAAATCCTAGTCTAGAATACTCAAGACATTGGTATAAAAACCAACTTAACAAATACCCCCAACTTAGGCGTTTGCTTGTCCTCAAGCAATTACGGACTCTAAAACGACAAAACATGAAGGAAACAAAAATAAAGACGAGTGACTCGACAAACCAATCATGCGAAACTTCACAACCAAACTCACTCGTCAAATTTCGTTTTACTATCAATCAAGCACGTATTTTCACAAAGTGATCATGAAGGTGGAATGTTCATGCCAACCCCGTTTTCATTATCCGAGATAGATTCACGCAATCAAGTGTTTTCAAAATGATCCACTTTTTTGAATATAGAGATGAGATGCTTACCGGACTCCATAGGCTTGTCTTTCACACTAATCTCCACTAATGTAGGCTAATGTAACACAAGGATCAATAGACTTTCAAAGTTTGTAATGTGGGCTTAGGGTAAGGTAGGAAAATATAGGATTAAGTGGCTCAAATCACCCAAACACACAATTATCACTTGAATCATCAATAAGCAACTACCCTTCACTTTTTTGACATCCCCAATGCTTATGAACCTTCAATCCCGATTTTTCTCATTTGTTTTTTTCTTTTTTTTTTTCGAAAACCCAAAATTTATTCTTTTGCATACATGGGGTTTCATATTTTCTTTTTTTCTCAACTTCATTCAATTTAATACATACCTTTCTCATTATTCCCTCCTCAACCTTCAACATTTTTCTATACTTTGTGTGTATGAGTGATGGGTAATTAGGATATTCACATTTAGGCTCGGGTATCAGATTGGTTACCAAAGAAACGGGTTTATACGGCTCAAAGGGGGACACTAGGAAAATATAATACAAAGGTAGGCATTTTTAGGCTCTAGCTTGTACAAAGATGGCCTAAATCACTTCCTTAATGTTACTTCACCTAGATTCGCCTCGACTAGTGATCGACAAGTTCTAGAATCAGGTGGGATCATAAAGAACCACTCAATTGCATAATTCATCCCCAAATAAATCAACAGAGTTAAGCACATAGATGGAATTAATGGAAAGAGGAATAGATCACGCTTTAAACACATGCTCTCTTGACCGTTCAACTCATATTCAACAAATTCACTTAGTCATGCAGTTTCACGCTTTACAAACGATCCGACTCGACTTTAGACTCTTTTTCGTTTTTTTACTCAAGACTCGACTCGATGAATAAAAAAAATGCAGACACCCCACTTAAAACGACATTGTCCCCAATGGAGAGGTGGGAAAAAGGGACTTTCCTAACCGAGGAGCGAAGGCTCCTTAAGTCATGTGGTACTACTACGTGCGGGGGTGTCTCGTATAAGGTCACAATATAGCCTAGCGTGCAAACCCATGGGTGTTGTATGCCTCCGAGGTGTGGTCTTGTTCTTCCCATTCGCCTTAGTCCGGTCCTCTTTGGTTTCGCATTTTTGCAACCTAGCAAGGTAGATAAGAAAACAAAACTCATGGAACCAAGGAATTCGGTTATGGGTGTGAAATCGAAAATCAAAGCCCATACATAATGCACCCAAGTAGAAAATATAATGCCATGTCAAAAAGATAAGCAAAGATACTAAGATAACACTAAACAATGTGAAATTGTCATTGGTGCATTTTATCAAACACCTCATATGCATGAATTTGGGCAAAGATAGTGAATGCAATGGGTAACTCAATGCAATCCCAAAAATCAACACCAAGCCTAAGTCTAGCATGAGCACACAATCCACAATCCACAAATCAACAACAATTATCTAAGCACTACTACAATCCAATCACACAACAATCACAAGATGGGGAAAACCATGGGGTGGGGTTTAGAAGTTGCAAACTTACCAAATAATGAGTGGATGAGATGAAAATGGTGTGTGTGGTGTTAGAGTGCTCCTTTGTGAAGATGGAATGGAATATGTGGGAGTTGCACAAATAAAATGGTGGGGTATGATGCAACTTACTCCTCCTAAGAATGCAAAAATTCAAAAAAAACAAAAACAACTACTAAATTATATTAAACTAAGAAAGCAATAAAAGAGGTTTGGGTTGCCTCCCCGAAGCGCTAAGTTTACCTTGACCAGACTATGTCGGATTATCCTCAAGTTGGGGCTCCAATAGGCATGTTATCCGCATTGCCCTTAGAAACTTCCCTAACCTCCAATGTCTTTCACTATATTCCCAACCATCCGCTTACCATCATTTAATTCAAATTTTAGCTTTGTTGGTTGGATGGATGGTGAATACAACTTTCTCCTGATTTGCCCGCAATGTTAGCTCCCCCATTTCTACATCGATCAAAGCCCGTCTTTTTGTAGCTAAAAATGGCCGCCAAAGATGATAGGTATTTTCTTGTCCTCGTTCGTGTCAACACTACAAAATCCATAGGAAAAACAAATTTATTAATTTTTACCAACACATCTTCAATGATTCCCCACGGATAAAGGCGATGGATCGATCAAAGAAAGCGCAAAGTGATGTTGGGACACTTCACCTCCCGAGCCTAAACTTCGTCACATCGGAAGAGATATCGATTCACACTGGACCCAAGATCACAAAGTGGTTTCTCAAAGAAAACTCCTCCAATAGTACAGGAATAGTGAAACTCCCCGGATCCTTCATTTTAAGAGGTAGTTTACTCGACTACTGCACTACACTCCCCTCAAATAGATAGTCTCAAAATCTTCCAACTTCATTTTCTTGGATTCCAAAGTGGTTTCGCATAAATAGGTGATTCTTCTGGGCCGGGCTGAATTTTTGCTTCCTTTTTCACGTAAACCGCATTGCAATGTTCTCTGGATTAACCTCTCGTATCACTCGGAACTTTCCTTCGCCGCAATGAGTTCACTGTTGTAGCCAATCGACCCATTTGTGTCTCGACGACCTAATGTGCGTCTCCATTGTGCTCATCTTAGTATTCGGACCATCAATCTGCGCCTCACTCCTATTCATTCGATTCATGGTCTCTTGATGAATGAGCCGAGCATCTCCTCAAGCGACTACTTCTTTTCACCTCTCGAGTGCATTGAACCGGATGTGTTTGGATAACCCGAGGTGGATTCAATACATTCTTGTTGTTGCTATAAGAGAGATTCTCATGATTATAAAGTCCCGAGTGGTAGTGAGTTGGTAATGAATTACCTCTATTATTAAAATCTCGGTTATTCACATAATTGACTTGCTCGGCCTCGTGAGTGGCGGTTGCGTGAACGGCGGGTGGAAGTCGCGGCTTGTTGGTGTGCCGCCTGTATTCATGATTGCCAATTGCTTTGTTAGACTCGAGATTTGAGCCGCTAAAGCTGAAATTGTATCAAGCTCAAGAACACCGACAACCCGGCCTGGCTCTCTCTGGAGGGCCATTGATAGTTGTTTGTGGCCATTTCTTCAAGTAGGTGCTAAAGCGCCTCGCCGGTGTTTTAAATGCCATCAATGTACCTCATGATGCCGCATCTAGTATCGTCCTCGTATGCCAATTGACCCATTCAGAGAAGTGTTGAACCTTCCGCGAGAGCATAGCCATGTTGTGGGCATCTTTCGCACAGATCTTTAAATCGCTCCCAAGCTTCGTATAACGGCTCAAAATCAATGTTGAACTCAAGCTATCTCGCTCTTTAGTTGGAGTGTCTTGGGAGGAGGAAAAATTTTGCTAAGAATTTTTGAGTCGATCATCCTACCTCGTAATACTCCCAGGGACGAACGTCAGTAACCATGCTTGGCCTTATCCCGAAGTGAAAACAGAAAAGCCTCAATCGAATGGCCTCATCACCACACTATTCATCTTGATGGTGTTGCAAATTTCCAAGAATGTGGCGGATGTGTATTCCGATCATCCACCGGACTCCTCCCAAATCGATTCTACGAACCATGCTTATGAGGCCCGGTTTCAATTCCGAAATTATTCGCATTTATGGGCCGCGACAATCCCAGTAATTAAAGTTCACGGTCGAGAGAAGTAATCCTGGATTGCCCTTTCTCGTGCCTCAGCCGGTGGCACATTCACAACCCGGTTCATATTCTCATCGCCCCCACCTTCTCGCCATTGCTCGATTCTCACCGCTTTGCTTCTGGATTGCTCAAGTATCCTTTCAATCTCTGGATCAAAAGCAGCAAATTAATATATTTGGAATCTCGCATAAACAAAAGTCAAATGAGAAAAAACGAAATTATAATTCCTATACTAGTCTAGATTAGATTAAGACTACGTGGTAATAGATTAGTTTAAAATAAGATAAAACTATCCACGACAGCGGCCAAAAACTTGATCGCAAAATTCTTACTGCAAGCGTACGGTGTCAAGTTTTAGTATAGGTTTAGAAAGTAGGGTTATCGTCTCCACAGCATTGTTATCGAATTTTATTCTAAGTACTATAATTAAAATAGCTTAAGTCTATCTAGAAATCGAAAAGAGATGGTGATTTGTTAAACTAAAAATAAGCAAACAAATTGTTCGGACAATTAATCAAACACTAAAAAGATGAATTCTAAGGGTCGATTTCACCTGGTTATCCCCTATGTTTTCAATCCAGTTTATTAATCACAAGTTATCAATTTATAAGCCAATATTCCTACCGCTTATCACTTCCTCTCTCGAGTGCCAAGTGATTCTAGGTTCCAATTTATGATTTCG
>JABTTQ020000980.1:600000-866107 GCA_016081115.2 Rehmannia glutinosa | reverse complement strand
CCTCGGTAATACTTCGTTCCAGTTGCATGTGCTTTTAATCGCCGCCGGATCCAGGAAAGGTTACATCGAGTTATCGCAGGAATGGTGTGAAACCTTATCTCCATTTGAGGATGGGTGGAAGTGATGGCAGGGAGGATGTTCGTGTAGGTTTCTTTACTCGAGAAATCTCAGCCTCCGGGTGCGCCCATTCTATCTGCAGTCTCCAGCTACGGCGAACTGAATGATCCTTGACGATGTCCCGGTTGTCTTGGGGAATCTTACGAGTGGCATCCGCGGGTCTCAACTCTCATTATTTTTCATTGATGTTAACTCCCGGGCGAGTTCATGCTTCTGTGCCTCAGAAAAGCTGCATTAACGGCGTCATTGCTCGGAGAAGCGATTGGCATAATTTGAGATAGTTATAAACGCAAAAGACTCGTCAATAACGCTCTTGTGTATTCAATTATTGTTCTTTCTCCATTTAGCCTCAGGATTCGTTGTGGAGTCAAATTCCAGCATCCTCCGGAGCCTTCGCTGCGGTGGAGGAGTTTCCCCTCGGGTGGCTCACCGGTGAGTGACTTGGAATGGGGTCACTCATCTCGGACTCCCGCCGTTCCCATTGAATATCGGCCGTTGGGCGGGTGGTAAGACACCTTCATTAGGGGTTGGCTTCCGACTAGGGTCCCCACAATCCGGTTCATAAATCATTTCCCTTAACACCTTCTTTCCGGTGAGTGAAGTGGTGGCAAATGGCGAAACAATGGCAATATGCTACACCACTCCCATCGGATCAATCTCCGGTGATGTGGAGGACTCCAGTCCTTCCAACAATCGTTGTTATGTAAGAGGGCCCTGGATTCCCGCATGGCTTGTTGCATCTCCAATTCTTCTCAGAGCAAAGGCAGGTCCGCATCCTCATCACTCCCCGGAGAGAACGCCGAGATGAGGATGTGTATGATCATGGTTCTAGTAAAGGGACAAATATTGGCCTTTTCACGAGCCTCGACTTCCTCTCGCGATCTCTCATTCTCCTTGTCCTTGAAGATTTGCAAGATATCTATGCGCTTTTTCTTCATCCGATTGGACCACATTGGTCAATCCAAGAAAGTTCAATAGTTCGTCTTCTTTTCAATAAATTCCGGTCTTTGGAATTGTTCCCCTGGATCGACTCGATGCTTCCATTTCCTCCATTCTCGAGATGATTTTGGATGTCTGGATATGGTGGGGTTAGGATCATTACATCATCATCCTTGTCATCTTCTCCTGTCTGTCCCTCGTGCTGGGGATTGAGGGTAGCAAACTTTGGTGCTCCACACCTCGCGGCATCTGTTGGGAGGGGATACAACCTCGTCAACAGGAGAGTTTGCTTTCTCAACTATCTTTTTCCGCCTCTCAACCGCTTCGGCGACAAGTTGTGTCTTGAATGTGCCTCTGGATCGGCTTGACGATTATTTTTTTAAATCAATGATTTACGAGACTCTACCTTCGCGGCCTCCCCGTTTTGTTTCAAATGTGAGTGGCGACTCACCGTTTCTCAATCTCGAACGCTTTGAAGAGTCTTCTTTTTTAGTCCTTACCGTGAGGGATTTACGCTCGGATAAAGTTTCTTACTCGAGTCCGGGGCGGGGGCCAGGTCTTGCGTCTTCTTCGAGGAGCCGCCATCTCGACATTTCGGTTATCCTTTTCTTGGCAACCTGAAGGTATTTGGGGTTCCTTCTCCGCGCGGCCGCGCAGGGGGAGACACGATTCTTTGGGGCGGGTGACTCACCTCACGGGGCAGTGCAGATTTCTTTTTCTTTCTTTGCGGGGCACAACGGTCTTCTTGGCAACAAGCGGAGCACCTTCTTTGGAGGAGAGAGGAGATATCTTGAGTCAGTGGTTCCCCCTCACTCACTCGACCCTCTCTTAGCGTAAGCTCTCTTCTTCAGGCGCTGTGAGAGGTTTGATCAAACATCCTCTTATTTACATGGAACGCCTTTCCATGTCGAAGAGAGACTCCTTTACTTCTATCATTCGCCAATCACTGGTAGTATCCCGAGAAACCTCCAAACGTACCATTCTCCTTGAAGGATTTATTCCCATATTCTCGCGAGAAATCGTATACAAACTCAGCCCAGATTCACCTTCTTTTTCTTCAATGATCGCGACCATCACGATCAACTTAGCTTTGGACACCGGTCAAAGCTTCAAATTTGATGTCTATGCATTTGGCAACGATGTCCAACAATTTGTAGTCCTCTTTCGCCACTTCTTATTAGTCAGATAGACCACTTTCGCAAAGACGCGGTCGGACTTACTTTCATTCCAAGCGGCGTGTCAACATCGGCTTCATAAATCTCCGACACTCCTTCACGCAACAAGCAAGCAGTGTTTCGCCAGATCTTGCCGGTAATGGTGAACTCTTTTCCATGAATAGAGGACTTGATTCCCTCATCGTGAACCCGGTGTTCACGTAGAACAATCGCGACCTCTTCCACGTGGTCATTGGAAGCTCCATCGTCAAAAATGGTTTTAATCCGCATTTTCCGACCGTGCTATTTTCTTCACAAGGTGTCGTCGGACCCTGTTTAAGCATGCCGTCGAAATCCACAAGATAGACCCGAAATGGATTTGCTTTCCACGACTTGATGAAATCATGGGTAGATGCCATTTCTAGATGTTTTACCGAACGAAACTTAGAAAATGAACTTGAGGATTTGTAGGGTTTTGAGAGAAAATTTCTTTCTTTTTTGCCTTTGAGAGAGATGAATAGTTTTGGTAAAGTGAGAGAAAATCGAACGAAATGGTTTAAGTATGGGTCATGAAAGGACGTGCGGGTGGTTTTTGAAATTTTGATCAAAATCAACGGCTTAGATTTTGCACGCCAATTAACCTTTAATCTCTCGTATTTAATGCGGCAACATTTATATCCAATCATAAGCTTTGTGTGCGCTTTTTTTGATCAGACACGCGTCATAATTATGCTTTGACGTCATACTTAAAAAATATTCCCGCTTAGTAAAACGATCGCGTTTTTGTCACTTTGCTCATAAATGACTCAGCTTATTCCTTAGCTGATTTAACTCTTCTTTCATTGCACATGAATATTCAGCTATCAGCTAACTCGATGTAGCTGATTCTTCAACGAGATAAAATTCATTACATAAGGTATAACTATGAAAAGAGGAAGATACGGGTGATTACTTGATTCACTTAGCTCGATTTAAGAGTTCACTCTTTTTGACTTTTCGTGTTTCATCTCTTTTCTTTGAGTCTTCCGAGTGTCAACTCACTCAATTAACCCCAATTCATGTTTGAGTTCTTCAAATCTTGATTCACATAATGGTTTTGTGAATATGTCACTAATTGCTTATCGATTGAGATATATTCCAAGGTGATGTCCTTTTTTTCAACATGATCTCTTATGAAGTGATATCTCGACATCAATGTGCTTTGTTCTTGAATGCAACACGAGATTTTGAGTGATTTCAATTGACTTGTATTATCACACATAATTGGAATTTCCTTTCTTCAATCTCATAGTCTCTCACTATCTCATCCATAAGACTTGGGGCAATGAACTGCCACAAATGTATTCTCGGTACCGTGGAGGTGGCTATTGAATTTTGCTTCTTGCCAAACAAGGAAATTAGCCTATTTCAAGCATTTTACATGTGCCTGAGTTACTCTTCCTGTCAACTCTACAACCAAGATAGTCGTAGTCTCAATAGCCAATTAGCTTGAATCTAACTTTGATACCATAAGCCAACTTCTTGGCTTTCAAATATCTCAAGATTCTCGTCAGTAGTCATGTGGCTTTCTTTTGGAGCAGATTGAAATCTAAAGACATACACCTACAAAGAAATGTGATGTCTGGCCGCTTGCCGTGAGATAGAATAATGATCCATAAGTGCTTTCAGATCCGGTTTGATGTACAGGGGCTTGCCATCTCATCCATATCCATTTTGATGATGTATTCATTGGTATTTTCACAAGACTTCTCTTCCATACCAAATTTCTTCATTAAATCTCGTGTATTTTGTCGACTTGTGAAGGTTCCATCCTTCACTGTTTCACTTGAGTCCAAGAAAGAATGTCGAGCTCTCCAAGATGCTCATTTCAATTTGCTTTGCATGAGATTTGAGAATTTATCACACTCTTTGTTTGTGGATCCAAAGATGATGTCATCCACATATATTTGAACAAGCAAAGATACTCTTCCCATCTTGAATTCTCAAGAGCGTTCTATCCACTTTGCCTTTTGTGAATCCGTTCTCGCTTAGGGAATTGTGATAATCTATCATACCATGCTCGGGTGCCTGTTTCAATCCATATAAAGCCTTTTTTGAGTTTGTATACCTTATCTCCAAAAGTCTTCCTCTCAAATCCTGGAGGTTGTTCAACATATACTTCTTCTTCCAATAATCCATTAAGGAATGCACTCTTTACATCCATTTGATATACAATAAAGTTCTTGTGAGTCGTGCATAGGCAAGAAACATTCTTATTGCTTTCCAATCTTGCCACAAAGAAAAAGTTTCATCAAAATCTATTCTTTCTTCTTGCAATACCCTTTGGCTACCAATCTTGCTTTGTTTCTCACCACGTAACCTTCCTCATTCATCTTGTTTTTACAACACCCATTTAGTGCCAATAACATTTTGATGGGTAGGTCTTTGAACCAATTCCCACACTTCATTCCTCTCAAACTAATTTAGCTCTTCTTGCATGGCTTGAATCCAATGTGTCATCCAATGCTTGTGACACATCTTTTGGCTCTATTTGTGAGATGAAGCAAGTGAACATAGCTTGTTGTTGAGTTACGATCTGGTTTTTACACCTTCTCTTACATCTCCAATGTTTAGTTCTCGTGGATGGTCTCTCGGCCCATCTTACATCGAGGTTGAGTAAGTTAGGCCGGATTCAGTCGTCTTGCAAAACTGTGTCATTTTGATCACTCTCTCATCATCACTTAGTGCAGATTTTCCAATTTGTCTTTGAGACTTCGACTATCTCATCTTCATCTGGATTTATAATTCCAACTTCCGCTTCAACATAGGGACTCTTCTGCATGGTTGGTTGATTCAGCTTATCACCTGACTCTTCAATGTCTTCTCCATTTACATTGGGTTCATCAAACACCACATGGATGGATTCTTCTGTAACCATTGTCCTCTTGTTGAGCACTCTGTATGTTTTGCTTTCAACTGAGTATCCAAAGAAGATACCTCCATCAGCTTTAGCATCAAAGGCCTTTAAATTATCTTTGCCATTGTTATGGATGAAGCATTTGCATCCAAATATTCTAAAGAATGCAACATTTGGATTTCTCCCTGTCCAAATTTCATAGGGAGTCTTTGTCAGATGTCTGTTTATCATGCATCTATTTTGAGTATAGCATGTTGTGTTTATTGCTTCAGCCCAAAATCTTTTAGCACCTACTTGACTAACATGGTCTTTGTTCTTCTTTGAGAGTTATATTCCTTCTTTCTGCAACTCCATTCTCATGTGGAGTCCTTGCTGCCGATAATTCATGACTAATACCATTTTCAATACAAGATCGAGTTATTATACCATTGACAAACCTCGGTTCCTCTATCGATCTTATTTTGATAATGGTTTGAATCTTCTCATTTTGTATTCTCTTCATCACCGTGGTAGTTTCTCGCAGAGTTTCTTTCTTCTTACACATGAATATTGTCCATGTATATCTTGAGTAGTCATCTACTACCACCAAGGTGTATTTCTTCCCACTTATGCTGGGGTTCAATCGACCAAATAGATCCATATGTAGCGGTGCAATATTCTTGTTGAAAATGGACATGTCTTTTCTTTGAATAATGATTTGATCTGTTTTCCCTTCGACATGCATCACATATACTTTCCTTCTATATCTTGAGTTTGGAAGTCCTTCCAAAGATTACTTCTTGCAAGTTTGTTAATAGTTTTGAAATTCGGGTGACTCGACTTTCTTGTGCCACGACTTGACTTGATTCACGGTTGTGCTCTTTGCTAGGAGACAAGTGCTTGGTGTTGCAATTGACCAATCTACCACATACATGTTCTTTTGTCTCGCATCCTTGCAACACTATTTCATTAGTTTCACATCTTTGATTTGGCATACACCCATATTGAATCCAATATTGTAGCCTTTGTCACGTTGACTTATGCTTAGCAAGTTGAAATTGAGGCCTTCAACATATGCAACATTTGTAATTTCAAATCCATTTTCTTGATGGATCCAATGCCTCTTATTTCTCCCGAGCTTCATTTCCTCCAAATATGACTTTTGCACCTCTAACATCCTTGAATTTTGATAGATTTTTCTTATTTCTGTCATGTGTCTAGAATGACCACTATCCATTTACCAGTTCCTTGGCACTCACCGCTCCTTGAACCTGCAATCAAGGAATTAGGTTTTGGTACCCATACTTGCCTGGTCCCGAGGGGTTAGTATTGTAAGATGATCCAACCAACCTATAGCCAATTGATTTGACTCTAAGGAGTTGCCATCTATCGATGCCATAATCATAATTAATTTTGGAAAATTGCTTGGGGTTCTAGTTCATACAAATCTCTTATGTCTCGTATGCTTGTGTTTGTGTTTTTAGCAATTGCCTTCTTTGGGTAGTTGTGATATCTCCGATTGTAGTGCCTAGGTGCATATGTGTGCCGATGATAGCTCTTATGCCTTTGGAATGGCTTTTCTTTGAGTTCTAGGCCTTTGCCACTTAGGCTTATATTCCATAGGTCTTTGTTGATAGTTCACATTATTCCAATCAGCTTGGGGTATTTTCTACCATTCCCATCATATGTGTTTCTTTTATAGAATTTAGGGCTTTTGGTAGCTCTGTTTCTTCTTTACAGTATTTCTGTTTGGAGTTTTTGAGGAACTCCTCAGTATTTCTTCTCACTGTCCTCTCAAGATATTCAATTCAATTTTTCCTTTTCCTTTATAACCAAGGCCGTTTGCTTGTGATTGTGCTTGGAATAAATGTGTGTGCATCATTTGGAGTTTTGGATTTTAGAGATACTTCATTGCTTGAAGATCCCTTTTCCTAAATCACTTTTGGAACTTGACATAGCATAGAGGAATTAAATCCTAAGCCTGTCTTGTCTCCACATTCTCTTTGACTCATAATAAGATCATCCAATGATTTGGATGCCTTAGTGAATGAGGTTATCATATTTTTGAGGTCATTCTCCCTCTTTTCTATAGCAGCTATCTCTGTTATTAACTTAGCATTTTCAAATTTCTTTTAGACTTTTATTCTCATCATTATTTGACTTAGAGTACTCGGCTCCTTAGTCACCGTGAGTTTTTGACTCTTAGTAGGCTCAAGCTTTCCTCATTTAGTAGTGTGTGTGAGGATTTAATATGTTCAAAATCTTTCATCATTTTGCCTAATGAATCATAAAGATCAGTGGGTGATGAAGTGTGTGTGTGTGTCACAATCACTATCACTAGTATCTGAGTGTGATGAGTTAGAGTGTACCTCATCTTCTTGGTCAGGTTGGTTTTGTTCTTTAGCCATTGGGACGATCAAGGCTTCTTCTTCGAGTCACTTGAGTAGTCGGCTTCACTACTCTCCGAGTCTCTTTGTGTCTTTTTGACTTGATGTCGTTAGCCTCTGCAAACATTGCCTTTCTTTTCTGTCTTAACTTTCCCCAAGACTTTTCTTTCTCTTCATTCCCCGTATTTGTTGACTACGGGATATGGGCATTCAATGGCATAGTGATCGGGTTGCTAGCGGTTCAAGATAGATTTTCAAAACTTTTTGATCAGCTTTTTCCATCCTTGGGTTGTCACTCTTTGATATTCAACTTTTTGATGATCTCGCTCTTTTGGGTGGTCTTTCTTCCTTGACTTGGAGGGAGTTGAGTGTCTTCCGGAGGATTCGCCTTTGCTTTTTTGTTATTCTTATTGAAGAACTTGTTAAACCTTTTAACTATCGGTCACGATCTCCTCTTGGTCAATGACTTCTTTGACCTCGACTCTTTTGCCATCTTTAACAATTAGAGCAAATTGTTTTGGGTACAATTGTTTCCTCTTGGTCTTTTCTTCTCACCAAATTCGTAGGCTTTGAGATCCGAGAATAGCTCATGGTTGGATGTCTTTGATAGGTCCATGGAATTTCTCATGGCCACGACTTTCATATCCCACTCGCTTGGGAGACTTCTTAGAATCTTCATACACATTTCCTTCGTGTATATTCCTTTCCAAGTGCATACTTCATTGGTAATTTACGTGAACCGAGCATCCACGATCCAAGGTTTCTCCCCGCAAGCATCTTAAAGTTTTCAAATTTTTGTACAACAATAGATAGTTTATTTTCTTTGATTTGCTCCGAGACTTCGCAAATCAAGGTTAGCTTGTCCTGCATTTCTTTTGCCGTTTTGCATGATTTGACTTTGTTGAACATGGCTTTGTCCAAAGTTTTGTAAAGAATGTCCTTGCCACATTGTCTAAGTTATATCTTTTCCTGTCATCATTTGTCCATTCAAACTCTTGGTTTTTCAACCATCGCCGTCCGGGAGCGACATCCTCTTCTCCTTCACCGCAGCAGCTCTTCTTGTACTTGTGTTCACTTTTAAGATTTGGAGTGGCCCATCTTCTATCACTATCCACATCTCATCGTAATCTTTGATAGATGAGCTTGCATGCAATTTTCCAATCATCAAATTCTTCAATTGTGAACATAGGGATGCATGTCAAATTTGCTTTCATGATAATAACTTTCTTTGAATAAAAAAGTTTTGAAAGATTAAGTACTAAAACAAGCTTTGAAAAATTTGGAGATCTAGTTCAAGAACTGGATTCGGAAGGCTCAATGAACCAACCGCTCTCGATACCACTTGTAGGCCCTGGGGGGTGTGAGTGTAAGGTTTAGAAGGGGTTGAATAAACCTTACCAACTTTTCGATTTAGTCCTTTTAAAAGGTTCGAGTTAATACTTCACAACCGAAGTCCTTGATGGATAGCTAAGTTAGTTAATCGGAAACAGAGTTAGTCACTCAACATACTCAACTCGAGTTGTTGATAGAATAACTCATTTGTTTTGACTAAAGACTTAACTCGATTTGTGATATGTTTTTCAAATGGAAGACTTAACACCATTGAATTTGGTTAAGTTTGTTTTAATACTAGGTTTTAGCACTTGGTGGATTATCAATTGGATAGCAAATTAATCAATGAGATATAAAAGTAACATGCGAGAAATTAAAGTGTTTGAAATGTAAATGACACAATAAGTTTTTATAGAGGTTCAAGATGGGGTAATTCTTCTACCTCTCTTCTTCAACTCCTGGAGGAATCCACTAAGTATTGATCAAGATACAAAGTGGTTAACGATCCGTCTGCAAGTCTTAATCACACACGGTGACTTGATCCTTTGGGACTCGTTTGGGGATGCCTTGGTCACACAAATGGCTTCTCGTGACGACTCAACTTCTTCACAGGCGGCAGTTGTCTTGCTACTACAACCCACTTGCTCAAGCTTCTTGAATTTGATCACGAAGCCCTCCAAAACTCGAGATCGACTCGACCTTGAACCTTCCTACAATCCTGCGGGAATGTATAAACCTTGATTCTTCAAATGTTTCCTCTTCAACGATAGAAGTTGTCTTTCCTTCACAGGTGAGTGTTGGATTGATTTCCTTCGTAATGTAGGCTTGAGGATAGATCTTGAATGACTTGAGAATATTTTTGGTTATAGTTCGAATGTTAGCTTGAATGTTTGTGGTTCGGAGTAGCCTTCTCTCGAGTGATTCCTCGGCCTTTTATAGTGATCTTTTAAAATTTGCCCGTTGAAGAGATAGGTTTATTTTTAAAAGACACTTGTGGTCGTTGGCTTGTGTTGTTGATCCTTGAAATTACCACTTCCTCGTATGAATGATTCTTGACTTTTGAGTTCGACACGGTGCGATGCTTCCTATTGGTTTATTCCTTTTGCACGCTTCAGGGGATACTTCAAGAAAGCAGATGGAGGTATTACTTGTTTAAGTAATTCTCTTGACTTCATGCATCGGATCTCTTTCGCTTATCTCGACTTGATCGCATTTTCTTAACTTCCCCCAGGTGACTTGAGTCGACTTCCAATCATTGGATGACTCTTCTCATCTCAACTTGAGACTTGGTGTCTTGAGTTGACTTGGCCGATACTTTACTCAATCAGATCTCAAAATTGTACCTTGATCGAGTTCCCCCTTCTCTTCTTTGCCACACTCGGCGCCTCGCAATGGAGTCTTCCTTCAAGTCTCCGGTTGTCTTCTTGCATGTTCCAAGATAGCCGACTTAACTCGCTCGACCAGCCCTATCTATTACAATGCAATTTACAACAAAAATGGGGTGCCAACTTTCTATTCTAAGTTTTACATGGCATTCATCAAAATCTAAAAATAATTTCCCAGCGACATACCATGCTCTAGGTGCTGTTTCAATCCATATAGAGCTTTCTTGAGCTTGTACACCTTATCTCCAAGAGTCTTCTCGCTCAAATCTTGGAGGTTGTTCAACATAAACTTCTTCTTCTAATGTACCATTTAAAAATGCACTCTTCACATCCATCGATATACAATGAAGTTCTTGTGTGTAGCATAGGTAAAAACATCCATATTGCTTCTAATCTTGCAACAGGGGCAAAGGTTTCATCAAAATCTATTCCTTCTTCTTGGCAATACCCTTTGGCTACCAATCTTGCTTTCTTTCTTACCACGGAACCTTCTTCGTTCATTTTGTTCCTGAAAACCCATTTTGTGCCAATAACATTTTGATGGGTTGGTCTTTGAACCAATTCCCATACTTTGTTCCTTTCAAACTGATTCAGCTCTTCTTGCATGGCTTGAATCCAATGTGTGTCATCCAATGCTTGTGACACATCTTTTGGTTCTATTTGGGAAATAAAGCAAGTGAACATTGCTTCTTGTTGAGCTCTAGATCGGGTTCTTACACCATCTCTTACATTTCCAATGATCAGCTCAGGTGGATGGTCTCTCAGCCATCTTACATCAGGTTGGAGTAAGTCAGCTGGGTTCAGTCGTCTTGCAGCTGTGTTATCTTGAGCAGCTCTCTCGTCATCACATAGTCGAGATATTCCAATCTGTCTCGAGATTCAAATTTCATCTTCACCTTGATTAATTACTCCGATTTTCTTCAACATAGGGACTCTTCAGACGATTAGGTGATTCAAAACTTTATCGGCTAATTCTTCAATGTCCTCTCCATTTACATTAGGTTTATGAAAAACCACATGGATAGACTATTCTGTGACCATAGTCCTTTTGTTCAGCACTCTATAGGCTTTGCTTTCAGCTGAGTAACCCAAGAAGATACCTTCATCAGCTTTAGCATCAAAAGCCTTTAGATTGTCCTTCCCATTATTGTGGATGAAGCATTTACATCCAAAGATTTTAAAATATGCAACATTTGGCTTTCTCCCTGTCCAAATTTCATAAGGAGTCTTTGTCAGCTGTCTGTTCATCATGCATCTATTTTGAGTATAGCATGCGATGTTTATAACCTTCAAAATCTTTTGGGTAACCACCTTCGACTAACATGGTCCTTGCTTTGCTTCCTGAGAGTTCGATTCCTTCTTTCGCAACTCCATTCTCACGTGGAGTCCTTGCTGCCGAGATAATTCGTGAGTAATACCATTTTCAACATCAGATCTTGAGTTATTATTCCGTTGACAAACTCGGTTCCTCTATCGATCTTATCTTTATAATGGTTTGACTCTTCTCATTTTGAACTCTTTTCATCACCGTGGTAACTTCGCAAAGTTTCCTTCTTTTTACATATGAAGATTGTCCATGTATATCTTGAATAATCATCCACCACTACTAGAGTGTATTTCTTCCCACTTATACTTGGGCCGGGTTCAACAGACTAAATAGATCCATATGCGAGATGCAATGTCCTTGTAGAAGATGGGCTTGAGTTCTTTTAAATGATGATTTGATCTGTTTTCCCATCCGCATGCATCACGAGACGCTTTCCTTCTTATACACCGAGTCCGAAGTCCTTCTACGAGATTACTCCTTGCAAGCTTGTTAATTGTCTTGAAATTCAGGTGACTCAGCTTCTTGTGCTACAACCAACTTGATTCGGTTGTACTCTTTGCTAATAGACAAGTGTTTGGTGTGGTAGTCGACTAGTCTACCACGTACATGTTCTTTTGTCGGGATCCTTGCAGCACTACTTCATTAGATCCAGTGTCCTTGATTTGGCATACACCCATGTTGAATCCAACATTGTAGCCCTTGTCACAGAGTTGACTGATACTTAGCAGATTGAAGTTGAGTCCTTCAACATATGCAACATCTGTGATTTCTAATCCATTTTTCTTAATGGATCCAATGCCTCTTATTTCTCCTGGAGCTTCATTCCCTCCAAATATAACTTTTGCACCTCTAATTTCCTTGAATCTTGACAGATTTTTCTTGTTTCTTGTCATGTATCTGGAACAGCCACTATCCATGTACCAGGTTCCTTGGCACTCAGTTGTTTCTTGAACCTGCAATCAAGGAAATTAGTTTTTAGGTACCGATACTTGTCTGGGTCCTGAGGGGTTAGTGCTCTAAGATGATCCAACCAACCTATAGCCAAATGATTTGACTCTAAGAGGTTGCCATCTATCTGTGCCATAATCATAATTCACTTTGGCAAACTGCTTGGGGGCTTTAGGTTCATACAGCTGTCTCTTTTGTCTGTATGCTGTGTGTGTTTTAGCAATTGCCTTCTTTGGGTAATTGTGATATTTCTGGAGTGTAGTGCTTGGGTACATACGTAGTGTCTTTGATAATAGCTCTTTGGCCTTTGGAATGACCTTTCTTGAGTTCTAGGCCTTTGCCATTAGGCTTGTATTCCATAGGTCTTTGCTGATATTTCACATTATTCCAGTCAGCTTGGCTTTGGTAGTTTCTACCATTCCCATCACATTTGTTCCTTTGATAGAACTTATGGGGGTTTTGGTAGCTCTGTTTCTTCTTCACAGAGTACTTCCTGTTTGGAGTTTGCTAAGGAACTCTGATTTCTTCTCACTTGTCCTCTCGATGCTCAATCGATGTTTTCCTTTTCCTTTATAACCAAGGCCAGTTTGTTTGTGATTAGGCTTAGTAATGAATGTGTGTGCAACATTTGGTGTCTTGGATTTTTGCGATGCTTCATTACTTGAAGATCCTTTTTCCAAGATCACTCTTGGAGTTTGACTATGCACAAGGGAATTGAATCCTAAGCCTGTCTTATCTCCACAATCTCTTTGGCTCATAATAAGGTCATCCAATGATTTAGATGCCTTAGTGAATGAAGCAATCACATTTTTGAGATCATTTTCTCTCTTTTCTATAGCAGCTATCTCTACTATTAGTTTGTCATTTTCAGCCTTCAGCGAAGTGTCCTGGCTGTCTGCAATTCCAACTAAGTTTTCAGCTTTTTGATCAGCTCTCTCATTTCTTGGGTTGTCAGCTCTTTGATATTCGACCTTTTGATACTCAGCTCTCTTTGGTGGCCTCTCTTCTCTTGACTTGGAGGGAGCTGAATGTCTTCTGGAGGATTCACCTTTGTTTCTTTTGTAGTTCTTGTTGAATAACTTGTTGAATCTTTTAACCATCAAGGCAATTTCCTCCTGGTCAATGACTTCTTTGGTTTCAGTTCTCTTCCCTTCCTTCACTATGAGTGCACCTGTTTTGGGCACAGCTATTTCCTCTTGATCTTTTCTTCTCAGCTCAAACTCATATGCTTTGAGGTCTGAGAATAGCTCATTATCGATGTTTTTGATAGATCCATCGAGTGTCTTAGAGCCATGGTCTTCATTTCCCACTCACCGGGAGGCTTCTTAGTATCTTCATACACATCTCCTTCTCATGTGTGTATTCTTTCCCAAGTCTTTGAGAGCTCATTTGTGATTTCGAGAAATCTAGCATCCACCGGTCCATTGTTTCACCTGCTAGCATTTTGAAGTTTTCAAATTTTTGAACAACAACAGATAATTTGTTTTCCTTAATTTGTTCGGATCCTTCACAAATTAAGGTTATTTTATCCCGATTTCTTTGGTCATCTTGCAAGATTTGACTTTGTTGAACATGACTTTGTCCAAAGTCTTGTAAAGTATATCCTTAGCTACATTATCAAGATTGTATCTTTTTCATCATTTGTCCACTCGGCTCTTGGTTTATCAACCATAGCTGGTCTAGGAGGAGGAGCTTCCTCTTCTCCGGCCTTCGGACTCTCCTTGCTTGCAATTGTTTCACCTTCATTATTTGCAATGGCCCATCATCTATCACTATCCACATCTCATCATGTAAAGCTGATAGATGATCCTGCATACGTATTTTCCAGTCATGAAATTCTTCAATGGTGAACATAGGGATGCGTGTTAAATTTGCTTCCACGATATTAACTTTGCTGATTTGAAAAAGGCTTTGTAAGAACAAGTGTTAAAGACTTCTTTGAAAGATTGTAGATCTAGTTCAGTAACCAGTGCGGAAGGCCCAATGAACCAACCGCTCTGATACCACTTTTAGGTCCCAAGGTGTGTGAGTGTAAGGTTTAGAAGGGGGGGTTGAATAAACCTTACCAACTTTTCGATTTAGTCCTTTTAAAAGGTTTAGAGTTAATACTTCACAACTAAGTCCTTGATGGACAGCTAAGTTAGTTAATCAGCAGAGTTAGTCACTCAACAGACTCAACTGAGCTGTTGATAGAATAACTCATCTGTTTTGACTAAAGACTTAACTCGACTGTGATATGTTTTCAGCGGAAGACTTAACACCCTTGAATTTGGTTAAGTTTGTTTTAATACTAGGTTTTAGCACTTGGTTGATTATCGATTGGATAGCAAATTAATCAGCAGATATAAAAGTAACATGCAGAAATTAAAGTACTGAAATGTAAATGACACAATAAGTTTTTATAGAGGTTCGAAGATGGGGTAATTCTTCTACTCCTCTCTTCTCCAACTCCTGGAGGAATCCACTAAGCATTGATCAGAGTACAAAGTGGTTAATAGTCCGGATGCAAGTCTTGATCACACAAAATGACTTGATCCTTTGGGACTCGATGCGGAGATGCCTTGGTCACACAACGCTTGGCTTCTCGTGACGACTCGGCTTCTTCACGGGCGGTGCCTTGCTACTACAGCCCACTTGCTCAAGCTTCTTGAATTTGATCACGAAGCCCTCCAAAAACTCGAGACTGGTTCGACCTTGAACCTTCCTACAATCCTCCGTGGAATGTATACACCTTGATTCTTCAAATGTTTCCTCTTCAACTGATAGAAGTTGTCTTTCCTTCACAGGTGAGTGTTGGATTGATTTCCTTCGTAATGTAGGCTTGAGGATAGATCTTGAATGACTTGAAAATATTTTTGGTTATAGTTCGAATGTTAGTTTGAATGTTTCTGGTTCAGGTAGCCTTCTCTCAGAGTGATTCCTCAGCCTTTTATAGTGATCTTTTAAAAATTTGCCCGTTGAAGAGATAGGCTTATTTTTAAAAGACACTTGTGGTCGTTGGCTTGTCTTGTTGCAGTCCTTGGAATTACCACTTCCTCGTAAGAATGATTCTTGACTTTTTCGAGTTCGACACAGTGCGAGTGCTTCCCATTGTTTATTCCTTTTGCACGCTTTCGGACTCGTAGTACTTCAAGAAAAGGCGGTATGGAGGTATTACTTGTTTAAGTAATTCTCTTGACTTCGTGCAATGGATCTCTTTCGATTATCTCGACTTGACCGCATTTTCTTAACTTCCCAGGTGACTTGAGTCGACTTCCAATCATTGGATGACTCTTGTCACCTCAACTTGAGACTTGGTCATTGTCTTGAGTTGACTTGACGATACTTTACTCAATTGTATCTCGGTTGTACCTTCAATCGAGTTCTGTCTTCTCTTCTTTGCCACACTCACCTCGCAGGAGTCTTCCTTCAAGTCTCCGATTGTCTTCTTGCATGTTCAAAGCGTAGGGGCGACTTGACTCACTCGACCCGCCTATCTATTACAATGCAATTTACAACAAAAATGGGGTGCCAACTTTCTATTCTAAGTTTTACATGGCATTCATCAAAATCTAAAAATAATTTCCCGGCCACATACCATGCTCTAGGTGCTGTTTCAATCCATATAGAGCTTTCTTGAGCTTGTACACCTTATCTCCAAGAGTCTTCCGCTCAAATCCTGGAGGTTGTTCAACATAGACTTCTTCTTCTAACAAATCCATTTAAAAATGCACTCTTCACATCCATCGATATACAATGAAGTTCTTGTGTGCGATAGGTAAGAAACATCCTTATTACTTCTAATCTTGCAACAGGGCAAAGGTTTCATCCAAATCTATTCCTTCTTCTTGCAATACCCTTTGGCTACCAATCTTGCTTTCTTTCTTACCACGTAACCTTCTTCGTTCATTTTGTTCCCGAAAACCCATTTTGTGCCAATAACATTTTGATGGGTTGGTCTTTGAACAATTCCCATACTTTGTTCCTTTCAAACCGATTGACTCTTCTTGCATGGCTTGAATCCAATGTGTGTCATCCAATGCTTGTGACACATCTTTTGGTTCTATTTGGGAAATAAAGCAAGTGAACATTGCTTCTTGTTGAGCTCGGATCGGGTTCTTACACCATCTCTTACATTTCCAATGATCGGCTCGGTGGATGGTCTCTCGGCCGTCTTATATCGAGGTTGAGTAAGTCACCGGTTCGATCGTCTTGCAATCAGTGTTATCTTGAGCAGCTCTCTCGTCATCACTTAGTCAGAGATCTTCCACTGTTCTACGAGATTCAGCTATTTCATCTTCACCTTGATTAATTACTCCAGTTTCAGCTTCAACATAGGGACTCTTCTGTATAGTTGGCTGATTCAGCTTATCGGCTAATTCTTCAATGTCTTCTCCATTTACATTAGGTTTATCAAAAACCACATGGATAGACTATTCTGTGACCATAGTCCTTTTGTTCGGAAGACTCTATAAAGCTTTGCTTTTTATTTGGTAACCCAAGATACCTTCATCGACTTTAGCATCAAAAGCCTTTAGATTGTCCTTCCCATTATTGTGGATGAAGCATTTACATCCAAAGATTTTAAAATATGCAACATTTGGCTTTCTCCCTGTCCAAATTTCATAAGGAGTCTTTGTCAGCTGTATGTTCATCATGCATCTATTTTGAGTATAGCATGCAGTGTCTATAGCTTCAGCCCAAAATCTTTTGGGTAACCCTGCTTCAGCTAACATGGTCCTTGTTGCTTCCTTGAGAGTTTGATTCCTTCTTTCTGCAACTCCATTCTGTTGTGGAGTCCTTGCTGCAGATAATTCGTGAGTAATACCATTTTCAACACTGTACTGAGTTATTATTCCGTTGACAAACTCAGTTCCTCTATCAGATCTTATCTTTATAATGGTTTGACTCTTCTCATTTTGAACTCTTTTCATCAGCTGTGGTAACTTCTGCAAAGTTTCCTTCTTTTTACATATGAAGATTGTCCATGTATATCTTGAATAATCATCCACCACTACTAGAGTGTATTTCTTCCCACTTATACTGGCTGGTTCAACAGGACTAAATAGATCCATATGCAGTAGATGCAATGTCCTTGTAGAAGATGGGCTTGAGTTCTTTTTAAATGATGATTTGATCTGTTTTCCCATCTGGCATGCATCACGAGGCGTTTCCTTCTTGTACACCGAGTCCGGGAAGTCCTTCTACGAGATTACTCCTTGCAAGCTTGTTAATTGTCTTGAAATTCGGTGACTTAGCTTCTTGTGCAACGTACCAACTTGATTCGGTTGTACTCTTTGCTAATAGACTCTTTGCTAATAGACAAGTGCTTGGTGTGGCGACTTCATTAGATCCACCTTGATTTGGCATACACCCATTTGAATCCAACATTGTAGCCTTGTCACAGGAAGACTACTTCATTGAGAGTCCTTCAACATATGCAACATCTTTGATTTCATAACCCATTTTTCTTGATGGATCCAACATTTCTCCTGAGCTTCATTCCTCCAAATATAACTTTGCACCTCTAATTTCTTTGAATCTTGAAGTTTTTCTTGTTTCTTCAACATATGCAACTATCCATGTACCAGTTCCTTGGCACTCGATTGTTTCTTGAACCCGCAATCAATGAAATTAGTTTTTAGGTACCCATACTTGTCAGGTCCCCGAGGGGTTAATGTTGTAAGATGATCCAACCAACCTATAGCCAAATGATTTGACTCTAAGAGGTTGCCATCTATCTATGCCATAATCATAATTCACTTTGGCAAACCGCTGGCAGGGCTTTAGGTTCATACAAATTGTCTCTTTTGTCTGTATGCTGTGTGTGTGTTTTAGCAATTGCCTTCTTTGGGTAATTGTGATATTTACTGAGTGTAGTGCTTGGGTACATATGTGTGCTTTGATAATAGCTCTTTGGCCTTTGGAATGACCTTTCTTTGAGTTCTAGGCCTTTGCCATTAGGCTTGTATTCCATAGGTCTTTCTTTGATATTTCACATTATTCCAAACTTCGCGTGGCTTTGGTAGTTTCTACCATTACCATCACATTTGTTCCTTTGATAGAACTTCTGGGGGTTTTGGTAGCTCTGTTTCTTCTTCAAAGAGTACTTCCTGTTTGGAGTTTGCTAAGGAACTCTGCTGGATTTCTTTTCACTGCCCTCTCAAAGATGCTCAATGGATGTTTTCCTTTTCCTTTATAACCAAGGCCAGTTTGTTTGTGATTGGGCTTAGGAATGAATGTGTGTGCAACATTTGGTGTCTTGGATTTTTGCGATGCTTCATTACTTGAAGATCCTTTTTCCAAGATCACTCTTGGAGTTTGACTATGCACAAGGGAATTGAATCCTAAGCCTGTCTTATCTCCACAATCTCTTTGGCTCATAATAAGGTCATCCAATGATTTAGATGCCTTAGTGAATAAAGCAATCACATTTTTGAGATCATTTTCTCTCTTTTCTATAGCACTATCTCTTTATTAGTTTGGCATTTTCGGCCTTCAAAGTGTCTGGTATCTGCAATTCCAACTAAGTTTTCAGCTTTTGATCAGCTCTCTCATTTCTTGGGTTGTCAGCTCTTTGATATTCGACCTTTTGATACTCAGCTCTCTTTGGTGGCCTCTCTTCTCTTGACTTGGAGGGAGCTGAATGTCTTCTGGAGGATTCACCTTTGTTTCTTTTGTAGTTCTTGTTGAATAACTTGTTGAATCTTTTAACCATCAAGGCAATTTCCTCCTGGTCAATGACTTCTTTGGTTTCAGTTCTCTTCCCTTCCTTCACTATGAGTGCACTGTTTTGGCACGACTATTTCCTCTTGATCTTTTCTTCTCAGCTCAAACTCATATGCTTTGAGGTCTGAGAATAGCTCATTATTGGATGTTTTTGATAGATCCATCGAGTGTCTTAGAGCCATGGTCTTCATTTCCCACTCAGCTGGGAGGCTTCTTAGTATCTTCATACACATCTCCTTCTGTGTGTATTCTTTCCCAAGTCTTTGAGAGCTCATTTGTGATTTCGATAAATCTAGCATCCACCGGTCCATTGTTTCACCTGCTAGCATTTTGAAGTTTTCAAATTTTTGAACAACAACGATAATTTGTTTTCCTTAATTTGTTCAAATCCTTCACAAATTAAGGTTATTTTATCCCCATTTTTCTTTGGGTCTGTCTTGCAAGATTTGACTTTGTTGAACATGACTTTGTCCAAAGTCTTGTAAAGTATATCCTTAGCTACATTATCAAGATTGTATTTTTTCATCATTTGTCCACTCACTCTTGGTTTATCAACCATAGCTGGTCTAGGAGGAGCCTCTCTTCTTCACTTCTCAGCGGCTCTCCTTGCGGTATGTTCACCTTCATTATTTGCAGTGGCCCATCCTCTATCACTATCCACATCTCATCATGTAAAGCTGATAGATGATCCTGCATACGTATTTTCCAGTCATGAAATTCTTCAATGGTGAACATAGGGATGCGTGTTAAATTTGCTTCCACGATATTAAATTTGCTGATTTGAAAAAGGCTTTGTAAGAACAAGTGTTAAAGACTTCTTTGAAAGATTGTAGATCTAGTTCAGTAACCAGTGCGGAAGGCCCAATGAACCAACCGCTCTGATACCACTTTTAGGTCCCAAGTGGTGTGAGTGTAAGGTTTAGAAGGGGGGGTTGAATAAACCTTACCAACTTTTCGATTTAGTCCTTTTAAAAGGTTCAGAGTTAATACTTCACGATTGAGTCCTTGATGGACAACTAAGTTAGTTAATCGGCCAGAGTTAGTCACTCAAATGACTCAACCGAGCCGTTGATAGAATAACTCATCTGTTTTAACTAAAGACTTAACTCGATGTGATATGTTTTTCAGGAAGACTTAACACCCTTGAATTTGTTAAGTTTGTTTTGATACTAGGTTTTAGCACTTGGTTGATTATCGATTGGATAGCAAATTAATCGTGAGATATAAAAGTAACATGCGAAAATTAAAGTAATCTTGAAATGTAAATGACACAATAAGTTTTTATAGAGGTTCGAAGATGGGGTAATTCTTCTACTCCTCTCTTTCTCCAACTCTGGAGGAATCCACTAAGTATTGATCGATTATACAAAGTGGTTAACATCCAGGATGCAAGTCTTGATCACACAAATGACTTCTTCATCCTTTGGGACTCGATCATGAGATGCCTTGGTCACACAAATGGCTTCTCGTGCGACTCGGCTTCTTCACAGGCGGTTGCCTTGCTACTACACCCACTTGCTCAAGCTTCTTGAATTTGATCACGAAGCCCTCCAAAACTCGAGACCGGTTCGACCTTGAACCTTCCTACAATCCTCCGTGGAATGTATACACCTTGATTCTTCAAATGTTTCCTCTTCAACTGATAGAAGTTGTCTTTCCTTCACAGGTGAGTGTTGGATTGATTTCCTTCGTAATGTAGGCTTGAGGATAGATCTTGAATGACTTGAAAATATTTTTGGTTATAGTTCGAATGTTAGCTTGAATGTTTAAGTTCGGTAGCCTTCTCTCGAGTGATTCCTCGGCCTTTTATAGTGATCTTTTAAAAATTTGCCCGTTGAAGAGATAGGCTTATTTTTTAAAAGACACTTGTGGTCGTTGGCTTGTCTTGTTGCAGTCCTTGGAATTACCACTTCCTCGTAAGAATGATTCTTCAGCTTTTCAGAGTTCTGACACAGGTGCAGTGCTTCCCATTGGTTTATTCCTTTTGCACGCTTCTGGGACTGAGTACTTCAAGAAAGGCGGTATGGAGGTATTACTTGTTTAAGTAATTCTCTTGACTTCTGTGCAACGGATCTCTTTCAGTTATCTCGACTTGGCTGCATTTTCTTAACTTCCCCAGGTGACTTCGAGTCAGCTTCCAATCATTGGATGACTCTTCTGTCACCTCAACTTGAGACTTGGCTGTCTTGAGTTGACTTGACTGATACTTTACTCAATTGTATCTCAGTTGTACCTTCAGTCGAGTTCCTGTCTTCTCTTCTTTGCCACACTCAGCTGCCTCGCAGTGGAGTCTTCCTTCAAGTCTCCAGTTGTCTTCTTGCATGTTCAGGCATAGCTGACTTGACTCAGCTCGACCCGCCCTATCTATTACAATGCAATTTACAACAAAAATGGGGTGTCAACTTTCTATTCTAAGTTTTACATGGCATTCATCAAAATCTAAAAATAATTTCCCAGCACATACCATGCTCTAGGTGCCTGTTTCAATCCATATAGAGCTTTCTTGAGCTTGTACACCTTATCTCCAAGAGTCTTCTGCTCAAATCCTGGAGGTTGTTCAACATAGACTTCTTCTTCTAACAGTCCATTTAAAAATGCACTCTTCACATCCATCTGATATACAATCAAGTTCTTGTGTGCTGTATAGGTAAGAAACATCCTTATTACGTCTAATCTTGCAACAGGGGCAAATGTTTCATCAAAATCTATTCATTCTTCTTGGCAATACCCTTTGGCTACCAATCTTGCTTTCTTTCTTACCACAGAACCTTCTTCGTTCATTTTGTTCCTGAAAACCCATTTTGTTCCAATAACATTTTGATGGGTTGGTCTTTGAACCAATTCCCATACTTTGTTCCTTCCAAACTGATTCAGCTCTTCTTGCATGGCTTGAATCCAATGTGTGTCATCCAATGCTTGTGACACATCTTTTGGTTCTATTTGGGAAATAAAGCAAGTGAACATTGCTTCTTGTTGAGCTCTGGATCGGGTTCTTACACCATCTCTTACATTTCCAATGATCAGCTCAGGTGGATGGTCTCTCAGCCATCTTATATCAGGTTGGAGTAAGTCAGCTGGGTTCAGTCGTCTTGCAACTGTGTTATCTTGAGCAGCTCTCTCGTCATCACTTAGTTGAGATCTTCCAAATTGTCTACGAGATTCAGCTATTTCATCTTCACCTTGATTAATTACTCCATTTCGACTTCAACATAGGGACTCTTCTCGTATAGTTGGTCGATTTGAAACTTATCGGCTAATTCTTCAATGTCTTCTCCATTTACATTAGGTTTATCAAAAACCACATGGATAGACTATTCTGTGACCATAGTCCTTTTGTTCAGCACTCTATAGGCTTTGCTTTCAGCTGGGTAACCCAATAAGATACCTTCATCGACTTTAGCATCAAAAGCCTTTAGATTGTCCTTCCCATTATTGTGGATGAAGCATTTACATCCAAAGATTTTAAAATATGCAACATTTGGCTTTCTCCCTGTCCAAATTTCATAAGGAGTCTTTGTCAGCTGTCTGTTCATCATGCATCTATTTTGAGTATAGCATGCAGTGTTTATAGCTTCAGCCCAAAATCTTTTGGGTAACCCCGCTTCGACTAACATGGTCCTTCTTTGCTTCCTTGAGAGTTCGATTCCTTCTTTCTCGCAACTCCATTCTGCTTTGTGGAGTCCTTTGCTTTCTGAGATAATTCGTGAGTAATACCATTTTCAACATTTGTCTTGAGTTATTATTCCGTTGACAAACTCAGTTCCTCTATCAGATCTTATCTTTATAATGGTTTGACTATTCTCATTTTGAACTCTTTTCATCAGCTGTGGTAACTTCTGCAAAGTTTCCTTCTTTTTACATATGAAGATTGTCCATGTATATCTTGAATAATCATCCACCACTACTAGAGTGTATTTCTTCCCACTTATACTGGCTGGTTCAACAGGACTAAATAGATCCATATGCAGTAGATGCAATGTCCTTGTAGAAGATGGGCTTGAGTTCTCTTTAAATGATGATTTGATCTGCTTTCCCATCTGGCATGCATCACAGACAGTTTCCTTCTTGTACACTGAGTCTGGAAGTCCTTCTACGAGATTACTCCTTGCAAGCTTGTTAATTGTCTTGAAATTCAGGTGACTTAGCTTCTTGTGCAACAGCCAACTTGATTCGGTTGTACTCTTTGCTAATAGACAAGTGCTTGGTGTGGCAGTCGACCAGTCTACCACGTACATGTTCTTTTGTCTGGATCCTTGCAGCACTATTTCATTAGATCCAGTGTCCTTGATTTGGCATACACCCATGTTGAATCCAACATTGTAGCCCTTGTCACAGAGTTGAATGATACTTAGCAGATTGAAGTTGAGTCCTTCAACATATGCAACATCTTTGATTTCTAATCCATTTTTCTTGATGGATCCAATGCCTCTTATTTCTCCTGGAGCTTCATTCCCTCCAAATATAACTTTTGCACCTCTAATTTCCTTGAATCTTGACAGATTTTTCTTGTTTCTTGTCATGTGTCTTGAACAGCCACTATCCATGTACCAGGTTCCTTGGCACTCAGTTGTTTCTTGAACCTGCAATCAATGAAATTAGTTTTTAGGTACCCATACTTGTCTGGGTCCTGAGGGGTTAATGCCGTAAGATGATCCAACCAACCTATAGCCAAATGATTTGACTCTAAGAGGTTGCCATCTATTTGTGCCATAATCATAATTCACTTTGGCAAACTGCTTGGGGGCTTTAGGTTCATACAGCTGTCTCTTTTGTCTGTATGCCTGTGTGTGTGTTTTAGCAATTGCCTTCTTTGGGTAATTGTGATATTTCTGAGTGTAGTGCTTGGGTACATATGTGTGCTGATAATAGCTCTTTGGCCTTTGGAATGACCTTTGCTGAGTTCTAGGCCTTTGCCATTTAGGCTTGTATTCCATAGGTCTTTGCTGATATTTCACATTATTCCAGTCAGCTTGGCTTGGGTACTTTCTACCATTCCCATCATATTTGTTCCTTTGATAGAACTTATGGGGGTTTTGGTAGCTCTGTTTCTTCTTCACAGAGTACTTCCTGTTTGGAGTTTGCTGAGGAACTCTGCTGGATTTCTTCTCAGCTGTCCTCTCAGCATGCTCAACTTGTTGTTTTCCTTTTCCTTTATAACCAAGGCCAGTTTGTTTGTGATTGGGCTTAGGAATGAATGTGTGTGCAACATTTGGTGTCTTGGATTTTTGAGATGCTTCATTACTTGAAGATCCTTTTTCCAAGATCACTCTTGGAGTTTGACTATGCACAAGGGAATTGAATCCTAAGCCTGTCTTATCTCCACATTCTCTTTGGCTCATAATAAGGTCATCCAATGATTTAGATGCCTTAGTGAATGAAGCAATCACATTTTTGAGATCATTTTCTCTCTTTTCTATAGCGAGCTATCTCTGCTATTAGTTTGGCATTTTCAGACCTTGACTCTTTGTTCTCATCGGCTATGTGACTTAGAGTACTCGGCTCCTTAGTCACCGTGAGTTTTGGCTTTTAAATTGGGCCGTTTTCCTCATTCAATAGTGTGTGAGGATTTAATGTGCTCAAAATCTTTCATCATTTTGCCTAATGAATCATAAAGATCGAGTGGGTGATGAAGTGTGTGTGTCACAATCACTATCACTAGAATCAATGAGATGAGTTAGAATGTACCTCATCTTCTTGGTCAAAGTTGGTCTTGTTCTTTAGCCATTAGACAGTTAAAGCTTCTTCTTCGAATAACTTGAGTAGTCAGCTTCACTACTCTCTGAGTCTTCTGCTTCTTTTGACTTAGTTGTGTCAGCGACTTCAGCAGCCAACATTGCTCTTTTCTTTTATTGTCTTCTTTCTCTGAAGACTTTTCTTTCTTCTTCATTCCGGTATTTATTGACTACAGGATATGGACAGTCAATAGCGAAGTGTCCTGGCTGTCTGCAATTCCAACTAAGTTTTCAGCTTTTTGATCAGCTCTCTCAATTCTTGGGTTGTCAGCTCTTTTATATTCGACCTTTTGATACTCAGCTCTCTTTGGTGGCCTCTCTTCTCTTGACTTGGAGGGAGCTGAATGTCTTCTGGAGGATTCACCTTTGTTTCTTTTGTAGTTCTTGTTGAATAACTTGTTAAATCTTTTAACCATCAAGGCAATTTCCTCCTGGTCAATGACTTCTTTGGTTTCAGTTCTCTTCCCTTCCTTCACTATGAGTGCACCTGTTTTGGGCACAACTATTTCCTCTTGATCTTTTCTTCTCAGCTCAAACTCATATGCTTTGAGGTCTGAGAATAGCTCATTATTGGATGTTTTTGATAGATCCATCGAGTGTCTTAGAGCCATGGTCTTCATTTCCCACTCAGCTGGGAGGCTTCTTAGTATCTTCATACACATCTCCTTCTGTGTGTATTCTTTCCCAAGTGTTGAGAGCTCATTTGTGATTTCAGTAAATCTAGCATCCAGCTGGTCCATTGTTTCACCTGCTAGCATTTTGAAGTTTTCAAATTTTTGAACAACAACAGATAATTTGTTTTCCTTAATTTGTTCAGATCCATCACAAATTAAGGTTATTTTATCCCAGATTTCTTTGGTTGTCTTGCAAGATTTGACTTTGTTGAACATGACTTTGTCCAAGGTCTTGTAAAGTATATCCTTAGCTACATTGTCAAGATTGTATCTTTTTCTGTCATCATTTGTCCACTCAGCTCTAGGTTTATCAACCATAGCTGGTCTAGGAGGAGCAGCCTCCTCTTCTTCAGCTTCGGCAGCTCTCCTTGCAGTTGTGTTCACCTTCATTATTTCCAGTGGCCCATCCTCTATCACTATCCACATCTCATCATGTAAAGCTGATAGATGATCCTGCATACGTATTTTCCAGTCATGAAATTCTTCAATGATGAACATAGGGATGCGTGTTAAATGTGCTTCCACAATATTAACTTTGCTGATTTGAAAAAGGCTTTGTAAGAACAAGTGTTAAAGACTTCTTTGAAATATTGGAAATTTAGTTCAGTAACCAGTGCGGAAGGCCCAATGAACCAACCGCTCTGATACCACTTTTAGGTCCCAAGGGGTGTGAGTAAGGTTTAGAAGGGGGTGAATAAATCTTACCAACTTTTTGATTTTAGTCCTTTTAAAAATTATTCAAAGTTGATTTCACAGCTAAGTCCTTGATGGACAGCTAAGTTAGTTAACCAGCAGAGTTAGTCACTCAACAGACTCGATAGAACTGTTGATAGAATAACTCAGCTGCTTAGTCTTTATACTTAATCTTAAGCCGTGATACGATTTTCATTGAAGACTTAACACCCTTGAATTTGGTTTAAATTTGTTTTAACACTTGATTTTAGCACTTTGTTAATTATCAGTTGGAATGCAAATTATCAGCAGATATAATATAATATGCAGAAATGAATTGCTGAAATGTAAATGACACAATAAATTTTATAGAGGTTCGAAGATGGGGTAATTCTTCTACTCCTCTCTTCTCCAACTCCTGGAGGAATCCACTAAGCATTGATCAGAGTACAAAGTGGTTAATAGTCCAGATACAAGTCTTGATCACACAAACCGACTTGATCCTTTGGGACTCGATCGAGATGCCTTGGTCACACAAACGTTCTCGTCCGACTCGCTTCTTCATAGGCGGGCGCTTTTGCCTTGCTACTACAGCTCACTTGCTCAAGCTTCTTGGATTTGATCACGAAGCCCTCCAAGAACTTAAGACTGGTTCAATCTTGAACCTTTCTACAATCCTCTGTGGAATGTAGACCCCTTTGATTCTTCAAATGTTTCCTCTTCAACTGATTGAAGTCGTCTTTCCTTCACAGGTAAGTGTTGGATTGATTTTCTTCGAAGTTTAGGCTTGAGGATTTGCTTGAATAACTTGATAATATTTTTGCTTGGTTACAACTTGAATGTTCGCTTGAATGTTCGTAGTTTTTGGTATGCAAGGTAACCTTTTCTCAAATTGATTCCTCAGCCTTTTATAGTGTTCTTTTGAAAATATGTCCGTTGAAGAGATAGGCTAATTTTCAAAAGACACTTGTGGTCGTTGGCTTGTCTTGTTGCAGTCCTTGAAATTGACATTTCCTCGTATTAAATGAACCTTCAGCTTTTCAGAGCCTGACACAGGTGCAGTGTCTCCCATTAGTTTATTCCTTTTGCAAGCTTCTGCGACTGAGCACTTTAGAATATTGCAGCATGGAAGTATTACTTATTTAAGTAACTTTCTTGACTTATGTGCAACGGATCCTTTTCAGTTGCCTTGACTTGACTGCAGTTCCTTAACTTCCCCAGATGACTTCGAGTCAGCTCCCAATCATTGGATGACTCATCTGTCACTTCAACTTGAGACTTGGCTATCTTGAGTTGACTTGACTGACACTTCACACAGCTACATCTCAGTTGATACTTCTCCAGTCATAATGATTCAGTTCGACCTCATCATGAGATCATATATTGTTCTATCCTAATCAATGTTGTAAAAAGCGCTAAGCGCTCGCTAGGTGGCAGACTGAGGCCTAGCGCCTAGGCGGGGTTAGGTAGGACCTGGGCGGGATTAGGCGGGCCTAATCGAAAAAAATGGGCAATTGACAGAAATACCCACATTTTTAAGTCAATGCCAGTCTTTTACGCTTTCCGGTACAATTTTACCTAAATTTACGCTCCCGCTCTTTTTTTTACACAACAATACGCTCCAGCAAAATTCTCGGACATTTTTACGCTTTTTTTCAACATTGTTTCTAACATGTTCCAACAACCAAGAAACAATATAGAAACAAACCAGAAACAATATAGAAACACCATATGAGCAAAACAAGTTAAAAATAGGTTAAAATTGTATTTAAATATCAAAAACATCATGGAAACAACAAAGAAACATCGGAACAACATTAAAAAGGATATGAAAACAACCCAGAAACAACGTAAAACATATTTAAAACACCACATGAATAAAAAGAGCTTAAAAAAGGTGAAAATTATATTTATACATTGAAAACTACATGAAAACAACAAAAAACATTATTAGAATAACATTAAAAATGTTATAGAAGAACACCGAAACAATAGAAACCATGTACAAAATAATATATGAATAAAAAATAACATAAAAAATAGGTTAAAGTTGTTTTGAAACATCGAAACAACAAAGAAACAACATAGAAACAACAAAGAAACAAATTTAAACAATATCAAAACAACTTATATAACATGTAAAACAATGCAGGAACAAAAAAAAAATCAAAAAAATATGCAGGAGCGTAAAAAAAAAGGCACAAAAGTAAAAAATTAGGTACAAAAGTAATAGGAGCATATTGTGTGGTATGGGGACCAAAATTAGCGTATTTCATGTAATTTCCCCAAAAACAATCATAGGCGGATAAGGGGGGCGTAGCGCCTAGGTGGGGATTAATCGGGGCTAGGTGGGGATTTTTACAACATAGACCCTAATGTGATTTTTTAATATTTAACGAGTTTACGTTTTTTGTATAAAGAATGATATGTATATAGTAATCACTTTTGCATTGTAGCTTTCGGAAAAAAAATCAGAATTAATATGAAGTCCCTACTAGCTCGAGAGAGGGAGAGAGAGAGAGAGAGTCCTTACGTGGCCAATGAATATCAGTTTTCGTCTGTACATATATGGACTTCCACCGTTCCCAGGTCGATTTCGTCGCGTTCAATCAAAACTATCCCTCTATAGGGAATTGGATAATGGTAGACCGGTTAAAACTAGGGGTAGCCAATGAAATTGGAACCCGGTTCTAAAATTGGAACAATAACAAGAACCGTATAGGCCGATTCTTGTTGCAGTTCATCATATCAAAAATTATAGAACCGACAGTTAAAACCCCCGGTATCAAAATTAAAACTTTACGATTTTTTTTTTGTTGATAAAAATATACTAGAAAAAATAATAAATATTCAGTACTATTATATTTTATAGTTGTAACCTCGTAAGACATGTATTAAAATAAATATTGTAAGTGAACTATTGATTTTGTATCAATTACCCCTCTACTTTGAAAATCTTAAAATATCCCCTTAAATCAATAACATTTATATTGATAGACAAAAATTTCCTTGAAAATGTCAACTTAATTTGCATACTCTATTATAAACTATAAATATTTTGTCCATCTATAAATATACCAATTAGTTTGATTTCAAATTTGATTCAAAACTAGTTTTATAAATAAAATAAATCTTAAGTTTAACTTAAAATAAATAAATTAAAAAACATAACTTTAATATCTCACTAGAAGTCACATTTTCTGGAATATACATCTGTTACATAAATTTATATTATTGTTATATTCAATATATAGCTTTTTAGTAAGTAAGTAATAAATTTTGAATCATATTAATAGATATTATTAATTATTTATGTATGGTCACATATGTAATTGAAATATGATAGTGGATGAAATTATAATTTTTAATTATTTATTTCATGTGAAACAAAAATTAATATTATATAAATAAGAAAATATTAATACAATTAAGAATTGAGTCAGTTATTGTAAAACATGCTCCAAAACAACCTAATGTAAATTTATGAGATTATACTTTTTGAAACAAATTAGTGTGTGTTATATATTATTAATATTTATTTATTTATTTTTGAATTTAATTAATTTTGTGTTAAATAAAAATATATAAAAGAAATTATTAATATTTAATTGTCGGAGACTATTATAAGATTTACTTGTTTAATAATACTTTTTATGTACATAAATAAATTTCTACTTTAGTATGTTATACCTATTACGTACCTATATCACATCTTATTTGATAGAAATATTTAAGAATATCAATTAATATATAAACTTTAATAATTACTTTTTAAAGTAATATATACACAATGATAATAATATATTTTGCTACTTTATTTATTTTTGATTTAACTATAGGTTTATTTTATTTAATAAAATTAGAGTTTATTAATATTTAGAATCAAATTCATTGAAATTTATTCTAGGGAGATAAAATATGGAATGAAACATTTTATATATATTTCAAGGGTATTTTTGTCCACCAAATATATCTTTACTAGTTTAGGGAGGTATTTGAATGTCGTACTAAACTGGGGGGTACATATGCAACAATACAACGGGGTTAAGTGAATTTCACAATTAATATTATTATTAATATTAAGTCTAAAATTAATATAATTAATTATTATTATGAATATTAAGTCCAACTTATTTTTTTTCTTTTTTCCTTTTTTTTTAAACTGAAATTGATAAATTATTTAAAAAAGAGATTCAGAAAATTATCAAAAGAAAAAAATCGCTAAACTGGAGCCGTGAACAGGTTCTGATTTGGAACGAGAACCGTGAGACAACGGTTCCGATTCCAGTTGCGGAATTGTAGCTACCCCTGGCCTAGTTAAAACTCTCAAACCTAGACCAGGCGTCTAATGTGTGGGGTTCAATTCTCATTCCTATCAACTTTTCCTACCAGGATATAATATATTTAAAGAAAAAAACCTTTCCCCCCATCGTCCATACATTTACCCTAAATTTAAGGCTATATGATTGGAGTTTTTTTTTTTTAATTTTTTCGCAGGTATAATGAATTGAACACTCTGAGGGTGCATTTGGATGGGAAGATTTGGGAGGAAATTTGGGAGGAGGGAAATTGGGAGGAGGGATTTGAAATCCTTAGCTAAATCCACACCCTTGTTTGGTATATAAATCCAAATCAATGGATTTCAAATCCCTCTTTAAGTTTTAGTTCATTTTCAATGGATTTCAAATTCCTCCCAAAACCTAGTCATTTGAAATCCATTCTTTTTTTTTCCCTTTATGCTCACTTGCATATTTATACACACTTACACACACCGCACACATTTACACACACTACACACACATTTACACACATTACACACATTTACACACAGTGCACACATTTGCACACATTTACATATACTACACACACATTTACACACACTACACACATTGCATACATTTACACACACTGCACACATTTCCACACACTACACACACTACATACACTACACACATTGCACACATTTGCACACATTTACATACATTTACACACACTGCACACACATTACACACACTGCACACACATTTACACACACACACACACACACTCATACTTACATATACTCTCCTCATATGCACACGCAATATCATCACACACATATTCAACATAATAAAAGTTATATATTTCATATTTTTATTAGTGTATAAAATTATAATTATTTATAAAATAATTAGATTATATATTTTATTTTTATTTATTAAATATCAATTAAGAAAATAAATAGAGCTTCTAAATTTTTTTTTTATCAAAACTTATGATGGATTTGAAATCCTTACACAAATCCACATCATCCAAACAAGAGGTGGATTTCAAATCCAATGACTTTGAAATCCATTCATTTGAAATCCTTTGGAATTTCAAATCCCTCCATCCAAATGGGCCCTGAAAGAATTTGGACGAGAATCAAACATTATTCCTATGCGGTAATGTAAAATTAACAAGTTCAAATTTAATTTCAATTCACAATTTTATTATTTTGCAGAAAAGTTGGTGTGTTCCCACCATAAATTCACCAATTTTAAAACAAATATAAGTTATTAGAGCATTCCAAGATACTCTTTAAATTTAAAGAGCATCTCTTTTATTTGACTATTTATTTTCTCTTTTCCCAACATTAATTTATTACACATGAAATATTGGAAATAATTTATGAAGTTTTTCAATATTTGTGTTGTTTTTAGAAAGTATCATTCAAAAATGTAATTCAAAGTGCAAGAAACCTAATGCAATTTATTATAGAGAATTGTTTGGATCTTCAGACTTGGAGAGTGTAAACTGATTCTCTAAATTTAAGTATTAAAATAAAGAGTTTGTTGGAGATGATTTTTGGTAGATGGTTCTTTCAAATAAAGAAGATTTTTCATATGAATAGTCTTTGAGGATGCTCTCAGAGGTTATTAAATTTATTTAAGTATGTTGCAATTTTTATTTTTTTTTGAGGTAAAAGTAAGACTGCTAAAAATCTGAGGTTCCCAGCCAAAGAGGAATATAATGTACATCAAAGTGAGAGTGCCGAGAAAATAAGGAAGTCGCCAGATCGCGAGCAACGGAGTTGCATAGTCTGGTAGTATAATTGCATTCAACACAACCACTTACTTGAGGTTAACAATACACTAAAAACAAATATTAAGGCGGTATTCGTAATTTTAAAAGATAATTGGGTTTTGTGTTTGCTAAGGTAAACCTAAGGGATAGTTTCTAAAATTATTCCTTTTAGGTTATATAAGGTTCTTCTTTTCTTATTTTCCAGTAGCGTAACGTGAATATTTTGGGTTGGAGTAGCTAGTGTCAAGATATAGATAAATCCAATTTAAATAAATAAATGTAATTTTATTTCGTAAATTTACATTTCATTTCACTGTTAAGTTAGTTTAGTTTTCATTTAAGTTAGTTAATTAGTTATAAAGCTAAAAGCTTTATATAAAGATGTATTGAGTATTAACATTTCACTGTATTCACTCATTCAAGATTCAATAACAATTTTCAAGCTCTTTTAATGTCTGATTCACATTATTAATATGGTATCAGTTGATATTCTTCTTCCTCTTTCATCAAGATCGAATGATTGAACTTCTCATATTCTCATATACGATCCGCCATTGATTTCTCCTTTCAAGATTTCTTTTTCTTCCCAGATATTGATTGCGAAGTTCTTCTTCTCTGCTTGCCATGGCTACTGCTACCTATCAAACTGATGATCCATCGTCTCCGTAGTTCTTGCATCCCAGTGACAATCCAGGGGCGTAATTGTTTATGAGCCTTTCACTGGAATGTCTCTTGGAATCGAGTTGTTTTCATGGATTTGAATATCAAGAACAAATTAAAGTGGTTTCATAGATGGTTCTCTATTAATGTCTCCGTCTTCTTCTGTTGGTTTATACAATTCATGGCAGTGGGCAAACAACTTGGTGCTATATTGGTTATTAAACTCTATTTGCAATGACATTTGCCAGAGCCTCCTATATTCCACAACTATCCAAGAAGTTTGGGATGAACTCAAGATGAGGTATGCTCGTAGTGACAGACCTAGAGTCTTTCATCTTGAGAAGTTTTTGAGTTCTATCACACAAGGTTCTAATTCTATTACTGTTTACTATAACCAATTTAAAGGATTATGGGATGAATATATAAATCATAGGCCTATTATGAAATGTTCTTGTCGTCTCTGTTCCTGTAATATTCTGCTCTCATGGCTATCACCCAACAAAATGATTATGTTATCAAGTTTCTTGTGGCTTTACATGAGTCTTATGCTCAACTAAGGAGTCAGTTAGTGTTGAACTCTCTTTTGCCTTCATTTGCTAAGGTCAATTCTTTATTGCTTCAAGAAGAGTCACAGAGAGGATTGAATAATCTGTCTGTTAATATGCATTCATGTTCAAATCCAATTGAGTCAGTAGCAATGTTGGCAAGGCAACAAAATTTTTCAAAGTTTCAGTCAAAAGACAAGAAGAAGCCAAGATGTTCACATTGTGGATATACTGGCCATACTATAGACAAGTGTTTTTAGCTAATAGGATCTCCTCCTGGTTGGAAGGGTCCTAAAATGGCTTAAGATTCTGCTGCTAATGCAGCTACACTTTCAGAACATTTTCCTCATCAAGAGTATTCTGTGGATAATCCCTTGTTGTCCAAAGAAATGTAAGATCAGTTTTTGGTTTATGCTAAGAATCATCAACCTCATAATTCAGAGGTTGTGCATTCTACAGCCACATCCATTCCTCAAGTCACTCAATCACATATTACTCCTATTGTATCATGTAGCATTTATTGTGATTGTTCTGTCAATTCCATTCTTAATTTCACATGGATTCTTGATACAGGTGCTACTGATCATATGATTGGTGATGAATCTTTGTTTTCTAGTTCTCTTACACCTGTATCCATACCTATTCATTTACAATTGGTAACACTGCTGCAACTACTTGTATTGTTACAGTTTCATTAACTGAGGATTTAACTTTACACAAAGTCTTGTGTGTGCCAACTTTTACATTTAATCTTATTTTTGTATCTCAGTTGGCAAAATCATCAAATTTTACTTTGCATTTTCTCTCTTCACATTGTTTTCTTACAGGATATGAGCAACCTGAAGATGATTGAATGTGCTGAGCAAAAGGATGGATTATATCATTTTAAATTTCCTTATAATGCCTCTGTAAAAGCATCTTCTTCTGTAAAATTTTCTGATTCTATGCTTTGGCACTCCAGACTAGGACATATATCTGCAATAACTCTAGCTCTTTTACCACATCTTAGTTCAGTTGTACATGATTGTACTGCTTGTGATATTTGTCACTTTCCAAAACAAAGAAAGTTACCTTTTAATAAAAGTGCTTCAGCGTTTACTTATCCTTTTGATCTCATACATTGTGATCTCTGGGGTCCCTTTTCTACTGTGTCTTATAATGGTTTTAAATATTTTCTCACTATTGTTGATGATTGTTCTAGATGGACTTGGATTTACATGTTGAAAAACAAGTCTGACACCAGAAATAACCTTATATATTTTCTCAATATGGTACATACTCAGCTTAACAGCAAAATAAAAGTTCTAAGGTCTGACAATGGGACTAAATTTATTCTTTCTGATTTTTATGCTTCAAATGGAATTTTACATCAAACCAGTTGTGTAGAGACTCCACAACAAAATGGTTTAGTAGAAAGGAAGCATCAACATTTGCTTCAAATAGCTAGATCTCTATTATTTCATTCAAAAGTTCCTATTTCTTTTTGGGATGAATGTGTAATGACTGTTGCTCATATAATCAGTAGAATTCTTACTCCCATTCTTCATAACAAATTTCCTTTTGAAGTGCTCTTCAATAAACAACCTGATTACTCTCATTTTAATTTTTTTGGGTGTTTGGCTTATGCTTCTACTTTAACAGCCAACAGAAACAAGTTTGAGCCAAGAGCTTCAAAATGTGTTTTTTTTAAGATGTCCTATTAGTTCAAAGGGCTACAAATTATATGATCTAGCTACTAAAAATATTTTTATATTTAGACATGTTCAATTTTATGAAAGTGTTTTTCCTTTCCATTCTTCTCAGAGTTCACTTACACCTATGCATCACCATGATACTTATGTTCCTATGTTTACAAATCTAGAAACTAGAGCTTTTGATAATGTTCCATTAAATCAATCAGATTTACCAAATACTTCTGAAAATATAATTTCTGGTCCCTCTAATATTCCTATTGTAAGAAAATCAGCTAGAAACAAGACTGCACCTGCATATCTTCAAGTCTATGATTGTGTCCTGCCTCCTTCACTACAACAACATTTTTCCTCACAATCTGTTTCAACTGGGAAATAATATAACATTTGAAAATCATTATATGTTGCTCAGTTGAATCACAGTCACAAAGTAATCACAACAAATATTTCTAGCATTTCTGAGCCCAGAACATATGCACAGGTAAATAAAAGTGTGGAATCGCAACAAGCCATGAAAGCTGAGCTGACAGCTGTTGAGAAAAATAACACTTGGCTCTTGACTGACCAACCACCAAATAAGCATTGTAATATTGGTTGTAAGCGGGTGTACAAGGTCAAATACAAATCATATGGCTCTATAGAAAGGTATAAGGCTAGGCTTGTAGCTAAAGGGTATACACAAGAAGAAGGTATAGATTATTTTGATATATTTTTCTATGTTGTTAATATTACAACTGTAAGATTAATCATTGAAGTGGCATCGACTCAAGGATGGTTTCTACATCAGTTAGATGTCAACAATGTCTTCTTGCATGGCGACTTAAATGAAGAAGTATATATGGTGCCTCCTCCTGGCTATTGTGAACCAAATGGTAAAAGGGTTTGAACTTATTAAAAGTCTATATGGCCTCAAACAGGCGTCTAGACAATGGTTTCAAAAATTAACTTCTTGTTTATTTACATATGATTGTAAACAGTCTAGATCAGATCCTTCTCTTTTTATAAAATCCAATTCTCAGCATATCACTGTGTTGTGTATCTATGTTGATGACATTATCTTAGTTGGTAATAACATGAATGAAATAGATAATATCAAACAACATCTTGATCTGAGTTCACTATTAAAGGTCTTGGTACTTTGAAATGCATTTTATGTATTAAAATAGCAAGATCTTCAAAGGGAATTCATTTATGTCAAAGAAAATATGCCCTTGATCTTCTTACAAAAACATGTCTTCATGGATGCAAACCAAGCTCTACTCCAATGGATTCAAAATTTGATCCTAAAATCTCAGCCGAGACACCTCTCACAGATCTTTCACATTATAGAAGACTTATTGGTAGGATCTATTTGACTATCACTAGGCCTGAATTGTCATATAGCATCCACACCTTAAGTCAATTTTTATCAACGCCTACTGTTGCACATCTCACAGCAGCTCATATGGTGTTGAGATACATTAAAGCAGATCCAGGAAAAGGTATTTTCTACTCCTCTAACTCAGAATTATATCTAAAGGGTTTTAGTGATGTAGATTGGGTTAAGTGCCCATACACAAGGAGGAGTATCAGTGGTTATGCAGTGTTTTTAGGCAACTCTTTGATCTCCTGGAAAACAAAGAAGCAGCCTACTATTAGCAGGTCTTTAGCAGAAGCTGAGTATAGAGCCATTGCTCTAATCACTTGTGAGTTGCAATGCATTACTTACCTTCTCCAAGATGTACAGATTCAATACAAACAACCTGCCTTGGTGTACACTAACATCAAGTTTGCATATTGCATCTCCTAAAATGCTTGCAATCATGAGAAAACAAAGCATATCCAACTGGACTGCCACTTTGTTAAAGACAAAATACAAGAAGGATTGCTTAAGCTCATTTTCCTACCCTCAGCACAGCAGACCGCAGACATATTCACTAAACCCCTTCCTCCTCAATTGTTTAAGCAATTCACCGACAAGTTGAGCATGTTTGATATACATACTCCACTTGAGGGGAGGTGTCAAGATATAGATAATTCCAATTCAAATTAATAAATGTAATTTCATTTCTTGTAAATTTACATTTTATTTCACTGTTAAGTTAGTTTAGTTTTCAGTTAAGTTAGTTAATTAGTTATAAAGTTGAAAGCTTTATATAAAGATGTATTGAGTATTAACATTTCACTGTATTCATTCATTCAAGATTCAATAACAATTTCCAGTTCTTTTCATATCTGATTCACATTATTAACAGTCAGGAATTTTAATCATATTGTAATTTATATGTTACTTTCCAAGTGTGATATGGAACCAAAATTTTTAATTTTGGGAAGCTGAGATAAGATTTTCCTCTGAAGGACAATAGGCAAAGAGATACTTTCAAGAATATGAAAGATATTTTATTATTTTGAGGTAATTGTAATTTGCCCAACTATACGTGTTTTTCTACTTTGTCTACGTAAATTTGAATTGTCCTACTTTACCCCATCAACTTTGCAAATTATTGCACTTAACCTATAATTTACAAATTTACCCCTCATTGTTAGTGGATTATCTATAGCTATTACATCTCGAACAATTATTTGGATCCATTTTCTCTCAAAACCTCCCCATCTCAGTATATATACTAATAGTGTTAATTAATAATAAATTTATTGATAAATTTATGCTACAATACTATTTTCAGACTTCACAAAATAAAATAACCATAAATGTTAAAGGGTAAATTTGGAAATTATAGTCTAAGTGCAACAATTTGCAAAGTTGAGAGCGTAAAGTAGAAGAATTTAAAATTAAATGGAAAAAGCAGAAACATGCGAATAATTTGGGGACAAATTAATATTACCTCTATTATTTTTAAGAGATAAAATCTTAGATTTTAATAAACTTATATAAACTTACTGTGACTCGATTGGGGTGGAGGGAGGGAGAGTCGGAGAGCTGCCCCTTGCAAACCCCGTTTCCCCTCCCCCGTCTGCGATATTTTCATTACATTGTACTTTTCCATGGAAGACGGATAAAAGATTAATTTTACAATTTTAATTGTTTTCTGTATTATTGTATTATTTTCTCTTAATTTTGGAGAGGAAAGATATTGGTTTATCAATTCATTAGTACAGGACTCATACACATCACTCATTTTGTCTTTTATTTAAATTAAAGTCACGAGGTGCCTCATTTTTCTCCTAATTGGAAGTGTAGTATTTGAGAAGGTTCAAGTTGCTACAGCACCTATTCAAACTATAATTAATAAAATGCAAAGTTATGCATTCAATATATATATATATATAGTACTAATTAAATGTATATCTATATAATTAACAAAAGAAATGTTGATTGTGTGGTACTGTTTACAAGAAAAAGGCTAAGTGTTTGGACAAAAAAGGACAAAATTTTAAGCGGAGGCCAGTATTGGATATTGTCTCCGCAAGACGAAATTGCCCCGTATACAAAGTGTTTACGGTTCTGGCAATCGTCCCTAAGATACAACGACTTTAACAGTTTGACTTAGCAGCACTTGTAAAAATCGAACCAACAGCGAACACGAAGTGTTTGAGGCTTCAAGCTTTTGGAAGGATATTTAACAATATGCTATAATGCAGAATGACTCAATTTATTATCTGAATATTTTCGTGTTCATTTTTATCTGCAAGGGGCTCATATATATAGGCATCAAGATGCCTCATTGAAAGGATATGTCTTTTGGATTGAAAAGACATGTCTACAGCCAAAAAATGCACTTGGTTGCTCAAACAGGTGCATCAGTTCGAACTTGCGCGTTCGCGCACTTGTGCATGCGCGACGCGCAAACTACCCAGGCAGCGAGGGGTCGTTTCGGTTTCGTGCACCACCTTGCCCAGTTGAAAAAAATATTTAATTATTTATTAAAATAATTAATTAATTTTAAAGGGTTCAAATAAATTCTGTCCAAAACTATAAGGGCCTTGAAGCCCAAGCCCAAGCCCACAGCCCATGATCTGGACCTGGGCCGGGCTGGCTGGCCGGCGGGAAGGCGGCGGCGGCGGCAGCGCGCGCACGTGTGTTTTGAACCAAACTCACAAGCATAGTCCTCACCCCTTTAAAAACTTTGGTGCTCCAAGGACCCAAACCCATTAGTCCAACTTGGGCTATAAAAATAGAGCAATTTTTGGCTATCTATTCTATGTGGGATGGAGCTTTTCTCCTTCACCATATTTTCCATTTTCCATATCAATTTCTAGTTTTAAGTTGCTAACTTGTAGCATTATTTTCTCATTCACCCGGAATTAGTTTTGAGAAATTCAAAATGTCAATCTCATCTACTCACTTAGTCGAATTTTACATATAATTTAATTTTATTTTCCACCAATGGAAATCATTTAACTATTTGGTCAAAATCAGGCCAACATCCAATTTCTTCAAATCAAAATTCCAACAATCCCCCACATGAATGAAATTATTTCATGCATGTATGCAACTTCGCTTGAAAGTCTCGGCGAACTGTTATTACATCTGGATAGGTAGCTTGTGGCTTTGAACCTTCCTTAGTAAAATATTATCGAATTTACTAGCTGCTTAGTGACGCGATGTCTTGAACTACTCAGTCGTTTGTGTAAACCAAGACAACAATATTTACATAATAACAATTCTAACACTTGTTATTCTCACGTTGTGTCCATTTCAGCCCTGGACCATATCTTAAATTCATAAGTGTTTTTTGAAGCGGCCATTACTTCTCACTTATATAGGTGATCTCCTATCGAAGAGTATCCTGCCATACTCCACCTTTCGGTATAGGAATCATTAAAAGTCTTAAACTTAACCTCACGACATTCAGCAGGTTTCTACTTCACTTGGAAGTTTTGGGAATGAGCTAACACATTTTTCAAGTGTACATCTGAACATTCATAACTTAGTTGTCCCATAGAACCAAAGTCTTGGGATCTCCAATTCACAAGGTTGGGTTACCGACATGAACATTCTTTATTTTTTGGATTTTAAATCCATTCTCCTTAATAATTTATACAATTGATCTCGATCTATTCCTTTTGTGAGCGGATCTGCTAGATTTTCCTTTGACTTCACGTAGTCAACCAAAATAACCCCATACGAAATCTATTGTCTTATGGTATTGTGACTTTGACAAAAATGTCTAGACTTACCTCTTTCCTTTGCAATAAAAGACACCTTTTATAAATACAACATTTCTTGATTTAATGATCGTATCATCATTTATTTCAAGAATGCAGAATTTAATTTCTTTAGGTGCTTCTACTTTAGTTAAAGCACCCCCACACTTCAACTTATCATCCTTTATGTGGTTTGCTAAAAATTAAAGCTTCTCCTTCCAATTTCTGATATCCTTGTTCAACACAAGATTATCCAGAACTCTTATGGTTGTCGGCCACTTTTCTTTTATATTTATAGAACTTTGTCCCAATAATCCAGTTAGAACCTCGTTCTAACAGATTTCAGGCCTTAGTTCCAACAAATCCAATAAAACTTTTTATTGTTTGTGTAACCTTTGGTGTTATCACATCTTCAGTAACATTTCTGACTTAACTTGTTAATGTGTCTGCCTCTAGTGTTACAACACATTATGTAACACTTGTTTAACCGCTAAACACCTAAAATAAATCTAGCAATCCTCGCAAGAGAACGAGATCAATCGTAGGGTAGCAAGTTGACCACAAGTCGTCTCTCAAGGAAGACTTAGCCGGCAAATAATTATTATGAAACACAATTGACAGAAAAAATAAATCCTAAACACTCTAACCAATTTTGTGATTTTAATAAACTAAAGGAAAATAATTAAAAATAAAATTAAACTAAACACGATTAAACTTGAAGAAAAAGATATGGAAGAAAGTCTAGGATTTTGGATTCATCTCATCAAACTTGCAAGCAGAATATCAACTAATTGATCATGCGGTTAATAAATATAACAAACATGTAAAAATAAGGCCTAGATCTGATAACTCACGTATTCACAGATTAGGGCTATCCCAACATAATTTGCTATTTTCATTAAGTCCAGGGTTAGATAATACTTCTCTAATTCATATCTAACCCACTGCATAAATTTAGTCCAGGAATAATACCTTCTCTCAATCTCAATTATTCCCTAAAAACAATCAAAAGTTGGCCAAACCATTAATCAACAAGTAAAGCAATTTATTCAGGAAAGCAAATTAATTACTCAATACTCATGCTTGTGTATTTGAATCAAATCATCTTAACCCTAGAACAAAGAAATTAGCTCGTGGAGAAATTCATCAATTCGATTAAACAAGAGATAATAATCACAAACACCATCATGAAATAATTAATATCAAAAGAAAATCAAATAGATAAATAAAGGTGGAGAAGAAGTACACTTTTTCAAGTTGCAAGGAGATCTCCCAAGAAACCCTAGCTTTAACGTGAAGAAGGAGAAGAAAGGAATAGAGAGCAATCCAAATTTTGTATCTAGCTTGAATGTATGAAAATCTAAAGCCTAGACTCCCCTTTATATAGCCAAAGGCCCTAACAACTTGGAAGGAGTCCAAATCCTAAAAGAAGTCTACGAAAAAAATCGATGAAAGCAGGCTTATACATTTAGTTTTTCTGTCGCGAATGGTCACCGAATGGCATGCTACTTCGCGAATGGCCAGATGCCTTTTTGGGAACGGCTAGGGGAACGACCGTACCTTTACTTTTTTCCTCAAATGCGAACAGCGTCCTTGTTAGGGAACAGCCAGGGAATGGCCGTTCCCTCTACTTCTTTTCAACATGAACGGCCGTTCAACGTCTCTTCGCCCACTCTTCTTCGTTTCTTCGTTTTACCTATGTTTTTCCACCAAAAACAGACATAACACACAAAAATAGACTCAACAACAAAATATGCAAACACACAAGCAAAAATACGAAATATACTATGAAAAATATAGAAATGGAATTAAAATAACCACACAAAATGCTAACAAAAACACACAAAACAACTCCCCACACTTAGCCTTTTGCTTGTCCTCAAGAAAATAATAACGCATGTAAATCTGACAAAGAATATTATGTTCAATTTGAGAGTCAATTCATCCATTACACCACGTCCTATCCACCTCGGACTATCCTGCATTGATCCCCAACCTTCACAACAGACTTACTCGGCTAAGGTTAATAGTTAGTTAAGGTGTTCGGCCGTCCTTACTCGATTTTAAATTCGTGTCAAAAGTTGCAACCCTGTTATACACACAACAAATCACGCAATTACTAGCCATGAATCATTTTTTTTCGATATATATATATATATATTTTTGCTAGAACTCTCGAGATATTCTTCCACTAGGTATAAACTTCGGATGTTTTCCAAAGGCTCCTAGAATGGTTTCCCATACTCATGTTTGAGCCGCCGTTTTACGTAAAAGACAAACATGGGGCTCATGAATGCTCCTAGTTACTAAGCAACTCAACCAGTGGAGTATAACCTCGATTCCTCATTTTTTTTCTCTTTTTTTCGAAAGGCTAGCAATATTGTGCACACACACAAATCAAAACAATGTTTTAACTTAATTCACATCGATGAAACTTCGCAATTCAAGCCCCACAACTTAAACTATTATTTAATCATCGCCTTATTTATCTATCACAAGGGTTGATTCACAATTTAGTCAAATCCTAAGTATAAAATTCACGGTGTTATTTTGTGACATCTATTTCAAGTTAGCTAAACGATACTATTATTAAGCTTAAGCAATCAAATGGCTAGTAAAAGAAATAACCACGTGTAACTATAACACCAAAATAGCAACCAATCGCTCACCCACACTTAAATCACGCAATGACCTCAATGCGTAAAAAGAAATACAAGAGAAAGGAAAATGAGACGACCCTGATAAATGCGATACTGGCATAGTAGTTAAGTCAAAACGCATGCCGACACTCCTGCAAAAGACATGCAAAGGAGAACAAAAATACCCAAAAAGATAAACTCTAAAAAAAATATTTTAATTAGTGGATAGTGTCGAACGGCCACTGAACAGCGTACCGACAGAGGCCGATGTTTGTCGAATGGGGGGCAAACGGCGTGCGGGAGCTGCGCTCGGGCTAGGCCGACCGGGCACCGAACGGCGTTGAGGTGCTCAGCGAACGGTCGTTCACCACTGTTGCCTATATTTTTGTTTTGTTTTTCGATTTTTTTTGGTTTACGATAAAAATAGTAAAATGTTTGGGTTGCCTCCCAAGAAGCGCTCTTTTAACGTCATTAGCTTGATGGCTGCAACTGATAAAATCATGGTGGGTCATTGAGCAAAAAATCTCTTACCACCTTGAAATTATAATCTGGTTTACTCAAGCTTTGAATCACATCATGTTCCTGCCATAAGAAATCTTTCAAAGCAGAATCGATAGAGTCAACAATAAAATTACCATGTGAGGCGCATGCAGAACTACAAGCTATATCAAAACAAATGTTACAGTTTTTTCCAAGACATTCATACTCAGTTTTTTATTTTTGACATCAATCAAGGTATTGGTTATGGCCATGAATGGTCAATCCAACAGTATAGTATGATCTTTAAGATTAGCTTTACCCTTTTCCATATCCAAGATAACAAAATCAGTGAGAATCTAAAAATCACCTACTTGGACTAAAATATCTTCAACAATGCCAATGGGGTACCTAATGGACATATCATCAAGTTGCAAACGTAACCCGGTGGACTTCAATTCTCCTAAATCTAATTGTTTAAATATAAAATAAGGCATAAGGTTTATTCCAGCTCCTAGATCAAGCATACCTGTGACTTTCTTACCATTCCCAAAAGATATATTGATAGTGAAACTACCTGGATCTTGTTTTGGGCATCGACTTAGGGACGGAATAGGAAGTCCGTGGGAAGGCAATCCCGTACTTGCCTCCATATTCATATCTTCTTCACTTGCATTAACTTTCTTTTCTATGCTCGCAATACCAACAGGGTTAGAGGAGACAATAGAAAATGGAATTTCAATCTCATGATCAGAAATCTCACCAAATTCAAGAAAGGTGATGGATTGAGCTTGCGCTGGTTGACTAGGAAGTATGTCATGCCAAGCTATCTCACCAACTTGAGTAGCTAATTGACCAACTTGAGTCTCAAGACGCTTAAACAAAGCTTCCATAGATTCAAACCACCTATTGTTACCTTCTTGTGTTTGTTGACTGACCTGAATAAAGGAATTCAAGGTTTGTTCAATAGATAGAGCCCTTGATTGGTTGGTTGGCTGGACTTGGGGTTGCGGTGGCCTCGAATAGATATGAGAGGGATTTTGTGAATTGCCCCAACTAAAGTTCGGATGGTTATGCCAACCTAAATTGTACGTCTAAGAGATAACATTACAAATGTTGGCCCCAAACCAAATTCGCCATAAATCCCACAAGATTCAGCAGAAGGGGGAACATGTGGATGCCCCTTTGTAACCAACAATTGTACTTGCTTAGTCAATTCAGCCAATTGCTTTGTCACATTGTAGCTCGGAGCTACTTCATTCACGACAGCCTGTTTACCTCTGGCACTCTTTTGTTGTGCATTATCGCTCATCATCTCTAGAAAATCATAGATTTCCTGGGCCGTGTGTACACCCATGTCACCCCCAGCGGCATTGTCAACCATATATTGATAATTATGCGATAATCCATCATAGAAAAATTGGTTTAACAATTCCAATGGATAGTGATGATGTGGGCATTTAATCTGTAAATCCTTAAAGCGATCTCAGACCTCATGAAAAGGCTCGCCTTCCATCTGACTAAAACTATCTATCTTACCTCGCAGATCTGAAGTTTTCTGATGAGAGTAGTACCTGTCGATGAACTTATTGTACACCACCTCCCAATCAGTAAGAGAGTTAGGAGGTGTGGAAATAAGCCAAGTTTTCACCCAGTCCTTCAGATTGTAAGGAAAACAGCGCATCCTAAGCTGATCTTCATCCAAACCTTGTAGAGGAAAAGTTTGAATGACTGAATAGAATTCCCGAATGAAGTTAAGCGGATCTTCATTGGGCATCACATAGAATGACGGCAACTGATTAAAGTGTACGGTTTTGAGCTTGTAGTTCCGTGCTGCTTGTCCCAAAGTGATGCAAGAGGTCGCAGTTCCAATGATTGGGCGTGCGAACTCACGCATCGAAGGTTGGCGTGCCTCCACATTGTTTCCGTTTTGATTATCACCCATCTCTGATTCGTCTATTTGTTCTTCTTTCGGAACGTGATCACAAGAATCCTCACTGCTATCCGTAGAATCGTCCCCTTCTTTCCTTGTTCATCTCACAACTCGATGGATATCGTCCACGAAAGGCACAAGGTTGATGAGTGTAAAATATACGTACATTTGAGGGCTCAAAATGATATATATTTTATGCATTTGCACGCATATTTGGTGTATTTTACTTGGTTTTCTTTGTTGGGCGTGATATTGCGTACTCTTATGAATTCTGCAGAAAATGGAGCTAAATTGGACAAAAAGAGATATCACGTTCCAAAGTATAGGTCAATAGCTAATGTACGAGCAAAACTATGAAGGAGAGAAGCATGGAAGGTCAAACAAAAGGAAATTTCTCTCAAAAACGTCCAATTGCGCTAACAGTTTCCAACACTGGCAGGGTTTAGTATTTTGGCCATACCTTTCACTACAAAATTGATATTGAGGGGATTCACGTGCCTATGGAAATATAAGAGAAAGAGCTACAACTCTCATGAAGACTCCAAGAGCTAATTAGGACAATAACACGGTCAAAAACACGTCACACGGACGGACCGTGTGGTATCACACGGCCGTGTGAAACTGCCCGTGTGGAATGACACAACCGTGTGAAAAAGGGACGAAAACAGGGGACGGAACCAGGGCCGCCTGACCCAACCGTGTGAGACCACAAGGACATATGGGAAAGGGCTGAAATTCACACGACCGTGTGGTTCCACACGGCCTGGCCGTGTGGGACTCTGCCAGACGCGTTTTTTGGAGTTTTTCTCCCATTCAAACTCTACAAGTGGCCTTTCCAAGCATCTATATAAAGGGGACCAAGGCTTGAACGAAATTTTCATCATCCAACATCATCCCATACACAAAAAACACATCAAATAACACAGGAACGAAGAATCAAAGAGCTTCTAAGAGCAAAAGGCTAGGTCGCGAAGGACACCACAAGGCTTTCGCATCTAGGGAGCACAAGAGCTTCGCGGGGAATCCATCATGACAAGAAGGGGTTTTCTTTCTATGTCTAAGAACTCTTGTCTGTGCTTATATGATGTCATAATATTGATTCGGATTGGTCTATGAGTTTGTAATCAATGTTTGGCATATTTTTCGGATCTTAGGGGCATAATCGAAACTGTTGATTTATGTTAAATATGATTAGTTATTTTCTTAATTATTTCATGCTTTCTATTTTATGAATTCGAGTGCTTATTCATAATTGTTTTTTATCTGATCAATAATTTGCATGTCATATTTCTAGTCCATAATCCGGGAGATGAGTTCTAGTAAGACGAAAATCGAATTCAGACATAAATAGAGTAATATATCGGGAGACTACTTCTTTTTGTGGGGAGTACTTCAATTCAAAAATCTTTCGGGAGTTAGTAATAATTGTGATGGATCGGGAGATCTCAATTATTATTAATCTACTGTTTATGTGCACAATAATCTATTTTAGGAATTGAACCCATAGAATTGCATGAATTGGTTTTTAAAACTTTATTCGCATTTAATATTGAAGAAGCATGTTGAGATTATGTGCCTAAGGTTGCTCCTAAAGATGTTGAAAATACTTGTGGGGTTCACATATTTATTTATATTTTCTTTCTTTATTTTTCGATTTTTTTATTTATTAAAATAACTTGATTTTCGGTCGCTTCAATAAAATTGGAATACGATGTTATTATAGCCTAAGTGTTTCGAGATTCAATCCCTGAGGAATACGACCTTGCTTGCCATTATTCTATAAACTACACTGTACACTTGCAATTGTATGAACCAAAATATTTTTGGCGAACAAGTTTTTGGCGTCGTTGCCGAGGATTGATTAGATTCTACTTAGATATAGTAATAAGTAGTCCAATCTTAATTGAAGCATATTTTTTTGTAAATATTTTTTTCTTTTTTCGATTTTTTTTCTCTTCTTCGTTTATAACATTGTTTTTGTTGAATGCGAGATTGAAATCTTTGGAGACACAAGTAGCCCAAATCGCAATTGCAGTGGGAGGCCAATATCTAGACGGCAAATTCCCAAGCGATACTTAATCCGAAAAAATAGTACAAAACCATTCGTCTGATGGATGGTACAAAATATAAGGGCTCAAGGATTTCAACCGACACGGTTCAACGACAGTGATGTTAGAAATCTGAAGTCTGACTGAAGACGTAAAACTTAGCGCTTTGTGGGAGGCAACCCAAGAGACGTCACGACAAACTCCAGAGTTCCCAAAAAAAATAAAAAAAGAAAACTATTTCACACAACCGTGTGGAACTCCACATGGGCCGTGCGACCTAACCAGCCACACGGGCAGGCCATGTGAGCTGCACACGACCGTGTGGCTGGAGACAGAGCGAAACATAGATTGCCCAGGGCTACACGGCCCGGCCGTGTGAAATGCACATGGGTCGTGTTAACCATCCAGGTAAGTACTCTTTACGCATTCCTCTTTCCTTTTGATAATTTCCTCATGTGTTCGGGACGAAGCATATTTTAAGTTTGGGGGATTGTCAAGAATGCGTAAATTAGTATTGTTGCATTTTGCATTGCATTTAGGATTGCATGTAGAGTATATAAAAATTTGCATTAAAATTTTTCAATTTTGATTTATTTATTTTATTTTTATTTTTAGCACGTTTACCACTTTAGCACGTTTAATTGCTTTTGTGTGAGGTTTTTAATTCAGTTTTTATGCCCAGCTCCCGTATAATGTTACTATGAATATTTTATGGCATGGGATAACATATTTGGGGGAATAATGTGATAAATTCTTAGGAAAAAAGTTATTTGTTTGCTTAACATGTGTTGAGAAAATTGGGTATTTGAGCATGTTGCGAAAAATAATCCTGTAAGCTTTTGTGCCTTAAACTGCTTTTTATTATGCAGCTTATTTTTTCTTGAGTGTGTCATTTATGATTGATAGAACTCTAGAACTTGCTCCGGTATCTTCATTGAAGCCATGTGTGTGTGCAATTTTTGAAAATGATCTAAGGACATCTTTGTTTTAGCCTACTTAGCTTAAAAAGCCTGCCTATGAACTCATGATTCCCTAGTTAGCCAATTTTGAGCCAAAACTTTTATTTTGAGCCACATTGATCTTTAAAATTTACATGTTTTTATCCCTAAAATTGCTTAAGCATATAGAAAACAAATAAGTTTGGGGGAGATGTGGTGAAAATTTATGGAAAAGAGAGGAAGTTGGCAAAAGAAAGAGGGACGAGTAGTAGCTGGGTAAATGAAAAAAAAAATAAAGCTCGAAAAGAAAAAAATATCTCTGAAAAAAAAGAGAAAAATCGAGCAAAGCAAAAGAAAAATTATGAAAATTATGAAAAAAAAAATGAGATCTTGAGGCTAAAGAAAAAGAAATGAAGGCAACAAGGCCTAAGAATGGAAAAAAACAAAAAAGGGATAAATAAGGGTGGAATTGAGTTGAAAAAGAAAACTGATATTATGTTGAAATTGGGTTGGTGAATTGCAAGTCTGTGTGCTTAAATTCTATTTGCTCAAGTCAAGTCGCTTAATCCAAATTTCCCTACCCTTACCAAAGAGCCTACATTACAACCAAATAAAAAAGTCCTTTTTGATTCTTAGATTGTGCACACAAAAGTGGTCGAGATGGTAGGCGATTTGCAAGCCTATGGTAGTTCTACATTCACTGAATTGAATTTGAGCGTAAACACTTACCATACACTTCTGAGAGTAGAGTGATACACTATTTACTTGTGAGTCGCAATGTCAAGTACCCGAAAGAGTATTAATGATGCCGAGTTTATGAATAACGAATTCTTAATAAGGAGTTACAGGGTTTCCTTGAGTATGGAGTCGAGTGCTATTTAATGTTTATAATGTTCTTGGGTGTTCTTTCGTTTTTACCCCTTATATTATTTTTCTTAATTTGCTCGAGGATGAACAATGCTTTAAGTTTGGGGGTCTTTGATGAGTGTAAAATATATGTGCATTTGAGGGCTTAAAATGATATATATTTGATGCATTTGCACGCATATTTGGTGTATTTTACTTGGTTTCCTTTGTTGGGCGTGATACTGCGTACTCTAGTGAATTTTGCAGAAAATGGAGCTAAATTGGACAAAAAGAGATATCACGTTCCAAAGTATAGGTCAAGAGTTAATGTAGGAGCAAAAATATGAAGGAGAGAAGCATGGAAGGTCAAACAAAAGGAAATTTCCCTAAAAAACGTCCAAATACGCTAATAGTTTCCAACACTGATAGAGTTTAGTATTTTGGCTAGAGATGTTAAAAGGGCCGCGGCCCGGTCCATTTGAACCGAAAAAAAAAGAGTTAGGGCTTAATTATTTTAGTCCATTTAAATCAGGGCCTTTTTGGCCCAGACCGTTTAAACCGAAGCCCGTTAGGGCTAGCCCGAAGGTTAACCGGGCTAGCCCGTTAGCCCGCTATTTTTATTTTTAAAAAAATAAATATAATTCTAATATTTTATATCTACTTTTATTACCTACTATTACTAGTAAATTTTATTTTTCAAATTCACATCTCCCTTATTTTTAAGTTTAACTTTATTAAACAAGCTATAAATTCTTGAAAAGCTTCTTTTTTATTTGTTTTATTTATTACTTAATTTAACTTTCCATTTTTATTCTAAATAAGAAAAAATGTCACATAGTCTTATTAAATTATTTAGGATATAAATTATATTTCTAAATGGTGCTAAATCTAATTTTATAATTTTGCTAATGCTACGTAATTATAAAAATGCATGACTTTTTTTAAGATTAGCATTAAATGTTAAGCTTAAATGTTATATATGCTCAAGTTTGAAATTTTAGATTTAAATATCTTATTTTGAAAATTTTGAATTATAGTCATATGAGTAATTACAAAAAAAAGTGTTAATTTTGGGTAGCTTTAGTTATTATTATTTTATTTTCAAAAGTTAGATCATAAAATATTTAATTTTATAAATTTGTTAATGCAATTTAATTAGAAACTTTCCATGAATTTTATTTATGACGAATAGTTTAACTTAAAAGGTTAAACTTAAATGTTATATATAATCGAGCTTAAAAGTTTAAATTTAAATATATAATTTTTAATTTTTTGACTATAGCCCAATAGTGGCCCGTTTAGCCCGAAGCCGCTAGGGTTAGGGTTAGGTTCCAATATTGCCAGCCCGTTTAACACCGGCCCATTTAGCCCGAAGACCGTTTAGCCCGAAGCCCGCTAGGGCTGGCCCTATAGGGCTAGGGCCAACCCGTTTAACATCTCTAGTTTTGGCCATAACTTTCTCTACAAAATTGTTCTTTCGGTGATTCAAGTGCCTATGGAAAGCTACGAGAAAGGGCTACAACTCTCATGAAGACCCCAAGAGCTAATTCTGACAATAACACGGTCAAAAACATGTCAGACGGCCGGACCGTGTGGTATCACACGGCCGTGTGAAACTGCTCGTGTGGAATGACATAACCGTGTGAAAAAAGGGACGAAAACAGGGGATGGAACCAGGGCCGCACGACCCAACTGTGTGAGACCACACGGGCGTGTGGGAAAGGGCTGAAATTCACACGACCGTGTGGTTCCACATGGCCTGGCCGTGTGGGACTCTGCCAGACGCATTTTTTCGAGTTTTTCTCCCATTCAAACTCTACAAGTGACCTTTCCAAGCATCTATATAAACGGGACCAAGGCTTGAACGAATTTTTCATTATCCAACATCATTCCATACACAAAAAACACATCAAATAATAGAGTAACGAACAATCGAAGAGCTTCTGAGAGCAAAAGTCTAGGTCGTGAAGGACACCACAAGACTTTCGCATCTAGGGAGCACAAGAGCTCGAGGGCTTAGGAGGGGAATCCATCATGACAAGAAGGGGTTTTCTTTCTATGTCTAAGAACTCTTGTCTGTGCTTATATGATGTCATAATATTGATTCGGATTTGTTTATGAGTGTGTGATCAATGTTTGACATATTTTTCGGATCTTAGGGGCATAATCGAAACTGTTGATTTATGTTAAATATGATTATTTGTTTTCTTAATTAATTCATGCTTTATATCTTATGAATTTGAGTGCTTATTCATAATTTTCTTTTTATCTGATTAATAATTTGCATGTCAAACGTCTAGTCCATAATCCGGGAGGTGAGTTCTTGTAAGACGAAAATCGAATTTAGACATAAATAGAGTAATGTATCAGGAGACTACTTCTGTTTGTGGGGAGTACTTCAATTCAAAGATCTTTTGAGAGTTAGTAATAATTGTGATGGATCGGGAGACCTCAATTATTATTAATATACTGCTTATGTGCACAATAAACTATTTCAGGAATTGAACCATAGAATTGCATGAATTGGTTTTTAAAACTTTATTCACATTTAATATTGAAGAAGCATGTTGAGATTATGTGCCTAAGGTTGCTCCTAAAGATGTTGAAAATACTTGTGGAGTTCACATATTTATTTTTATTTTTTTTCTTTATTTTTTTTTGATTTTTTTAGTTATTAAAATAACTTGATTTTGGTCGCTTCAATAAAATTGGAATACGATGTTATTATAGCCTAAGTGTTTCGAAATTCAATCCCTGAGGAATACGACCTTTCTTGCCATTATTCTATAAACTACACTGTACACTTGCAGTTGTATGAACCAAATTTTAGCGAACAAAGGTCCCGATTGAGATTTTCTACGTCCTTACATAAACAACACAGAAGAACAGATCAAACGCACCAGTGGAATAAAGTAAATATCAAAATAAACAAAAAGAGTCCTAAACTAAAAATAAACAAAAAGAATCCTAATCTAGAAACCCGGAAAATAAACACAATAATTATTAAGCTTAAAGCCTTCCCCAACAACGGCGCCAAAATTTTGTTCGACCGCTAAACACCTAAAATAAATCTAGCAATCCTCACAAGAGAACGAGATCAATCGTAGGGTAGCAAGTTGACCACAAGTCGTCTCTCAAGGAAGACTTAGCCGGCAAATAATTATTATGAAACACAATTGACAGAAAAAATAAATCCTAAACACTCTAACCAATTTTGTGATTTTAATAACTAAAGAAAAATAATTAAAAAACTAAAATTAAACTAAACACGATTAAACTTGAAGAAAACGATATGGAAGAAAGTCTAGGATTTCGGATTCATCTCATCAAACGTGCAAGCAGAATATCAACTAATTGATCATGCGGTTAATAAGTATAACAAACATGTAAAAATAAGGCCTAGATCTGATAACTCACGTATTCACGGATTAGGGCTATCCCAACATAATTTGCTATTTTCATTAAGCCCATGGTTAGATAATACATCTCTGATTCATATCTTGTTAGATAAATGGTTTTATCATGATTTTGATGATTTTGTTTTTACACCAAAACAATGTTTCTAAATGTTGTCCAAATACTCCTAAATGATTTAAAATGTTTTTACTAATTTTTTGGAGTATTTCTTAGAGTTTATTATTCGATAAAAATTGGACAACACTTTTAATGATTTTGTGTTAATGTGTTTTTACACCAAAACAATGTTTCTAAATGTTGTCCAAATATTCACGATCGATTTAAAATGTTTTTACTAATTTTTTGGAGTATTTCTTGAAGTTTATTTTCGACAAAAATTGGACAACACTTCTGTCTCGTGTTCAACCGGTCGCCCTATAGGGCAACCCGTGTCTGAAAGTTGAGTTTTGAAACAGAAACGAGATGTTTGAAAAACCCCTGGAGGTCGGCCGATCGCGCAAAGGGCGACCGGTACCTGGAGAAATTACAGAAACTCTGTAACTCTCAAAAAGGAGCAGGGTGACCGGTCCAAGTGTAGGGTGACCGGTCCAACCCTATGGTGACGGTCCAACCCCCCTTAGACCGGTCCACATGTTGTTTTTTGCTGTGTTAATTCGTTTTCTGTATTAGAGCGTGACCGGTCGCCCTATTGTTTTGACAGCAAACTTTTAGCCGTTGTGCAGCAGACCATTCTTCCTTAAATTGAGGAATTGATTTCTAACAGCTATATTCTTCAAATGTCTTGCATTTTTTTACAGATTTCAATCTCCTAGGAGGAGCATATCAAGTTCAAGACATCCTCTATAAATAGATGAAGAATTGAAGCAACACAATAAGAGAGAATACTACAACACAACAAGATACATTCAAGCAAACACTTTTGTTCTTCTATTTCAATATTCTTGTTGTAATATCCTAAGGTCTTACACTTTCACATCTTGAGGTCTAGGCTTTTCATTCTTGATTACACTTGCACTCAAAATTGTATTATTCATTATCGAGTTGTAATCTTGAATTTTTGGGTTCATCATTCAACACAAGATATCCTTGTGAGTGTTCTTGTGGTAAGAACACACTTGGGTGATCTAGGTGTTAGATTCAAGAAGATTGTGGTAATCTTCTTATTGAAGAGTTTGGTGCTCTTTGAAGTGTTGAAGAATTTGGTGTTCTTCAAGGTTGAAGATTGTGGTAATCTTCATAAGGTGCCGTTGAAGATTGTGGTAATCTTCAAGGGATATTGTGGTAATCTCCAAAGAGGTGTTGTAAGGTGATGTTTTATTAATTGTGGTAATTAATAAAATCTTTTTTAGTTTGAAATCAATCCCGGAGATGCTGGGGTGGTAGAGGATTAGGTCCTAGGTGGGTTGAACCTCTATATATCGACACGTGTTGTTTACTTCCCGCACTTCCATTCTTGTCTTGGCTTATTTATCTAAAAAAAAGAGGGCACAAAAGAGAAAATGGGCATAATCTATTCACCCCCACTCTATATTATCGTAGCCACTTAGACTTATAAGTGGTATCAAAGTCAAACTCTTTGGCAAGCTTGTTCCACATCGCGAGTAAAGAGGAACGATCATTGGCTACAAATGAAGTCTACCTTACCGGCGCCTCCACCACCAAGCCACCTCTATTTGACTCCAAAAATTATGCATTTTGGAAAGAAAGAATGGAATGTTATTTACAAAGTTGCGAGTTCGATATTTGGAACACGGTCATAAATGGAGAATCTATCCCATTGAAAGATGGAACTCAAACTTCCAAAGTTCTCAAGGAGCTCAATGATGAAGACAAGAAAATCCTCTCCTTATACAGTAAAGCTCTTAATATTATTTATTGTTCACTTACCACTTCGGAATATGATTATATTCTAGGAATTCGATCGGCACGTGAAGTATGGAGAAAACTAAAAGCTATCTATGAAGTATATGCAAATGAAAGGAGCTATTCAAAAGCATCTACTTCTCAATTGGATACAACATCAAATCCAACAACATGGGATGAGCTTCTTACAACTTCCGATGATGATGAAGTCGAACAATGTCTTATGGGCATCGAAGAAGAAAACGAGGCACGCTCTAAACCCTTTACTACTTTTGATAATGAATTACAAGATGATTATAGTGAATTGCAAAATGATTTTGATGAGCTTCAAAATGAATTCCAAAGCTTACTTGTTAAATACAAAAATTTGAAAAAGGAATTCAATGTTTTGAAAAATGATAAGGATAGCTTATTTACTTCTTATGAATCACTTTCTTGTGCTCACACTACCACACTTGATAAGGTTAGAAACCTTGAAAAGGAAAATAGTACTCTTGTTGAGAATATTGATTGCATGAAAAAGGATTTATTAAAATTCAACTTGAGTACCGATAAGACTCTTGATGTTCATCGTTGTGATCATGAGAAACTAGAACTTGGTTATAAGCCTAATGTTATCAATGATATGAAAAAGAACCAAGTCACTAAGCATGTTGGTCATTATACTTCTATAATTATTACATGCTTCTATTGTGGTAAAAAGGGTCATACGGTAAATTCTTGTCAAGCTAGAAATAGCTCTAATTATTGTTGGAGACCTAAAAGTCTCAATGCTAATCCCAAAGGACCCAAACACTTGAGGGTACCACAAAACAATGTCATATTAGGTACTCGGTGGAATAATAATAAAAGAAAATTCATACCGTCAAGAAGACATCAAATGCCCATATCATTTAATCAAAGGAAAAGACATCATCACAATTAATTTCCAAGAAGAGGATATAATCAAAAATGAGAAGGACACAATCCTTGGAAATGGCAAAGACATCATCAGCAATGGGAAAGACACACCCCGTGGAAATGGCGTAATTGGTAAACCGTATCTTCTCATTTAAATACGCATAATGTTTTATTATTATGTATGCTTGTATTTTTGCTTTAATTGTCAAAATAAATTTCAATTTTTTTTTTAAATCTTTTGAAAAGGAGACCTTGTATGATGTTTTTCTAAACTCTTGTGCATTCTAAGACTTATGTGTTTTATTATCTCTTATGAATTTAAATAGCATAAGCATACTTGTGACATCTTTTTGCTTTAGCCTACACTTGTATCATAATGTTTTGTGCAAGCACTTTTTCTAAGAATTGTGTAGGACATATATGGTTATCTACTCATTATTCGTCAAGAGGGTCATAAACTATCGAGGTATGCTCACTTGTGCTATTCTTACTCTCACTCGATATTTTTCATGTCGTATGATTATGTGCTTGCTTTCCAAGCTATTTCAAAGAATTTTATACAAAGTGCCATTAAAAGGATTTTTCGATTTTTGAAAGGCACTATTCGATAAAGCTTATTTTATCCGAGACTTATGAAGGATTATATCTTATTTTGATAAAACATTCGTTTTTTTATCCTTCTCTCAAATTATGCATTTGATTGCACATATTCATGTCCTTATTCTTGTTTGCTTTGTCAAAGCTCTTTTCAAAATACTTCTTATGAATGAGGTCTCAACTATATGCTCTCGGATTTTCATATTTCAAAAGAGACCTTATATGGCGTCCTATAAGAATATTTGAACTTACATGTTTTATTAAACTCTTGATGATCTTTTTAAAGCATGGTATGTGTTACTTGTTATAGTGTCTCTATTATTCGATATTACTATGCTCTTGTGCAAGATATCTTGTTAAGATATTATAGAAATATTTAGTATTTCGGAACAAGCTTGATGACCAAGGCAAGGTTAGTAGCTCAAGGGTATTGTCAAGAAGAAGGTATTGATTATGATGAAACATTTGCACCCGTAACACGTTTAGAAGTTATTCATATTTCACTTGCCTATTCTTGTTTTAAAAAAATTCAAGCTTTACCAAATGGATGTTAAATCTGCCTTTTTAAAATGGTTTTATTCAAGAAGAAGTCTATGTAAAACAACCTCCGGGGTTTGAAAATTTTTAGGCCAAATGATGTTTATAAACTTAAGAAGGCCTTATATGGTTTAAAACAAACACCCCGTAAATGGTATGATAGACTTAGCTCTTTTTATGCAAAATGGTTTTACAAGAGGTAAAGTTGATACTACTCTCTTTGTTTTTTAAAAATGGCAAGATTGTTTATTAGTGCTAATTCATGTTGATGACATTATTTTTGGTGTTATTAATGAATTCTTGTGCAAGATATTTTCTAAGTTAATGCAAGGTGAATTTGAGATGAGCATAATGGGGGAGCTAAATTTCTTCCTTGGACTTCAAATTAAACAATGCCAAGAAGGTACTTATATTTCACAATCAAAGTATACAAAAGAACTTTTGAAGAAGTTCGGCATTGAAGAAGGAATGACTATCACTACTCCTATGACAACCAACATCAAGTTAGATAAAGATGCTAAAGGCATATTGGTTGACAAACAAATTCGAGTTATGTTTATCTACTTTCATTATTCCCATAGACTTGACATTTTTATGCCTTATGTCTATATGCTCGACTTCAAAACAATCCCAACGAATCTCATTAAGGTGTCGTTAAAAGAAATTTTCGAATATTTGAAAGGCACTTCTTCTTATGGCTTGTTTTATCCAAAGTATTAAAACGTTCTTATTTTTCGGGATAACAAGTCCGGTATATATTATTTTTCTAAATACGGTTATTCGTATTCGAACTAAACATATTGAGATTTGATATCGTTTTCTAAGGGATTGCATTTCTTAAACGAAAAATTGAGATGTGTTTAATTTCATCTCAAGGATAACTCGCAGACATTTGTTTTTAATCGTTAACCACCGAGTCTTTTACCTCATTTAGAGCTTGATTAGACATAATGTATATTGAATGAGGTCTATGTGTGCATTTCATTCGGTTTTAAAACTTAGAGGTGAAAAATCGAATTTTTGGTTCAAAATTCGGACAGAACCACAAATAGAGCTCCAGGGACCAGCTTGAGGGAGGGGGACCGGTCGACCTACACCTGGACCGGTCGACCCCCCTGGACCGGTCGCCCAGAGCAATTTCAGTGTTAAAATGAGTTATGTCCAATACTTAGCCGTTTTGTGTTCTACTTTTTCAAATTCGCACCCCTTTGCAAATTTCACACACAATTCACTCAAAATGATTTCTTTCTTGCAAATTACATATTTTGAGTTTATACTATTGTTATATCATCCATGATACCCGACCTCTCCGATTAATTGGTAAGAATTCTTCTTCTTTATCTCAATTGGGTTGAACCCTTGAGAATGTGCTCCATCTTTAATATTTTGTTGGAATTCTTATATATTTGTAATGGGCATGATGATTGTTGTTGGATGATATCTGTAAAATTGCTTTTGGTGATGAAAAATTTGTCTTGATTAATTTTACAAGGGCTACATACATCTTCTTTGTTATTTGACGTCTGCCAAGTGCTCGATAAAAAGTTTCAATGAAAAATTCATCACCTACATGACTCTCTTGTTTCTAAAAGTCTTATATATTTATAGAGATCATGTTTTCCAAATCAAATGAGCTTTTACGAGCTTTTACAAGTCATATGATCATCTCTTCCCTTAGCTTTTGGAATTTAAGCTTCATTATTCGAAAAGCTCGATAAATCGACTTTAATGCGCACTTTGATATGATAATATGATGTTTTTATCGTGCTAACATTCTTCTTGATGATTCCAAATGGGGAGAAGCATGATACAAGCTCTTTAGCTCAAAGAAGCTAAAATAAGCTCGCGAAAGAAGCTATAAGTTGTGGTTTAAGCCAAAAGTTGTGGATCATACTTAGTCCATTTGTTGTATTATGGACTTGATTACTTGTCTAATGATGTTTTGTTGACAGGGGGAGCTTTTAAGCTCATGATATTAAGCTTCTATTGTAAAAAGCTGAGATTTTAGCTTTTGATTAATTGTTTCAATATTACTCTTGTTGTGCATGTTGATAGGGGGGACGTTTGCAAAAATGTTTTTGAAAATCTCTACTCCCATCCTTGTGATTATTATGCGTGGAATGTTGTCGCTCTCAACGGATAGTTTATTTTTAACCGGAAAATTTGTTTTATTTTCAAAATCGACCACTTTAATTTGTTTTGGTTTGTAATCATCAAAAAGGGGGAGTTTGTTATATAAATGGTTTTATCATGATTTTGATGATTTTGTTTTTACACCAAAACAATGTTTCTAAATGTTGTCCAAATACTCCTAAATGATTTAAAATATTTTTACTAATTTTTCGGAGTATTTCTTAGAGTTTATTATTCGATAAAAATTGGACAACACTTTTAATGATTTTGTGTTAATGTGTTTTTACACCAAAACAATGTTTCTAAATGTTGTCCAAATACTACCGATCGATTTAAAATATTTTTACTAATATTTTGGAGTATTTCTTGAAGTTTATTTTCGACAAAACTTGGACAACACTTCTGTCTCGTGTTCAACCGGTCGCCCTATAGGGCAACCCGTGTGTAAAAGTTGAGTTTTGAAACATAAACGAGACATTTGAAAAACCCCTGGAGGTCGACCGGTAGCGCAAAGGGCGACGGGTACCTGGAGAAATTAAAGAAATTCTGTAACTCTCAAAAAGAAGCATGGTGACCGGTCCAAGGGTAGGGTGACCGGCCCAACCCTATGGTGACCAGTCCAACCCCCCTTGGACCGGTCCATATGTTGTTTTTTGCTGTGTTAATTCGTTTTCTGTATTAGAGTGTGACCGGTCGCCCTATTGTTTTGACAGCAAACTTCTAGCCGTTGTGCAGCAGACCATTCTTCCTTAAATTGAGGAATTGATTTCTAACAGCTATATTCTTCAATTGTCTTGCAATTGTTTACAGATTTCAATCTCCTAGAAGGATCCTATAAAGTTCAAGACATCCTCTATAAATAGATGAAGAATTGAAGCAACACAATAAGAGAGAATACTACAACACAACAAGATACATTCAAGCAAACACTTTTGTTCTACTATTTCAATATTCTTGTTGTAATAGCCTAAGGTCTTACACTTTCACATCTTGAGGTCTAGGCTTTTCATTCTTGATTACACTTGCACTTAAAATTGTATTATTCGTTATCGAGTTGTAATCTTCAATTTTTGGGTTCATCATTCAACACAAGATATCCTTGTGAGTGTTCTTGTGGTAAGAACACACTTGGGTGATCTAGGTGTTAGGTGCAAAAAGATTGTGGTAATCTTCTTATTGAAGAGTTTGGTGCTCTTTGAGGTGTTGAAGAATTTGGTGTTCTTCAAGGTTGAAGATTGTGGTAATCTTCCTAAGGTGCCGTTGAAGATTGTGGTAATCTTCAAGGGAGATTGTGGTAATCTCCAAAGATGTGTTGTAAGGTGATGTTTTATTAATTGTGGTAATCTCCGGAGATACTGGGGTGGTAGAGGATTAGGCCCTAGGTGGGTTAAACCTCTAAAAATCGACGCGTGTTGTTTACTTCCCACACTTCCATTCTTGTCTTGGCTTATTTATCTAAAAAAAAGAGGGCACAAAAGAGAAAATGGGCATAATCTATTCAACCCCCCTAGATTATCGTAGCCACTTGGACTTACATATCTAAACCCCTAAATAAATTTAGTCCAGGAATAATATCTTCCCTCAATCTCAATTATTCCCTCAAAACAATCAAAAGTTGGCCAAACAATTAATCAACAAGTAAAGCAATTTATTCAGGAAAGCAAATCAATTAGTCAATACTCATGCTTGTTTATTTGAATCAAATCATCTTAACCCTAGAACAAAGAAATTAGCTCATGGAGAAATTCATCAATTCGGTTAAACAAGAGATAATAATCACAAACATCATTATGAAGCAATTAATATCGAAAGAAAATCAAATAGATAAATAAAGGTGGAGAAGAATTACACTTCTTCAAGTTGCAAGAAGATCTCCGAAGAAACCCTAGCTTTAACGTGAAGAAGGAGAAGAAGAGAAAAGAGAGCAATCCAAATTTTGTATCTAGCTTGAATGTACGAAAATCTAAAGCCTAGACTCCCCCTTATATAGCCAAAGGCCCTAACAACTTGGAAGGAGTCTAAATCCTAAAAGAAGTCTACTAAAAAAATCGATGAAAGCAGGATTATACGTTCAGTTTTTCTGTTACGAACGATCATTGAATGGCATGCTACTTCACGAACAGCTAGGGGAACAGTCATCGAATGACCAGATGCCTTTTTGGGAATGGCTAGGGGAACGGCCGTTCCTTTACTTTTTTTCTTCAAATGCGAACGATGTCCTTGTTAGGGAACGGCCAGGGAACAGTCGTTCCCTCTACTTCTTTTCATTTTTTTATTTTCAACATGAACGGTCGTTCGCAATCTCTTTGCCCACTCTTCTTCGTTTCTTCTTCGTTTTACCTACGTTTTTCCACCAAACAAAAACATAACACACAAAAATAGACTCAACAATAAAACATGCAGACACACAAGCAAAAATACGAAATATACTATGAAAAATATAAAAATGGAATTAAAATAACCACAGAAAATGCTAACAAAAACACAGAAAACAACACTTCATGCAATAGTGGTTTTGGTGTTACAACACTTTTGGTAACACCTTCTATTACATTTTAAAATGCAGCAGAAGCTCACCTTGTGTTCCATAAAGTGTCGTCACACCCCCATAATTGTCGATTTCCAATCAGAATTGCGGTTATCTTCCTCAATCCAAAATTGAACTATCAAATCTCAAGCCTCATTTTCTTCCATTTGTGCTTGAAGTAGTTCTTAAAATCTTTTCATGATGGCAACAATTTTCTGATAATCGCAGCCACTTGGAACAACTCATTCAAAATCATCCCTTCAGACACTAAGTCATGAAGTGATATGAATTTTTTGCACTTGGTTGATCACCGTTTTGGTGTCAACCAATTTATAATCCAGAAATATGCCGACAACAAATTTCTTTGTGGATGCATCTTTTGTTTTACATTTCTTCTCCAAAGAGTCCCACAATTGGACGTTTTGAATGAAATGTAGACATTATAGGGGGTGTCTTTCAGCTTGTTTAAAATATATTTTCGGCAAAGAAAATCGTTGTTATGCCAAGCATCTACAAGGATCCTCCTTTGGTTGTCAGATTCTTCTTCGCCAATGGTAGGAGGGTCCTTCTTCAGGAACCGGGAAAGACCCAAGGTTGTGAGGTAGAAGAGCATCTTCTGTTTCCATCTTTTAAAGTCGACTCTGGAGAACTTCGCCGATTTCTCGCCATGAGTAGGAGCAACAGCCATCAGAGTGAAGGAAATAGATGCTATCATCTTGAAAATAGCGGTAAATTTCGTCTCGCGATTGTTGATTGTGTGGTACTGTTTACAAGAAAACAGCTAAGTATTTGGACAGGAAAACTTGACAAAGTTTTAAGTCGAGACCACTATTGGATATTGTCTCTACAAGATGAAATTGTGTCGTATACAAAGTTCTTACGGTTCCGGCAATCGTCCCTATGATACAACGACTTTAACAGGATCCACTTAGCAGCACTCGCAAAAGCCGAACCAATAGCGAACACGAAGTGTTTGAGGCTTTCAAGCTTTTGGAAGGATATTTAACAATATGCTCTAATGTAGAATGACTCGATTTATTATATGAATATTTTCGTGTTCATTTTCATCTGCAAGTGACTCATAGGTAAAGGCATCAAGGTGCCTCATGAAAAGGATATATCTTTTGGATCGAAAAGGCATGTCTATAGCCAAAACATGCACCTGGTTGCTCGAATAGGTGCATCAGTTCGAACGTTCGCCTTCGCACACTTGTGCACGCACGGCAGAAAAAAAATTTTGTCCACGGTGCACGCACGCGCACACTGCCTAGATGCACGCCGCAGCGCGCGCGGTTGTCCTGGTTCGTGTCCGCGCACCACCTTGCCCAGTTGGAAAAAATATTTAATTATTTATTAAAATAATTAATTAATTTTAAAGGGTGCAAATAAATTTTGTCCAAAACTATAAGGGCCTTGAAGCCCAAGCCCACGGCCCGGGTGGCGCGCGCATGTGTTTTGAACCAAACCCACAAATATGTAGGTACTCACCCCTTTAAAACTTTGGTGCCCTAAGGGCCCAAAGCCATTAGTCCAACTTGGGCTATAAAAATAGAGCAATTTTTGGTTATCTATTCTATGTGGGATGGAACTTTTCTCCTTCCCCATATTTTCTATTTTTCATATCAATTTCTAGTTTTAAGTGGCTAACTTGTAGCATTAATTTTTCATTCACCTGAAATTGGTTTTGAGAAATTCAAAATATCAATTTCATCTACTCACTTAGTAGAATTTTAACATATAATTTAATTCCATTTTCCACCAATGAAAATCACTTAAATATTTGGTCAAAATCGGGTCAACGTCCAATTTTTTCAAACCAAAATTCCAACAAGAAATATATTATGAAGTTGGGTGAAACTAATCATAAGCTTCATTGGGTATATCCACAAAAATATTCACTTTCAAAAACCTTAAATCCTGATATGAAAATTGAATAAAAATGCTATAAAAGGAGTCAAAGGTGAGCACCAAAAAAAAAGCAAAAAAGAAAGGAACAGAGAAAGAAATAAAAAGAAAAAAAAAACATCTCATGGGCATTAAAAGCCCTAAGATTACTATAGTGATATTTTTTTTTTTTTGAACCCACTATAGTGATATTTTTTAAGCTTAGGGCAATACATATGTACCCTATACGGCTATACCCCATCTCCAAATATTGCACACAACCCGGGGCACTTCTACTGTCCACGTGTCCCCTTGCTTACATGCCACCAGTGAAAAGTAGTTTTCAATTAAACAATAATTTAATATAATTTGTGGATTTAAATAGGGATTTTCTAGGTTTTTGCATGTAGTGGTCCCTTGACCAAATACTTTGGCTTATTTCTTCCTATAAAGATGGGCTATTCATGATGGTCATAACCATAGGGGTGGGGGTGGGGGGTGGCTCTTGTATCACATGCATTGCCAACTCATTACCAATGTTGTTAGGTAGCTTTGAAAATAATGTATGATTCTCAAAAAAAAAAAAAAAATGTATGGAAAGGGATGTAATAAATTTTATCAACTTTATTATATGGTGATCAAATTTCGCATTTACAGAGACTTTAATTTATGGTATTTTATAATATTAAGGGTATATTTAGCATATAAAAAATTGGTTTAAAACTTAAAAGTATTAAAACAGTGATTCAATTAGTAAAAACACGCTTACTACTTTAGAAAGAATGTAATGTGAAACACATGGGAAGGGCAAACAAGGGACGTCATTTTATTTTACTTTCAAAATATCGAATTCAATGATAAAATATTGGTAAATAAATACAGTCTCATAAGTTCATTCATATAAGGTAGGCACAACATAAATATTTAGTTTATGTATTTGTGTTAGTAGTTGAATCTACGTTGCACTCAGTATCCGATTTCGTTCCACTTTTATTCGTGTAGAGTTTCAAATACTTAATTTGTATGCAGTTTCAAATACTTTATTTTAGTTGTTGATTTACAACTCAAATATTTTTTTTAAACACCTTGACAAGACTTTTGTGGCCTGATGGCATGCTAGTTCGGTTCTTAGATCATTGGTCAAGGGTTTGATTGTTAGAAATCAAAAACACAAAAGGGCATGCTTTAATATATCTACCATGATAATTCGAGAAAGAGAAGAGATTAATCCTAAACACGGAAGCGTACCCGGATCCATTAGGGTTAGTGATAAATCTGGATCTGGTTTTGATATCTAGTTTTGGCCTTCCAGACGAGCGGTTCTCTTGAGAATTTTGTATGTCACATTCTGTAAGGGAGACAGACGTTTTCTCTTATTTAAAAACTGTCGCCCGGGGACCATAACCGTTTTGGATAAGTATCCCCTTTATTTTCCATTTGGTCCCTTAACAAATAGAAAATCTCTTAATAGTATCTACACATTTAATCCCATAACAATTTGATACACTTTTAATCCAAAATTAAAACCTTATTAACATATGTAAGTCCAAATTAAATATTTCCAACAATCTCCCACTTGGACTACATATGTTACCAAAAAAATGTGCCATACCTTATGAGCTCAAGCCTTGCTGTCACAATTAAGAGTATCCCTTAACAATCGCGTCCATTGATTGTACTAATACAGGACTAAAGAGGTTTTCATCACTTTATGCGCGAATATACCAGCACAACCAAATGACATAGATCAATCATGGGTTCGTAGCATGGAAATTACATGTAATGTGATCTAACATGTCTATTTCCAACTGGTCCACTTTATTCCTTAGTGAGATCAATCATAACCAAAATGACATGTGCAATAAACCAAATACTTTATATTTGTACAGAAATATCCAAATACAAAAAATGTGTCCAAAATAAAGTATAGAGCAATAAAATTACAGACTCCCACTAAACAAAAGTATCATGAAAATGTATTACACCCATACGAGCAGTGTGCTCGTGAAAGACCCTGGGTGTTAATCCTTTAGTAAGCGGATCCGCAATCATTGAGTCTGTCCCGATATGCTCTATATATATCTGACCACTCTGTACCCTTTCCTTGACAACCAGGAACTTTATGTCAATGTGCTTTGACTTAGTAGAGCTCATGTTGTTATTAGAATATAGCACTGCCGAGTTATTGTCACAATACAACTTTAATGGTCTTTTTATATTCCCAATACTGCGCAGCCCAGTGACAAAATTTCGCAGCCATATTCCATGATTGGGTGCCTCATAGCATGCCACAAATTCAGACACCATGGTAGAAGATGCTACAAGTGTCTGCTTAGCTCTTCTCCATGAAATGGCTCCCCTAGCCAATAAGAAAATGTAGCCCGAAGTGGATCTCCTACTGTCTTGGCATCCTGCAAAATCAGAATCAGAATACCCTATGATCTCCAACTAATCTGATTTTCTATATGTGAGCATGTAATCCTTTGTTCTCTGTAAATACCTCATCACCCGTTTGGCTGCTTTCCAGTGATCCATACCAGGGTTACTTAAATATCTGCCAACATACCAACAACAACGCTATATCGTGTCTTGTGCGGACTGAGCATACATTAGACTCCCAACAAATTTGAAGCATAGGAATCTTCTGCATTTCCTTAATTTCCAGATTTCCTTTAGGGCATTATTCGAGACTAAACTTGTCTCCCTTAGCTATAGGGGTGTCTCCTGGTTTGCAGTTCTGCATGTCAAATCTTTGCAACATTTTCTCTATGTAGTTCTTTTATGATAATCCAAGAATACCTCGAGAATGATCCCGGTGTATCTGGATCCCCAGAACAAAAGAATATTCCCCAAGATCTTTCATTTCAAATTTCTTTGGTAGAAATTTCTTGGTATCGTGCAACAATCCTGAGTCATTAGTGGCAAGCAGAATGTCATCCACATACAAGACCAGAAAAATACACTTTATCCCACTTAACTTGTGATACACACAATCATCAGCAGCATTAGTCTCAAAACCGGATGAGACTACTACTTGATGAAACTTGTGATACCACTGACAAGAAGCTTGCTTGAGCCCATAGATGGATTTCTTTAATTTGCAAACCATAGACTTTGGGTCTCCAGACACAAAGTTTTCTGGTTGCACCATATATATCGTCTCGTCAATGTCTCCATTGAGAAACGCCGTCTTTACATCCATCTGATGTAACTCAAGGTCAAAATGTGCAACTAATGCCATAATTATCCTGAAAGAGTCTTTTGTGGAAACCGGAGAGAAAGTCTCTTTAAAATCAATGCCTTCTTTCTGAGTAAAGCCTTTAGCTACAAGACAAGCCTTATATCTTTCCACATTACCCTTCGAATCCCTCTTGGTCTTAAAAATCCATTTGCAACCAATAGGTTTCGCACCTTCAGGTAATGGGATAAGATCCCAAACTTGATTGTCTTGCATTGACTTATACTCTTCATTCATGGCATCAATCTACTTTTGAGAGTTTGGATCCTCCATGGCTTGACGAAAGTTGATAGGATCATTTTCCATCAATCCATTATTATCCTCATTTTCTTGGAGAAATACCACATAATCATCCGGAATAACATTTCTCTTCTCTCTAGTGGACCTTCTTAATTGCACTAGTTCTTGAGGTTGTTGAGTTTGTTCTTCCTGAATAGTTTCAACCTGAGTCGGGAGTTCTTCAACATCATCTTGTTGAGGTTCCGGATCTACTTCTTCGCAAATGACAGGAATAGAAACCTGAACATCATCAGAAGCAATAGTAGGTGTCGAGATCGACTCCTCCTCAAAGGTAATGTCTCTAACCTTATTTTTCCCCCAAACTCAACATCCTCAAAAAATACTGCATTTTCCGTCTCAAAAATAGACCTTCTAGTGGGATCATAAAACTTAAAACCCCTTGATTTTTCTGAGTAACCAATACAGTAGCTACTAACTGTTTTGGAGTCCAATTTCTTTTCATTTGGTCTATAAAGCCTAGCCTCAACTGGACATCCCCATATGTGAAAGTGGTTTAGACTAGGCTTTCGCCCAGTCCAAAGCTCAAACGGTGTTTTAGCAGCTGCTTTAGTTGGTACCCTATTGAGAATATAAGTTGTAGTCTTGAGTGCATCTCCCCAGAGTGATTTTGGTAAGGAGGAATGACTAATCATACTCCTCACCATATCCTTTAGAGTCTTGTATTGTCTTTCAGCAACACCATTCATGCTAGGCGTCCCCGACATGGTGTATTGTGGGTCGATTCCACATTCCTCTAGGAAGATAGTAAAAGGCCCTGGACGTTGTTCTCCTGAACCATCGTATCTGCCGTGTTACTCACCTCCACGGTCAGATCTGATAGCTTTAATTCTCTTGTTGAGTTGATTCTCAACTTCAGCCTTAAAAACCTTGAACATGTCCAGTGCCTCTGATTTTTCATGAATTAGATATAAGTACCCATAACGTGAGTAATCGTCTATGAATGATACAAAATAATGTTGACCATTCCAAGAAGCCTTAGAAAATGGCCCACAAATGTTCGTATGTATCAATTCTAAGACGTCTGAAGTCCTGTTGGCACCTAATCTCTTTATTTTGGTCTGTTTTCCTTTAATACACTCAACACAAACAGCAAGATTCGAAAAGTCAAGTGTATCTAAAATTCCGTCTGACACAAGTCTCTCAATTCTGGTTTTTGAGATATGACCTAAACGCTTGTGCCATAATTTAGCTGAATTTTCTTTATATAATTCTCGCTTAGTACCTCTTGATTCAACATGCAGGGATTCATTATATGAAACAACAGTATCAAGCATATATAGACTGTCATAAGCACTTAACGAACCGGTACCAACAATATTGGAATTAAATGAAAGACTAAACTGACAATTTCCAAATGAACAAGCAAAACCAAATTTGTCCAATAAGGAAATAGAAACCAAATTCCATCTAAACGACGGTACAATGAAAGTGTCTTTCAAATCCAAGAAAAAACCAGTTCCTAATAACAATTTAAAATGCCCTATTGCCTCCACTTCTACCAACTTGCCATCACCCACAAAGATGTATCTTTCACCATCAGTTGGCTTTCGGTAGCTCAGGCAACCCTGCATTGAAACACTTAAGTGAGTAGTAGCACCAGAGTCTAACCACCAAGTGTTTCCAGGGACTGAAGCTAAATTAACTTCAGAACAGACCAAAGCAAGAAATGTACCTTTCTTCACACGCCAAGCGCGATACTTAGTACAATCCTTCTTTTTGTGTCCAGGTTTTCCACAAAAGTAACAGCCATCCTGAGTTTCACCTTTCTGATTCTTTTGTGTTGGACCCTTATCTTTAGCAGCTTTCTCAACATCATTTTTCCTTTTGCCCTTATCCTTAGAAGTACTGGCCAGTTGAGAAATCTCAGTTCTTTCTTGCTTCAACATTTCTTCCTCTTGCACACAATATGAAATGAGATCATTAAGAGTCCACTTCTCCCTTTGACAGTTGTAACTGACCTTAAACTGACTGAATTGTGCAGGAAGCGATATTAACACAAATGCACGAGTAAGTCCTCAGACACTTCGAGCTTCAGTGCCCTTAACTTTGAAGCAAGATGAGACATCTCAATGATGTATTCCCTTATATTTCCCTTGCCCTTATACTTTAGTGAGATCAAGTTAGCCAAAAGCGTACTTGTCTTGGCCTTATCGTTTTTAACAAAACGCTTTTCAATTTCCACAAGGTACTCACTGGCCGTAGTAACTTCCTCAGAAGCTATGCCTCGAAAGGCTTCTGGAATGCCGCGCTTAATGATCATCAGACTAACGCGATTTGAGCGCTCCCACTTCTCAAAGTTCCGCTTTTCTTCTGCAGGACTTGCATCCGTAAGAGAAGGGGGTTGCTCAACCCTTAGCGCATAGTCCAGATCCATGCAACCCAAAATGATCAGAATGTTTTCTTTCCAATCCTTGAAGTTCTACCCATTGAGCATGTGGATGTTGTTGGTGTTAGCAGAAATAGAAGTAGCAGACATCATAGCTGAACAGAGAACAAAACCAAAATTAACCGTCATGCTCACATTAAATCCGAATAAACAATCATTAAATTTAAATGAGTCGGTAACATCTCGAGGCACCTAACACAATATTAATATCAAGTCTTTGGACAATAACATTAACTTGTAAGTGGCTACCTCTTGTAGCGATCAAACACTGACAATAAATACTGTCAAGCAATATTGTCTTCCTTTGGGCCGGCAAATCACTTACATGGATAACCTTATAATTGCCACATATTTACCACCACATGTGTTTGTGCATTTCGGGCCAAGTATTAACCTTCCTTAGGGCCGGCTAATACTCGCATGAATATACACAAACACAAACATCTAATATTCTTAATGAATAAATCTATACAAGAGAGGTCACTTTGGCGACTTCTTATTTCAATAAATTCATTTTAAATATCAGACAAAATAAATTGGGACACGAGATGTACCAAACAAATTAAAATAAAATGATCGAACATGTATGTGCACAAAATCCATGTATCTTTATTGATTGGGGTAATAAATAAGAAAACAAAAACTGCATTGGAGCCTCAAATAAAACAATTCGAATTCAACAGAACCCCAAATATGTTTGTTGTAAATGGCCCATAAGAAATTTTAATAATCAAAGTTGCCCCCATATTCACAAAAGATGACCCAAAGACCATCTTCCTCAACTGCCAATTCATGAAACTCAATGAAATATAAGCAGATCCACATGGATTTCAATTGCTGCAACTCCCTTTTTTTTTAAAGGCCTATTTTAAAAACAAAAACTATGGTCTCATAATAGGAGCCCGCATACCAGATATCAAATTCCATTCCAAAATAATTAGCAGTAATCATAATTAAATCCAGCCATTCATAATTCATAATTAAACTGAATCCTCAAGCACTAAATCTGAATAGCATAATCCATTCAATTAAGGACCGTAACGGGTAAGAATTATACGGGCAGAATCTCAATCTATATATATCGAACCAAAAGCAAAACACTGAATTCATCCGTAAAATCAGTCCATACAATTAAACGAAGGAACCCATCAATAATTCAAACAATTTTTGAATCCATTGAAATCGAAACCTAGCGTCAAATCCTTAAAATTCAAGAAATCCAGAAAACCCTAATTTCAATTTGACGAAGAATCGTATGAAATATCACGTAATTCTTCCCAAATCTCAGAGAATCATGTGTAGAGTGACTCTGATACCACTTGTTAGAAATCAAAAACACAAAAGGGCATGCTTTAATATATCTACCATGATAATCCGAGAAAGAGATGAGATTAATCCTAAACACGGAAGCGTACCTGTATCCATTAGGGTTTGTGAGAAATCTGGATCTGGTTTTGAGATCTGGTTTTGGCCTTCCAGACGAGCGGTTCTCTTGAGAATTTTGTATGTCACGTTCTGTAAGGGAGACAGACGTTTTCTCTTATTTAAGAACCGTCGCCCGGGGACCATAACCATTTTGGATAAGTATCCCCTTTATTTTCTATTTGGTCCCTCAACAAATAGAAAATCTCTTAATAGTATCTACACATTTAATCACATAACAATTTGATACCCTTTTAATCCAAAATTAAAACCTTATTAGAACTTTAATTGGATTAAACCGTAAGACAGCTATGCACATTTAATTAACATATGTAAGTCCAAATTAAATATTTCCAACATTGATTCCTCATCCCTACCATCTTTAGAATATAAACAAAGAAAAAAAGAAAACACCTTACAGATCTATAAATAGGACAAAAAGAAAAGAACAGAGATATTTAAACTAAATGACTTTAGAAAGCCACAATGAATATTTTTTTATTTTACTTTTTTTTGTGTCAAATTTCATATATATGAGGATTAACATGGAATTGATTTTGGCCTATACGTTTTGCCACACCCTATTTGGCAAGTCATGAGTTTATTTTGTTTCTGAACAATTTATTGTGTCCCTAAGAGGAGGGGAACCAACACGATCAATACCTAAACATGTGGTCGAGGACAACAATGTAAACTTATAACATATATAGTGATTATATTGTATATCAATGTGTAGACATTGTTGGCATTATTCATTCAACTGTGTAACAGCAATTTTAAAATTCAAATTTGTATTCAATTGTTAGCATTAAAATGTGTAACAGCAATTTTAAATTTGTATTATAGCTCTAGCCCATGTAATCATTTGTATATATATGTACATGATGTATCATCTCCAAACAATAAAAAAAATAATCCATTTTTCTATATTTTCTATATGGTATCAGCTTAGCCTATTGCATCACAACACCTCTCGATCCAAAATAATGGCTTCTGCTGTCACAACTTCTCAATCCCTCATTGAACTCACTACAGCATCCACCCTTCCCATTAAGCTAAATTCCAGTAATCATCACACTTGGCACACTCAGATCACTCATCTTCTAAAAGCTCATGATCTTTATGGCTACGTCACAGCCACCACTATTTGTCCTCCTTCCACGATTGGCGAAGGAAATGCTACTACTATCAATCCAGCCTATACTCACTGGAAACGACAAGATCATTATGTTTTTTTGGCCCTCCTCGGCTCATGTGGTCCTGATGCTCAAATTGTTATGACTTCTGCAGAATCTTCTGCAGCTGCGTGGGACAGACTGAACAAGCAATATGCCAGTCATTCTCGCACTCGTGTTATGTCTCTCAAAGAACGTTTTGCCACTATTACTAAAGGGATGTCTAACGTCAGTGACTATCTTCGCTCTATCAAGGTAATAGTTGATGAGCTTGCTCTCATTGGTCATCCTATTGATGACTTGGATCTTGTTATTGCTGCCCTCAATAGCCCTTGGGCCTTCATTTCGCGAATTTACTTGCCTCAATTCGCACTCGGGATTCTCCATTATTATTTGATGAACTTTTTGTCAAGCTTGTTGATTTTGAGATGTTCATGCAGCATGATGAACGACAACAACAATCTTTCCCGGCCACTGCCAATTACATAACTCGCTCTCATGGGTCATCTCATGGAAAACGACATACTTATGGAAATTCTTGTCCGACGAAACATAATGCCCTACCCCACTTTTCTAGCTCTGGTTCAACACCTAAACGATCAGTTCCAATCTACCAATTCTGTGATCGCAAAGGTCACACTGCCAAAACATGCTACCGCTTGCATGGTTTTCCTGCTGACCATCCTCGGCATAAAGCTAACCTTTCTCATCATGATGAACCATCTGATCCGTCTTGGCTTCTTGATTCTAGAGCCTCTCATCATGTAACCCGCGATCTCAATCATCTCTCCATCTCCAATGGGTACGATGGTACAGATCAACTTCATGTTGCTAATGGTAATGGTCTCTCTATAACCCATCATGGTTCGACTGAAATAGCTACCTCCACTACCTCCTTTCACCTATCTAATGTCCTACATGTTCCCTCTGCTACCAACAATCTCATATATGTTTCTCAATTGTTCCAAACTAACAATGTTTCTGTTGAATTCTTCCCTTGGCATTTCGAGGTAAAGACCTTGAAAACGGGAGTGATTCTTCTACAAGGAAAACTAAAGATCAGGTGTACAGGTTGCAACCGTCACCCTCATTCTTCTCTCTCAACCATGTCCACAAACATCCATCAATAAATTTGTGGCATCTTCGACTCGGCCATCCTCACCTTCAAGCCCTCAAGCACGTCATCCCCTCTAGTGTCGTCACACGATCTTTCACATGCTCGGATTGCCTAGCCAACAAAAGCCACAAGCTTCCATTTTTTAAGTCTTTAGTATCTAGCAGCAAACCTCTTGAAATTATTTATTCTGATGTAAGGGGTGCTACTTCAATTGAATCAATAAATGGATTCTTCTACTATGTTATTTTCATTGACCTTTTCTCAAATATGTTTGGCTTTATCCCATTAAACTCAAATCTGATGTCTCATTTATATTTTCCACCTTTAAGACATTAGTTGAAAATCAATTTGACTCTAAAATCAAAACTCTTTACAGTGATAATGGTGGAGAATGTATCAAACTTCGACCATTTCTTCAAAAACATGGCATCTCACACTTTACCAATCCTTCATATACTCCCGAACACAATGGCCTCTCTGAACGTAAACACCGTCACTTAGTTGAAACTGCTTGTTCCATTCTCCACCATGCATCCCTACCATTGTCTTTTCTGGTCTTATGCTCTCCAAACCGCTGCCTACCTTATAAATCGCATGCCCACTACTGTCCTCCAAATGAAATCCCCTTTTGATATTCTTTTTCATCATCCACCCAACTACTCCAAATTACGCGTGTTTGGTTGTCTCTGTTTCCTATGGCTTGCACCTTATACCACAAACAAACTCCAATCCAAGTATGTCCCTTGTGTCTTTCTCGGTTATAGCCCTTCTCAAAGTGCTTATCTTTGTTTTGATCCTTCGTCAGGCAAGACTTACACCTCGGGGCATGTCCAATTTGTTGAACACTTATTCCCTTATTCCCGTCGACTAGCTTCCCCACTACCCGAGTCACTCACATATCCTACTCCACCTTCAAATACTACTAATTTGCCTCAGCCGCTCTCCATAACTCACTTTCTGCCGTCTTCTCCTCCATCACCACCAATTCTGGACATCAGCTCAAACTCAAATAACCTCACCCAATCCACCTCTATCCACGAGTCTCCTCTAAATAGTAACTCTCATTTACATCCATTACCATCCCCCCCAGACCCAGCCATTCCTACCTCAATCCCCACACCTACTCAAGACTGCAACCTGAACACCTTACCGTCACCTCAGTGTACACCTCTTGCAGAAGAATTGGCTCCCCGTATCACCCATCCAATGATCACCCGGTCAAAAAATGGCATTATCAAGTCTAAACAACTACACTTAGCTACTAAATTTCCCACACCAGAACCTGTTGAACCATCATGTTACACTCAGGCTATTAAAGCCCCTGAATGGAAGGCGGCTATGTCTGAGGATTTCACAGCTCTCATGGCCAACGGAACCTGGACATTGGTTCCCAAGCAGGATCACTTTAATATTATTGGTAACAAATGGGTTTATCGTATCAAATGCCACACGGATGGCACAGTAGCACGTTACAAGGCTCGTTTAATTGCCAAGGGATTTCATCAACGTCCTGGTATTGATTACAATGATACCTTCAGTCCGATCATCAAGCCTCAAACTATAAAGTTGGTCTTGTGTGTGGCACTATCCCGACATTGGCCCTTGAGTCAGATGGACGTCAACAATGTATTTCTCCATGGCACTATTGACGAAGATATATACATGTCTCAACCACCAGGGTTTATCCATCCACAATTTCCTACTCATGTGTGCAAGCTTCGAAAATCACTTTATGGCCTCAAACAAGCCCCGCGGGCTTGGTTCCAAGCTTTACAAAAATTTCTTCTAAATGTTGGTTTCACCAACTCCAAGTCTGATACTTCATTATTCATATACAGCCACGACACCACTCTTGCATACTTTCTTGTGTATGTTGACGATCTTTTATTCACAGGCAATGACCCAAAGTTCATCAACTCTTTCAAACGTTTACTTGCCACCAAGTTTTCTCTCAAGGATCTCGACTCTCCTAGTCATTTTCTTGGTATTGAACTAATTCCAACATCAGAGGGTCTCTTCCTCACGCAACATCACTACATCCGTGCTCTTCTACAGAAATCTAATATGCTTGATGCCAAGCCTGTCTCCACACCCATGTCTGCTTCCAGGTTATTTGTTGACTCTAGCGTCACATCTTCATGTGATGTGCATGCCTATCGTCAACTTGTTAGATCTTTCCAATATTTGTCCTTAACTCGCCCAGATGTTGCATTTTGTGTCTCAAAGTTGTCCCAACACATGCACACACCAACTACCATCCACATGCAGGCCGCCAAACGCATGCTCCGTTATCTTAAGGGTACCATAGACTACGGCCTTCATCTGCGACGCTCATCCAACCTCCAATTGCGCGCCTTTTGTGATTCAGATTGGGGTGGAGATTCTTCAGACATGAAATCTACGGCTACCTAACTCATTTATTTGGGACCTAACATGATCTCCTGGTCTTGGAAGAAATAGAAAACCGTAGCAAAATAGTCCACAGAAGCTGAATACCGAACGATTGCTTCAACCACTGCTGAACTTCTTTGGCTGCGAGAACTCTCCAAAGAACTTCATCTTCCTATTTCGGGTAAACCTCTTATTTACTCAGATAATATTGGTGCAACATACCTTTGTGCCAATCCTGTCTTTCATTCCCACATGAAACATCTCTCTATTGACTACCACTTTGTACGCGACTTGGTTTCGAAGCAAGAACTCGCAGTTTCCCACGTGCCATCTAGCCATCAGCTTGCGGACTTACTCACAAAACTGCTTGGCTCCTCCAGACATCATTGGTTAATGTCCAAGATTGGTGTTGCTTCCTCCACCACCATCTTGTGGGGGCGTGTTGGCATTATCCATTCAAATGTGTAACAGCAATTTTAAAATTCAAATTTGTATTCAATTGTTAGCATTAAAATGTGTAACAGCAATGTTAAATTTGTATTATAGCTCCAGCCCATGTAATCATTTGTATATATATGTACATGATGTATCATCTCAAAACAATAAAACAAGAATCCATGTTTCTACATTTTCTATAGACATAAGGCACATATATAAAGGGAGTATATTTAATGTGACCACTTCCTAGTGTAAGTCCATAGAGACTAATCACATCTCTTGCTAATTAGGAATTGATGATCTAAGATAAATCCTATAATTAAGTATTAGTGGCCTAAAATATTACTAATAAGGGTAAAAATGTAAAATTAAGTTGTAGCCGTTAGCATTATTTTTGGTATTAATCTGAATTGATTTCATTTCTTTACAGTTACCATAAGGCCGAAAAACTAGCAGACACCAATAATAGTTTTCTACACTATTCTTCAAGTTTTGTCGCGTCTTTTTCCCAAATTGAAGCCCTAAAAAAACTATTACGTTCTAACTATGCATTATACGTATTCTAAATATGTGCCGATAAAATGACTACTTACAATTTACATATTAACAGAGTTATTGAATACTTATGTATAATGACGAGTTTTGGTAGCATCATTATATTTGTTGGAAAATTGGTTTTGATAAATTAAGTGAATAATGACCCGACTTTGACAATTTATTTTGTGGCTAAATATTAATTCTAGAGAAATTAAATGGTATATTGTTAAACTATGTTCCTACTCGTCGTATATTTAAGTTCTCAAAATCGAATTTCGGTGAGTGAAATTAATACACGAAGTTGGCTAGGCGAATAAGCATTATGTAAAAGGAGTTGAAAGGTCTAAGTCTTATTCTACATTGATTTAAACCATTGTTTATCCTAGTATATATATTAGAAGGCGTTATGACTTAGAAAAATTATAACACAAATGGATGACCACCAGTTGCCAGACGAGCGCACCCACTGGCCCGAGTTGAGTTTCAACTAGTTTTCTTACTCGAAAATGGGCTTGCCAAATTTAAGTGATTGTTGGAAGCCCAAGTAAATCTGAACATTGCAGGTGTACCCAGTCGTGTAACTGAAGTAGAACTATCAAATGGGTAAGTCGAGCCAGCTCAGTGACGACCCATTGGGTCAAAAGAAAAAATCGGTCAGGCCAAATAGTGACCGACTGCCATTTTTTGAGTCAAGTCCATGAAAAAACACATAAAACATCAGTCCGACTAGGCCTGACTGGTGTGTCAGGCCAAATAGGCTAGATTAATTTTGGGTTGGCCTTTTAGCGGTTCAGGCACATTTTGACAACTTTAAACTGAAGGAGTTTGTAACTCCTGAGGTAGTGGCACTACAAAAAAAAACTGTGTTTAGTGACGCTAAAATTTTCACTCGGTGACGCTTATTAGCATCACATGGTATATTACCTACGGTTTTGAAAGCGTCATGAGTTGTGTAGTGTAAGTAAATTTTAAAAAATTGGCGACAAATTAAAAAATACGTAAGTAAATTAAAAAGTGTCATCAATTTATGACGCTTTTTACTAAGTGTTGTCATTTTAAGGACACAAATAAAAAAGCATAAGTAAATTCTATAATTATCGTGACACTTATAAAAAACGGTTATTTTATTAAGATAATGACACTTCAATAAAAGTGCCATTAAATTTACTAGAATGCTAACGCTTTCTAGTAAGTGTCACTAATTTTTATAATTTACAACGCTTTTTAAAAAACGTCATTAAATACTTTTTTATAATGACGCTTTTTGGTAGCGTCATTAAATTTGTGTTGGGATAGACCATTTTTCTTGTAGTGTGGTCATTTGAGGTGTTTGTAACACCTGAAATTAAGTTACATATGCTTCAGTGATCACTCCCTGACTATTATTCCCTGCAGGTGTTGGATTTGTACCTATTTATAGGTCTAGCTGTGTAGACACGTTACCCACAATATTTAAACATTGCATACAGTAATACAAGGTGATGCAACAGTTGTTACATCACTTTTGATAACACTCTGTATTTGAGTCCAACCACCAGCTTTCACTCGTTCCAATTTGAATGAAGTTTTGTGTTAATGGTGTTACTACACTATTAAAACCGTAAGTCATTTTATCATTGGGGGCATTACGTCAATCTGTGAACACTAGATGGACGTATTAATTTGTCTTTCCGAGATTCAATCTCGACTCGGCATTCCATGGCTCTGTTGCAATTTCTGAAGTTTCAATCCAGACAAGTTGTAATAGATAGATTTTGGTTATTTGTATTTTTCATATTATGTAAGTCATTATTGTCGGCTAATTCCCTATAATAGCTAGTTTTGTACTACATAACTAACAAAATTAGTGTTGGGATAGACCTTTTTTCTTTATTCCTCCATCCACACCTCCCAAATTATTTTAAAACAATATGAGCGAAACTCGAACATATACGCATGATATGCACAAATATATGCCCCTTTCTTGATGAATTTAGATTTCATTTCCCAAGGTATAAGTTTCCAATGGTTAATGTCCGTACCCATACGCCGAAAGGTGAAAGAAACTCACATGTTTCCCTCTTTCTTTTAAGGGATAAATCTGGAAACACAACATTTACCATATTTATTGGCAAGACTTTCGTGACACTGTGCTGTCCAAAATTCATCCTTGCAGCTGTCTTTCTAGTTTCCTCTCATATAAGCATGTCTCGTTCTTGCATACTTTTTGTGAAAAATCATTGCAAGTATTTATACATCGGCCATTCAATAGTTCAACATGCACCCTAGTTAGGTATATATGTTAAAGGGGCGGTCGCCCCCCTTTTTCGATTTAGTGAAAAAGAAAAAAAGATCTCATGACCCCTCAAATCAGTTATTCTAGTCTTTCATCTAATTTAAATTAAGGTCTTCTATCATGATCATATAAAATAAAAATCATGAGTTGACTTGATATAGGAGAAGAGAAGTGCCAAACCGAACCTAACATGCATACACATACATGAGCCTGCTGGTTTAATCTTATATTGTAATTTTGTGTAATATCTTTTAGGGATAATTACAAAGTTATCCCTAATGTTTAGCCTAGTTACAAAACGCTCAGTTATCTTTCAAAATTACAAATATCTCAATGAGGTTAGTATTACCAGACAAATACCCCACTCTTGAATCTTGATGAGGCATCTTCAGGACTCAAGAGGGTGCAATTCTGTAAGCTAAAAGCATATGTTAAGGTTATTGTTAATTTTACAAATAACTGATTTTTTTTTGCAATTAGGTTAATCCAGAGAGATAGTTCTGTAATTAACCCTAACTTTATTTTGCTAGGTACATGTTCATGTTACGTATATATGATTGATAATCAAGTGTATATCTAAGAAATTATTTTAATCTGGATGCGTTATTTATCTTATGCATACTAATGGAATTAAAGTTGGCATGGACAATATTTTTCATTTGAAGCACTAAATCATTTATTTTGCCTTTTATTGTGGGGCTACTAAGTTGCGTACATTCAAACAATTTGATACAATGATCCTTTTCTTTGGCCACGGATTTAATGTTGCGCTTTCCGTTTATTTAATGTTGTTATATCAAGTCGCCATCTCTATCGTCGGCCTAATAAATATGGCTACAAGTGTAAAATTTCAAGATTGGATATATCTCTTTGAGAGGTATCACAAGTCCTAAGATTAGACAACTAATTGGATGCTTATCCGTTCTTTGATTGGATTGATGCTAAGGACATATTAAATTATTTGGGATAATTACTAAAACTGCCTCCGAGATTTAAGCTAATAACAAAGAAATCCATATGTTTTTAAAAACACAAAAACTTGTGTGAGACGGTCTCATGGATTATATCCATGAGGCGGTTCCTGTATTTAAGTAGAATTTCGACCCAAACTCATACCCTAAAAAAGATTCCATATTTTTGTATGTTTTTAGGATCCGTCTCATGAATTTAAATCCATGAGACGATCTCACATAAGACTTCCTCTTTTAAAAATTACAAAAATTCTCTTGAGGTTTGATTCTGTATGAATACACTTTCCATTCATAAGCAAAAATATTATCAAACATCCATTTTACAATTGTGAAGATATTACAGTTATCTACTTACATTAAAACACAATCAGGTCCCCAGTTTTCTTTTTTTTTTTTTTTGTAAATTTGAAATTTCTCTGGTTTTTTTTATAATCATCCCAAACCTCAGGGTAGTTTTTGTAATTATCCCTACTTATTTTGTCCTAACTTTTGTGCAAAAGTATGTAGAAAATACTTAATACATTGAGATGAAAATTGACACACATTGGTGAAAAATAAATCAAAGTGAAAGTAAACTGCATGCAATTTAGGAACAATGCCTAATCAAGTTAAAATTGTTAAAGAAAGATTAACTAAAGAGAGGAGAAAAAACTCAAATTTAAAAAAAAAAAAATAGCAGAGAGATCCAACTTTTTTGGAACCCTAGCAGAAGATTAGTTTCTTAAAGCATCAGACACTCATGATCCTTCCATTTTTTTGCACCTAATTATCTAAATCCAACTCAAACTTAGAAACACAAATTAATTTTTTTTTTCTTTTTTTTCAAATCTCACTAGAATATTGGTGGTAGTTCCATAGCTCCTTCCACTTGACCTGCACTTTCATCCAGCAACCACTTCTCAAGAAATGACAATGGCGGATTATTATTATTATCGATTTTCGCCTTTTGATCATGATCAATCAAACCACTACTCTCAGAGCTCTTTTGGCTAGAATCACAAGATGATTTCTCACTAGTGCCCAAGTTGTGAATATCAAACGAAAATATATTTTCCAAGTCATGATGATGATGATGATGATGATCATTCGAATTAATCCCATGATGAATATTTGTGCCTTCGTTCTCAATTTGCATTGGCCTGTAACACTGAACTAAACCAGAACCAGAACCAGAACCATCACCACATTCACTAATTGTGATATTCTTCCCAAAATCGCAATAAAATTTGTCGCGATTTTCATTGATCAGATTGGAAGTAGTAAAATTAGCCTGGCAAGGAGGGGAAGATCTCATCCATCCTTCTAGAAGCCTTGATATGTTCTCAGCACTTGAGGCGTACACCGATGAATTTTCACTTGCTCTAAGGCCTGTTTGGTGCTTATTTTCACCATAATTTTTGGACATGAATTGATGATAATTAGTTGTTGAGTGATCAGATGATGATGATGCCATTTGTGGTGGTTGATCAAAACCTGATGATGATTGAAATTTCTTCAGCTTCTTTTTCAAGTGAGTGTTCCAATAATTCTTGATGTCATTATCTGTTCTTTGTGGCAAATATGTTGCTATAGCAGCCCATCTGTCCAAAATTAAAAAGAACAAAATCAATTTACCTATTTCAATCAAGAAATATAATTAATTGCTATATATATGTTTGAGAAAATAATATAATTGTGAACATATATATTATATATTACTTGTTCCCTAATAAAGCTTGGAGATGAATTATCATCCCTTCTTCATGTGGAGTAAAATTGCCCCTCTTGATCCCTGGTCTCAGATAATTAGTCCACCTCAGCCTACAACTCTTGCTGCACCTCAACAGCCCTTTAAATAAAACAAATAAACTGATAAATTTATCAAATCATACTGAAATAATTCAGGAAAATCAAAGAATTATACATAGGTAGAATTTAAAAAAATAAAATAAAATACCTGTATTTGTAGGTACAGCTCTCCAATTTCCAGGACCATGTTCTTGAATATAAGACACCAAAATTATATCTTCTTCAGGAGTCCATGGACCTTTCTTGATTCCAACTTTGTCACAACAAGGAGGCCTTCCCATTTTACCCTTTCTCTGTGTATGCTTGTGGGGGAGGGGGAGGGGTATAAGGGGAAACTTGTCGGAAAACCTCTCTGATAGGGTGACAAGAATATGTGTGAAGTCTTAAAACAAAAAGGGGTTGCTATATATGATAGATAAAGAGGCCAGTCTTGTTATTCACCTGGCCAAATTTATGTGTACCTTAAATACAATAAAAATAAAAGTCAATGTGGCTACCCCAAAAATCATAAGGGGTAGTTATTAGAATTTTTTTTATTTTTTTTCTCCCTCATTGGGATCACGTGGTGGCACGGCATTGCTCTTTACTTTTTTGTTGACCTAAGATAAAACTTTGCATGTGGTGTTAATTTTGCTGGCTTGATTATTATGTCCATAATTGATGGACATTAACTTTTTTCCAGCAGTGAGGGTGGTGTACCTTCTGCTAGAATGATTGTACCTTTTGTTTTGATTTTGAAACAGGCCCCCCAACCCAACTCTAGACACAATTTGGCATGCAATATTTTTCTAGTATCTACTTTTGACTGTACCTGTATTATATGGCAGTTAATGGCGGTTGTTGAACATTGGAAGTACTTATTATAGTCAAATGAAGCCCATACATCAGTACAATATTGGGCCGGCCCAAATAAAAATAATAGAGAAATTTCTTGGTTAGATATATCCAATATGGATTATAGCAGGCTGAAGAAACAAGGTTCAAAAGTAACTATGCATGGTTCAAAAGTTTAGGTCTTGTATGGTTGTATTTTAAAGTCCAATTTCCAGTGTTGGAAAGTGAATTTTCAAACTTTATTAATTTTCATGTGAAAATAAAAATATTTTTGATTAGTTGTCTGAATTTTTGTTATAGTATATGTTAGGAAAATAAAATATGTTTGATTATAGTTTTTGAAGAGTATTTTTGACATATATTGTAATTATGGTGAAAATTTTATTAATTGTAGTTTTTGAAGTGTATTTTCGCGTAGAAATGTGTGATTGTAATGGAAACTATTAGGTTTTTTTTCCAAGATCATATTTCCATGAAAAAAGTGAATTGAAAATGACTCAATTTCTACTAAGAACTCATAAACTCATTTTACACAGAATAATTTGTAAATTGTAACTCTATAGTACTTATCAATTCAACTTTAAAACAAACATTTTGATATAGCTGTCATTTGCAAGCTTATCAAACGCAACAGTTGTCAATTCCTGGGAACAATTGACTGGAACTCGGTTTCAAAATCAAAATCGGAACTATATAGGCCGATTCGAATTCCGATTCTAGTTCCTTAGTCTCAAAAATCATGGAACCGATGATTTTAACTGCCGGTTCAAGCCGTAAAACCACCGATTTTAAGTTAAAATTGATGTTTTTTTATTTATGTTTTTTGGTAAAATATATGCTAGAAGAAATGTTAAATGTTATTATGATGTTTTATATTCTCAACCGCATGAGACATGCCTTAAACTCAATGTTGTAAGCAAGATATGTGGACTTTGGTTCCTCTATACCTAAAAGGATACGTAGACAACTTAATATTATTATTAATATAATTCTAATTTCTTTTCTATTTTTCCTTTTTATTTTTTTGTAGCTGAAATGGTAAATCATTTTTAAAAAAAAAATCAGAAAAGTATTAAAGAGAAAAAAAGGGTTCCGATTTGGAATCAGAGCCTTGAGGCTCCGGCTTCGGTTCCAATTTCGGTGCCTCATTTTGGAAGAACCGAAATTGATGGCTTTGGAACCGTGGCCCTCTAATCATATCTACTTGTGTTAACTGTAAAGATCTAGTGATTAAACAATCTCAATCCAAGTGTCGGGGATTCAATTCCCATCACCCCTGCTTCCCAAGATTTGTACTAAAAAATTATTCCCATCAAAATAGTAAAAATATTGCCTACTTCATCTGTCCTTAAATTACTTTTTGTTTGAAGAAATTGAAATTGAAACGCAATTTATTAAGTATATATATTTTGTATTTAATGACGGGGTTTTAATTTTATGTTTAATTTAAATGCATTCATTTTATTTTCGTTGTCTAAAAGTCTAAAATTGAAATTAATTTAACTCACTATAATGATATTACGTTAGAAAATCCAAATTAGCTTGTGTATGACATTTCGAGTTCCCTCCTTAAAATTCAATAGTAGGGAGGGGTGGCCAAATGAAATCAGAACTGGGTTCCAAACTGAAATTGGAATCGTGGTTAATGATCTCGGGAACCGTTGGCCGGAACCCAATTTCCAAAGAACTGGGATCGTGTAGGTCTGTTCCAATTACAATTACTCGGTGTCAGAATCCGTGGAGCTAGTGATTCAAACAGGCAGTGGAATCGGTTTAACTGCCGGTTTCAAAGTTAAAATCGACAATTTTAAATTTTTTTGGATATAAATATATTAGAAAAAATATTAAATATTTATTATGATATTTTATATTTGCAACTGCATGAGACACGTTTTAAACCAAATATTGTAAGCGAACTATGTGGACTTTAATTAATTAATACCCTAAGAGAATATGTAGGCAACTTAATATTATTATTAATATTAACTTCAAAACCTAATATTATTACGAAAACTAAGTCCAATTCATTTTCTATTGTTTCTTTTTTTTTTGGGCAACTGAAATTGATAAATTATTTGAAAAAAATCAAAAATTTATAAAAAAAAAATATGATTCCGGTTAAACTAGAACCGTGGAGAAACTGAGTACTAGTTTTGGAACAGGAACCGGAACCAACGGTTCTAGAACTATGGTCACCTCTACTCCATAGTCAATACTTATATTGGTATGATTGATACGTGGGAATGGAATAGAAATGAAATGGACATTCCTTGAGTCATTCTCATTAATATAATTGGTATAGTTTAATAACGCAAATATTCATTCTCATTGAAGTCTCTATGCCCAAAAGTAAGCAATAGTCATTCCTCTAGAGTAAGGGTGGCCACGGTTCTTAAACCTCCGGTTTTGGTTCTGGTTCCGGTTTCTCATTTTGGAAGAACCGAAATTGAAACTGTTGCGTCACGGTTCTGGTTCCAAAACTAAAAACCGACGATTTCGGTTCCTCCACGATTCCAGTTCCGGTTTTAACTGAAACAGTTTGTTTATTTTTTGATAATTTTTTATTTTTTAAAATGGTTTATCAATTTCAATTACAAAAATAAGGGAAAATAAAGAAAAACCTGGACTTAATATTCATTTAAGTTTTGTACTTAATATAATAATAATCTTAAACTGTCTATATATACTATTAGAGTATAGAGAAATCAAGGTTCACGTAGTTCATTTACAACATTTAGTTTAAAACATGTCTCATGTAGTTAGGAATATAAAACATCATAGTAAATATTTAACATTTTTTCGAACATATTTTTACCAAAAAAAAGAATAAAAATCGTTGGTTTTAACCTTGAAACTGGCGGTTTTAACCGCCGGTTCCAATGGTTTTTAAACCAAGGGACCGAAGCTTGACTACATAGTTCTGATTCCGATTTTGGGTTGACCGGTCAATGGTTCTCGAAACCATTGATCACAGTTTCTGTTCTGGTTTGGAACGTGCTCTCGGTTCCATTGGCCACCCACACTCTAGAGCTAGCATAATTGGCACTACCCCATGGGCCAGCACAGAGAGACTCCATATTGGGTTAGAATGCGCGCCTAGTTTTTAGAAAATACAACAAATAATTAAAAATTTAACGGAAACGAGTCAACGATATTTTTTAAAATTCCATCATCCATATACAATTGAAATAAAACTAACACATTGTACGTTTTATAAATATGAAAAATTAAAGAACCAACATCGTTCAAGAAATTCTACAACTAATGAAAAATTTGACAATAAACAAACTATCATGATCAATTCACCCGCCACGCGCCCCGACGGACTCCTCAACCTAAAATATTAAAATTATTGGGGTGAGTTATCGTCAACTCAGTGGAGAAGTAATTGTCCAAGTCAAATACACATGCATAATAATTAGCATAAACATTCATGGAAAAAGATTATAGTCTCACGTACAGTTAAGTACCATAGTCTCAAAGTCTCGTGTACAATTAATTAAAGTTTCAAAGTCTCGCCTACAATTAAGTACAAATAGTCTCAAATTCTCGCGTACAATTAAGTACAAGTAGTCTCAAAGTCTCGCATCATATTTAACATGAATATGCAACTAACAATTAAACATGTCATTTAAAGTAAACAAAAGCAATAAACCCTACCTCAAATAAAATGTAGAATTATCGAATACGTGCTCGCTTGAAAGTTCTAGACCTCGTAAGAATGAGTTCCTACAAATCAATAAAATAAAATAACTTAAATAATGATTTTTAAAAAAAAATTGGCTTAAAATAATAAACAAAGAAGGAGTGGGCTAGAATTGAATATTTAAAAACATATATAAGATTGAATTGAATTTTTCGATCAAAATCTAAATTTTGGGAAGTCAAAGGATGATTTTAAAAAAAACAAGATAAATATTTAGAGTAAATCTGAGATTTTGAGAAATAAGGGATTAATTCCCTTAACTGGACTCAAACCATTCCCAGCGCCCCCCTCCCCCCCTCTCAACTCTCGTCCGTCTCTGTGGCAAGAAAAAAGGGGATTCATTTTCCTCCCTCAAATCTATCACCATCTCACTTCTGCCTTCTATCTTGCTCAAAAAAATATCAAAAATCTCCCTCAAATCTCCTCACCAACTCACTTATGTCATCTATCTCTCAGTCTCACTCTCTCACTCTCTCTCGGTCTCTCTGTCTCTCAAACTTTCACAATTTCTCACACCAAGTTGCGGCGGCGGGGAGCAGTGGCGCAACGCCGGGAGGTAGCGGCGGAAGGCAGCGGGGTTTAAGTAATTTTTTTTTCTTTCGATTTTCAGATTGTGGGTTTCGGGTATTTTCCGATGGATTTAAGTTTCTGGGTTTCTCGGAGGTTTCAAAATTTTTGGGTTTTTCTAGCTATGGTTTCGGGACGTTGGTTTGGGGTTTCGGGCTGTAGACCAGGCTCGGGTTTCTGGTTCAATGGATTCAAGGTTTGGATTGGCTCGTGGCGACTCGGGTCCGACTATGGGTTTTTTTTCCAAGCAAATCTCCGGAGACGAGATCGATTTTTGACGGTGAAGTTTTTTTGACAAGAATTTAAAAATAAAATATAGAATTATACCTTGCTTCAACTTGGGAGGTTTGCAGAAAGATGGAAGAAGGTTTATGAAATTTTGAGAATGAGAAGTAGGAATATAGTGATTTGAGTTGTATTTGAGTTTTCTGAAGGTTTTTGTGTGCTTGTGGAGACGTGAGTTTTTAAAGGGAGGGGAGAATGTAGTTTGGAAACGTGGGTTTAGTGAGTTTCAGATATAGGCTAGGTTTTATTAAAAAAATCTGATTTGGTTTTATCAAATTTAATATATAAGGATAAAGATAAATAGATTTCAAATTTTGAAATTTAACCAAAAAGATATCTGCAGATTCCCTCTAGAAACTGGACATGGGCTTTTAAAAATAATAAAATAGTAAGTTTATAAATGAACATGTCAATATTATTAAGACTGGGCTTGATAATAACCAAGACTGAAAATGTTATATTGGGCCAATTAAAAATCCTAAAGGTCTAAAACTACTAAAACCCAAATTTGGTAAAAATTGGGGTACTACATCATACCCACCACAAACAAAAGTTATGTCCTCAAAATTTTGGTTACATACATTGATCAAAGAAGATGGGATACTTGGATTTGATTTCCTCCTCTCTTTCCTATGTTGCCTCATGTTTCTCGTGTCTACTCAATTGTACTTTGATAAAAACCACATCTCTGTTTCTAAGCCCGTGCACTTTACGATCCAAAATAGCTATAGGCATCTCTTCATACGACAAATTCTTACCTATGTGTAGGTCCTTGTAATTAACAATGTGATTAGGGTCAAACACATATTTCCTCAGCATTGATACGTGAAACACATTATGTACCCCTGACAAGTCTGGTGGTAAAGCCAAACAGTACTCCAAGTCCCCAAATCTTTCTAGTATCTTAAACGGTCCAATATTATGAGGCTGTAGTTTTCTTTTATACCAAATCTAATAATTCCCTTTTATCGGAGCAACTTTCCAAAACACATTGTTACCAACTTCAAACTGTATGTCCTTTCTGCGCTTATCCACATAGGATTTTTGTCTATCTTGAGCAACCTTTATTCTGTCTCGGTTCTCTGAGATCTTTTTCACTGTTTGTTCAATTAACTCCGGTCCCAAAATCTTCCTTTCTCCAACTTCACTCCAATATAAAGGGGACCTACACTTTCTCCCATATAATTCTTCATACGGAGCCATCTTAATCGTTGCTTGGTAACTATTATTGTACGACAATTCCACCAATGGCAACATTGTTTCCCAACTTTCCCCCGTATCGAGTACACATGCTCTCAACAAGTCCTCCAACGTCTTAATAGTTCTCTCGGATTGCCCATCGGTCTGTGGATGATAGGTTGTACTGAATCTCAATTGCGTTCCCAACCCATCTTACAAACTTCTCCAAAACTTTGATGTAAACCGCGGATCTCTGTCCGACACGATAGAAACTGGCACCCTGTGAAGTCTCACAATTTCCTTAATGTAGATTATGGCATAATGATCCATACTAAAAGCCATTCTTACTGACAGAAAATGTGCTAACTTGGTCAATCGATCTACTATGATCCATATTGCGTTATTCTTTCTCAAGGTCTGGGGTAGTCCGACCATAAAATCCATAGTTATGTATTCCCACTTCTACTCCGGGATTTCCAACTGCTTAAGCAAACCCAACGGTCGGTAGTGCTCTACTTTAACTTGCTGACAAACCAAATACTTCTCTTCAAAACCCCCAATATCTCTCTTCATACCTCTCCGCAGAAAAGCCTCCTCAAGTCGTGATACATCTTTGTACCTCCCAGATGAGCTGTGTAGGGAGTATTATGTTCCTCCTCCAAAATTTTCTTCTGAAGTGCCTCATTCTTAGGGACACAAATCCTCCTTTCATATTTGAGAACATCATCACCGGTTACCTTGAATCCCTCGATGTCTCCAGCTTGTACATGTTCCCTCATTTTGCACAAAAACTTATCGTGGGGTTGAGCCTCCTTAATCTTATCTCTTAAGGTGGGTTGCACCACCAATGATGCCAAAATGGCTTCTATTCCATTTAGTGGCTCAACAACTTCAATCTCCAGTTTGGCAAACTCACTTGCCAACTGTTTTTGCTCTGTAAGCATACAAGCCAAATCCCCTCTGGTCTTTCGGCTCAAGGCATCGGCTACTATGTTAGATTTGCCCATGTAGGTCCCAAGGGGTGTAAGTAAGGTTTAGAAGGGGGGTTGAATAAACCTTACCAACTTTTCGATTTTAGTCCTTTTAAAATATTACAGAGTTAATACACATTAAGTCCTGAGGGAGGGACTAAGTTAGTTAATCAAATGAGTTAGCCACTCAACCAGGACTCGATAGAGCTGTTGATAGAATAACTCAGCTGTTTAGTCTAAACCTTAACTTGGCTGTGATGAGATTTTCAGTGGAAGACTTAACACCCTTGAATTTGATTTAACTTTGTTTTAACACTTGATTTTAGCACTTAGTAATTTATCAGTTGGATAGCAAATTATCAGCAGATATAAAATATGTGTGCAGGAATATAAATATGCTGAAATGTAAATGACACAAGTAAATTTTATAGAGGTTCGAAGATGGGGTAATTCTTCTACTCCTCTCTTCTCCAACTCCTGGAGGAATCCACTAAGTAATGATCAGTTTACAAAGTGGTTATCAGTCTAGAGACAAGTCTTGATCACGCAACTGACTTGCTCCTTGGACTCCGTTTGGAGATGCCTTGGTCACACAGCTGGCTTCTCGTCCGACTCAACTTCTTCACAGGGCAGCTGCCTTGCTACTTCAGCTCACTATCTCAAGCTTCTTGGATTTAATCACGAAGCCCTCCAATAACTTGAGATTGGTTCGACCTTGAACCTTCCTACAATCCTCCTTGGAAAGTAGACCCCTTTTGATTCTACAAAAGTTTCCTCTTCAACAGTTTGAAGTTGTCTTTCCTTCACAGCTTGGTGTTGGATCGATTTCCTCCGAGATTTAGGCTTGAGGATTTTGCTTGAGTATACTTTGAGAATATTTTGCAGGTTACAGTATGAATAGAGCTTGATTTCACAGGTGTGCAAGGTAACCTTTTCTCAATGTGATTCCTCAGCCTTTTATAGTGAACTTTCAAAAATCTGCTCGTTCAAGAGATAGGCTAATTTTCAAAAGTCACTTGTGTTCGTTGGCTTGTCTTGTTGCAGTCCTTGATGTTGACATTTCCTCGTATTTAATGTCTTGCAGCATTGCAGCATATCTAACATTTGGTGCAGTGCTTCCCATTGGTTTGTTCTTTTTGTACACAACTAGAACTAACACTTTATCTCTGACAACTTTAACAGGTTACTATTCTGAGTAACATTCTTGACTTTCATCAACGGATCTCGTTCAGTTGTCTTGACTTGATCTCTTTTATTCCCCAGGTGACTTAAGTTAGCTTCCAAACATTGGATGACTCATCTGTCACTTCAACTTGAGACTTGGCTCTTGAGTTGACTTAACTGACTCTCCACACAGTTGTTTTACAGCCGATACTCCTTCAGTTGAGTTCTTGACTCTTCTTCTTGCCCCTACTCAGATGTTCCTCAGCGGAGTCTTCACTTTAGACTTCAGTTGACTTCTTGTATTTCCAGACATAGCTAACTTGACTCAACTTATTCAGCCCTATCTATTACAATACAAATTACAAGGAAAATGGGGTATCAACTTTCTAGTTTAAGTTTTACATGGCATTCATCGAAATCTAAACAATAAATTTCCCAATAGCCCGGATGGTACTGAATGATGCAATCATAGGCCTTGTTTGTTTATGTTTCCAAGGGCCAATTTCCAATTTCCAACTATTCATAGAAATAGAATCATGTTTGTTTCTAAATTTTCCAATGTAAATCATCATTTTCATTTTCCCATTTTCACATAAAACAACATCTCAAACCTATATTTTCAATTTCCAACCCTATACTATACTCTACATCACTCATCAATCACTTTCTCACCTTTTCATCCAATTATACATGTGGGACCCTCCATTACCAACTACATCTACTTAAAACATTACTATTTTTTAATTATATATATTTAATGGGACCCACCAACCTACAATCTTCCAAATATAATATTATATATACAATTAAAATATTCAACCACTATCAACTTTTGAAATTATTATATACATAAAATAATATTTCAAAACTACTCAACCAAACATAATCTCATTTTCAAACCTATATAAAACTCATTTTCATTCTCTCATCCAAACATAATTCCAGTTTTCACACGAAAACCAATAAATTCTCAAAATTCTATTTCCAACACTAGAAACTGGAAATGGTCCATGGAAACATAACCATACAAGGCCATAGTCTTTCACCAGTTCTAACCATCTTCTCTGCCTCATATTCAACTCCTTCTGAGTGAAAAGATATTTAAGGCTTTTATGATCCGTGAAAATCTCACACTTCCCTCCATATAGGTAGTATCGCAATTTCTTTAATGTGTGCACCACGACAGCTAACTCCAGGTCATTTGTGGGGTAATTCAACTTGTGCGCCTTTAGTTGTCTCGAGGCGTAAGCCACAACTTTTTCGTGTTGCATCAAAACACAACCCAAACCTTACTTCGATGTGTCACTATAGATGACAAATCCTTTTGCAAGGTTAGGAATTATCAATATAAGGGCAGAAGTTAATCTACCTTTTAACTCTTGAAAGCTCACCTCGCATTTCTAAGTCCATTTGAACTTCTCTCCTTTTTCTCGTTAACCGAGTCATAGGCATGGCTATCCTAGAGAATCCCTCAATGAACCTCCTATAATAGCCAGCTAGACCTAGAAAACTGCGTACCTCACTTTCATTCTTAGGTACATTCCAACCACTTACTGCTTTGACTTTACCAGGGTCAACTTCGATTCCTTGTGATGTGACCACGTGTCCGAGAAACACAACTCGGTCCAACCAGAATTCACACTTCTTAAACTTCGCGTATAATTTCTCCTTGCGAAGTGTCTCCAATACATTCCTTAAATGCTCCTCGTGTTGCACCTTATCCCTCGAATATATCAATATGTCGTCTATGAAGACTATTACGAACTGATCTAGGTATGGGTGAAATACTCTGTTCATCAAGTCCATAAAGACTGTTGGTGCATTAGACAAACCAAATGGCATCACTACAAACTCATAGTGCCCGTAACGGGTTCTAAATGTTGTTTTCGGAATATCACACTCTTTTATCTTCAGTTGGTGATACCCAGATCTCAAATCAATCTTGGAGAACACACTAGCTCCTCGAAGTTGATCGAATAAATCTTCAATCCTCAGCAACGGATACTTATTCTTCACTGTAAGTTGATTCAACTCTCTATAATCGATGCATATTCTAAGTGATATGTCTTTCTTCTTCACGAATAGGTCTGCCGCGCCCCAAGGTGAAACACTCGGGCGAATAAATCCCATCTCTAATAGTTCTTATATTTGAACCTTTAGCTCATGCAGTTCCTTCGGCGCCATCCGATAGGGTGCTCTAGATACTAGTGCCGCTCTGGGTACCGAATCGATGGAGAACTCCACTTGTCGGTTTAGTGGTACTCCTGGTAACTCTTTGGGAAAGACATCCATAAATTCTCGGACTGTAGGAATGTCATTTGGTATTAACTCAGTTGTTGGAGTTCTAACAATATTCACCAAATACCCTTGATAATTTCCCTTTTTCATCAAGGTCAAAGCATTCATTGATGATATAACTCTAAGCACAGTCCTAGTTTTTGTCCCGTAAAACTTTATTTCTTCTTCTCCGGGCAAATGTAGTGTTACTCCTTCTCCTAACACTGGATGTCAGCTCGATATCTACTAATCCAATCGATACCAAATATTATATCGAAATCCTTCATACCAATCACATATAAATTGGCTTTAAGATCCTTTCCCCATATGTCAACATCTACATCCTTAATGATTGAATCAGTGAAAATTGTCTTACCAGAAGGTAAACTAATCTCAAGAGGTTCGTTGATCCTAGTATCACTATGTCCAATCATATTATGAAATCTCGAAGACTTAAATAAGTGTGTGGCACCCGTGTCAAATAATATGAAAGCAGGTATTCCAAATACATTTAACATACCTGACATCATGTCGGGGTTCTGATCAACTTCACCCTGGGTCATAGCATATACTCGGAAATATCCTCCAGAGCTTTGCCCTTTCCTCCCCTATTCCTGAGAGGGACAATCCCATGATGAGTGTCCTGGCATCTTACACCAATAGCATTTATTCTGTCCCACAAGGCACTCCCCATTGTGATTCTTCCTGTATTTTGCACACAACGGTTTAGCAGTTTGGGGTTTAGGCCCAGGTCTCGCGTCGGTCCTTGCCTATTGATTCTGGTTTCTGTTCTTGTCCTGATTTCCATTCCAGTTCCGTTTTCCCAAACTCCCTATTTCTTGTCGGTCTAGCTCCTGACTGGCAGCAATCTCCTAAGCACGGAATATTGTCTCTGCGTACGATAGAACCCAATGGCTTGCCACAATGTGGCGTATCCCTGGTCGTAAGCCCGCTCGGAACTTTAACACTCACTTACGATTTGTATCCACCATATATTCCACAAAAACACTTATCTGATTGAACTTCCTCTCGTATTCTGTAACGAACATCCCTTCTTGCTCCAAATCCCAAAATTCGCGCTCCATTTGTTCCCGATAGTGTTGGGGACAGTACTTTTCCATTACTATCTCCTTAAACCCTTCCCATGTTAGGGTTGTTTGTTCCTCGACAGGCCTTAATCTCCAGTAGCTCATCCACCAACATCCAGCATCTTGTACTAGTTGGTATTGAGCACAAAGGATGCGTTGTGCCTCAGTACACTCGATCAATTCGAAAGTGCATTCCAGTGATACGAACCACTCATCCACATAGGCATGTCCTTCTTTCCCATTAAAGATTGGGGGTGAGAAGCGGCGAAATTGCTCCACCACTTGGGCCTGGGTTAATGCGGGTGCTTGGTTGAATGCACATTCATTCTCGACATTCCCTTGGTTCTATGCCGGTAGTGGGTTTGCCTCATTGTTTCGGTTTATATTATTGTTTGTAGCAGTAGCAGCAGCTCGGACTCCAGATCTACGTTCTCGAACCATTTTCCTATAGTCAAAGTATAATTATAACTTAGTAAAACTCGTCTGAGGTATGTGTTCTAAGACAAAATATAGTTTTGCAATCAATTCATCACTAGATAAGACATCCACATTATATAAAAGAAAAGGCAAAAGATTCCCATTATCATCAATTCAAAAACCTTCAAGAGGTACAACGTACTAATCTGAAAACAACTGGAAAAAAAAATACTGAACTAAAAAAAAAAAAATCCTAACTACTATGCCAAATCACTGAGCATTGCTTGAGTTTTCATCCCAAGGTTCCTCTTCGGGATCCTCCTCCATCTCATCTTCTGGCTCGGTTATCTACTTCAGCCACATCCCATATAAATAAGCAGAGAAATGGGCAATACTGATGATGGGAGCATCTGCAGTGTAGGTGAAGGTCGCTTCTCGGAGAAAGAGAGCTCTCGCACGAGGTTCCCACTCCGGGGGCAGTGTGTTCATCAATTTCATGACCGCTACGTAGTCTAAGATGCCATCTTGTTTTACTATGGCCCACATCCTTCCCATTGTAAGTATGTGGCCTCCCAAATCATTATTGTCCAACATCTCATAATTCTTAAAATCTCTAATACGCTTCCTTTTCAGGGCTGCGGGACAAATAACAGACTTCCTAGTGGTCTCATGAGGGCCAATCATCTAACTATATATATCAGGCCCATAGAAATTTTTTAATGTCATGAAATTTCTTAAGTACAAAGCATAGTAAAAATGAAGACATGAAATCATTTTACAACATTAAAATATGCATTTTTCGTTGTAAATGACATTAACATAAGGCTCAAGTCTCATGAAATAGCATGCTCGCATAATACATGACATAAAGCTCAAAATTCATAATGGAACATGACGTAAAAAAAATATAAATATTACCTTAAAGTCCCCGTGGTACGGCGAAGGTGATTGATCAAAGATTATAAAAATAATTTCGACTCTCTTTTTTTTTCAAGTCTACAGAAACGTAGACCTGCTCTGATACCACTAATGTAGCACCCTAGTTTTTCGAAAATGCAACTACACATAATAATATCCACAAAATGACTAAAAATTTAATGGAAACGAGTCAACGATATTTTTTTCCAAAGAATAAAAATAACTAACTTAAATAAAAATTCCATCATCCATATAGAATTGAAATAAAACTAACACATTGTACGTTTTATAAATACGAACAATTAAAGAACCAACATCGTTCAAGAAATTCTACTACTAATGAAAAATTTGACAATAAACAAACTATCATGATCCATTCACCCGCCATGCGCCACGACGGACTCCTCAACCTAAAATGTTAAAATTATTGGGGTGAGTTATCGTCAACTTAGTGGGGAAGTAATTTTTCAAGTCAAATACACATGCATAAGAATTAGCATAAACATCCATGGAAAAAGATCATAGTCTCACGTACTGTTAAGTACCATAGTCTCAAAGTCTCGTGTACAATTAAGTACAAATAGTCTCAAAATCTCACGTACAATTAAGTACAATAGTCTCAAATTCTTGCGTATATTTAAGTACAAGTAGTCTCAAAGTCTCGCATCATATTTAACATTAACATGCAACTAACAATTAAACATGGCATTTAAAGTAAACAAAAGCAATAAACCCCAGCTCAAATAAAATGCAGAATTATCGAATACATGCTCGCTTGAAAGTTTTAGACCTCGTAAGAATGAATTCTTACAAATCAATAAAATAAAATAACTTAAATAATGGTTTTTAGAAAACTTTTGGCTTAAAATAATAAACAAAGAAGGAGTGGGCTAGAATTGAATATTTGAAAACATATATAAGATTGAATTGAAATTTTTGGTCAAAATCGGAATTTTGGGAAGTCAAAGGCTGATTTAAACAAAAAACAAGATAAATATTTGTGGTAAATCTGAGATTTTGAGAAATAAGGGATTAATTCCCTTAACTGGACTCAAACCATTCCCAGCCCCCTGACTCTCGTCCGTCTGTGTGGCAAGGAAAAAGGGGATTCATTGTCCTCCCTCAAATCTCAAATCTCTCAACATCTCACTTCTGCCTTCTATCTTGCTCAAAAGAAAATGTCAGAAATCTCCCTCAAATCTCCTAACCAACTCACTTATGCCATCTATCTCTCAGTCTCACTCTCTCTCGGTCTCTCTCTCTCAAACTTTCACAATTTCTTGCGCCAAGTTGCAGCAGCAGGGAGCAGCGGCATAACGCCGGGAGGTAGCGGCGGAAGGCAGCGGGGTTCAGGTATAAAAAAATTTCTTTTGGTTTTCAAATTGTGTGTTTCGGGGCTTTTCCGATGGATTTAAGTTTCTGGGTTTCTTGGAGGTTTCGAATTTTTTGGGTTTTTTCGGCGATGGTTTCGGGTCGTTAGTTAGGGGTTTGGATTTGCTCGTGGCGACTCGGGTTATTTTCGACTATGGGTCTTTTTTTCCGAGCAAATCTCCGGAGACGAGATTGATGTTTGACGGTGAAGTTTTTTTTGACAAGAGTTTAAAAAAATATAGAATTATACCTTGCTTCAACATGGGAGCTTTGCAGAAAGATGGAAGAAGGTTTATGAAATTTTGAGAATGAGAAGTAGGAATACAATGATTTGAGTTTTATTTGAGTTTGCTGAAGGTTTTTGTGTGCCTGTGGAGACGTGGGTTTTTAGAAGGAAGTGGGAGAATGTAGTTTGGAAACGTGGGTTTAGTGGTTTCAGATATAGGCTAGGTTTTGTTAAAAACATCTGATTTAGTTTTATCCAATTTGATATATAAAGATAAAGATAAATAAATTTCAAATTTCAAGATTTAACTAAAAGGATATATGCAGATTTTTAAATCCTCTAGAAATTGGACATGGACTTTTAAAAATAATAAAATAGTAAGTTTATAAATGGAACTGTCAATATTATTAAGACTAGGCTTGATAATAACCAAGACTGAAAATATTATAATGGGCCAAAATTAAAAATCCTAAAGATCTAAAAATACTAAAACCCAAATTTGGTAAAAATTGGGTATTACATGGAATGTGCTTCATTTTGGTGGCCCAAAAAAGGTTGAGCCTATTTTGGCCGGCCCAAATGGCACGAAACTTGATCGAAAATACACTTGTTAGATTGGATTGGGCCACAAAGAATAAAGCTAATGAAATTTCGGGTCAGTACCGAACCAACCTAATTTTTTCACATGTCCCATTGGGCTATGGTTAGGTTGGCCCGACCCAGCACATTGACATCTCTACATTCTCCCTCTTCCCCCATGGGTTTAGGCTTTAGTTATTCTCAATAATGAGGAATGACTCTAATTTTATTCCTAATGAAATTATCCTTTTATAAATGAAAAAAAAATGTTGGATATAATTTAGATTTGAAAAGTAGTATTATAAGTAAAAAAATTATTTATTTATAATTTAACTATTATCAATGAGATATAACTTATATTTAATCTTTTAATAAATCATAATCAATTTCTTTCAACATTCAATAGTTAAATAAAAAATTTGATATGAAATTCTTTTGTTTATTTTTTCTTTTTTTTTATAAAAAAATATATATTGCATAAAATATTGTTGATATCAGATGCTGCTTTTTGGGGAAGATCACTCTAAAGCTAAGGTTTTTGACAAGTCCTTCTTCCTAAGGAGAAAGTCTTCAAGTCTTCTTCTCTGGGAGCTAGAAGTTCTTCAGACGGGAACTTGCTTGCACACATTGAAACGTTAGAGGGCCCCGAGAATTGTCCCAGGGAGGCCCCTCTGAAGCTCAAGTCAGCACAGTGATCGAGAGAATAAGACAGTAAACGAATACTGAATTAAATGCGTAGGAGTAAGTGAAGAGGATGGACCTTTTTATATTTGAGTAGCGGACCTTGTGGGCCGCGTAGGATAAATCGGCCTATGGGCCAGTTCCAGACTTCTTTGGACTAGGCTATTTCATTAAGAGTTCATTGGACAATTAATATTGAATTAATATATAAACCAAATTATATATTTAATAATTAAATGTTGTTTTTGCCACTGATCGCGAAAATCTCTTCACTATACTGCAAGTGTACAACGTATTTTATAGAATAATGGCAAGCAAGATCGTATTCCTCAGGGATTGAATACGAAACACTTAGGCTATAATAACATCGTACTCTAATTTTATTGAAGCGACCGAAAAATCATAAGTTTATTATCTAATCTAAACAAATAAAAATAAAAGTTGTAAATCGAACTCCACAAGTATGTTCAACAAATACGAAAGCAACCCTAGGCACATAATCTCAACATGCTTCTTCAATATTAAATCTAATCAATGTTTATCAAAATCAATTCATGTGTTTCTATGAGTTCAATTCCCATATTAGTTTATTCCCCCTCCCGGGTGGCGCATAAATAGTTGATTAATAACAATTGTAGTCTTCCGATGCATTACAACTATTATTAACTCTCAAAAGATCTTTGAATTGAATGACTCCCCACAAACAGTTGTAGTCTCCCGATGCATTCCCCTGTTTATGTCTGAACCCAATTTTCCTTTGTTAGAACTCACCTTCCGGATTATGGACTAACAAATATGACATGCAATTTATTGGTCAAATAATCTACAAGAAATAAGTATTCGAATTCATATAATAGAACACATAAATCAATTAAGAAAACAATCAGTATAGATTTAACATGAATCTAAAGTTTTGATTATGTCCTAGGATCAGAAAGATTAGCTTAACATATTTGTTAACAAATTCATAGACAAAGATGAAATCAAATAGTTTGACACTGTTTAAGTACAAACAAGAAATCTAAACTAAGAAAGAAAAACCCTTCTTGTCAGGGTGGATCTTCCCTCCAAGCCTTTGAAGCTCTTGTGCTTCCGTAGATGTGAAAGGCCTTGTGGTGTTCTTCGTAGATTAGCACTCCTCTCTCAGAAGACTCTTGATTTGTGTAACTCTAGTGTATTTTATTGTATTTTGTCTGTAGGATGTTATAGAGTTGATCTTTTCGTCCATGGGCTTTGTCCCCTTTATATAGGTGCTTTGAGAGATCACTGGTAGAGTTATAACTGGATTAGGACTAAAAATCAGTCGCAGACAGATCGCACGACCTGTGTGCAGATCACACGGCTAGACCTTGTAAATGGTTTTGCCCTCTGTTTTGCTCCAAATGGTTCACACGGTCGTCTGCAATTCCCACAGTCAGGTCGTGTGAATTTCACACGGTGCATTGTAAACGTGTGCATTTTCTCCTGGGCTCTTCATGAAAGTTGTAGCCCTTTATCTTATCTTTCCATATCCACTTGAATCAACTCAATATCAATTTTATAGAGAACGTTATGGCCAAAATACTAAACCCTATCAGTGTTGAATATTGTTGGCGCGTTTGGATGTTTTCGAAAGAAATTCCCTTTTGTTCGACCTTCCATGCTTCTTTCCTTCACATATTTGCTCGTACCTTGGCTTTTGACATATCCTTTCGAACGTGTTATCTCTTTTTGTCCAATTCAGCTCTATTTTCTGTAAAATATACAAGAGTACACAGTATCACGCCCAACAAAGGAAACCAATTAAAAATACACTAAATATGCGTGCAAATGCATCAAATATATATCAAATTAAGCTCTTAAATACACGTATATTTTACACATATCAGCCCCAACATAAGGCCCCCATCTCCAGTGTTGCGCAGGTGTATGGAGCAGTGTGGGAGCTAAACCAGGTACCGTGTCTATCTTGTCTTGTTCTATATCTTGTCTTGCCTTTGAAGAATCTTTGACCACTTTTGCACAAGGACACTTGGGAGGAGAGCTTTTGACCCATGTCTTCCATAGGTAATATTTATCTCTCTACTCTTTAATTTTGAAATTCTTTGCTTGGTAGAAAACTTAGAAAAATTTCTTGAAAATTGAGGAGAGTGCTCATGGAGAGTTGGAGTGATGAGTGGAGTGTATCAAGTGAGGAGAGAGATGAGAGCCCGAGAGAGAGAGGAGGGCGCCTGGGGGCACCTCCCCGGAGTGGGCAAGGGCGGCCCTTAGCGCCCTCTTGGGGTAGCCACAAGGGCGCGTGGCGCCAAGGGTCGCGCCCATGCGCCCTCCGAGATGGGGGAGTCGCACCCCAGAAGGCGGCCCAAGATCCCCAGTTTGTTCTTCTTTCTGCGTTTCTCCGTCTTCTCCAGAATTTTCAAATATTTCGAGTCAGGTTTCGGATTCTTTCTTTCTTCAGTTCTGTTTGGGGGCCAGGGCATCACCGACCGTTCAGTTTTTGGTTCTGTTATTCCATTTCCATCTCTACCCGTGGATTTTCATATTCCCCCTCTCGCTTCGTAGTTGTGTTATGATGGTGATGGAGAAGTAAAGCTTGAGTGGGACTCAAATTCAAGTGATGAGGCTTTTGAGGAGGAGCCCAAAAGAAACAGTCCTGAAGAGGTCCATCGACCCAAGTATCAGCATAGGCCTCCTCCCGGAAGTAGGAAAATTGTTCCGGCAGAGTTAGATAGCAGAGTATCATCTCTTTATCTTCGTAGGTTGTGGGAGCGGCTAGAGCTTCCTTTGGAATTTGTGATATTGGCCCCAGGCTTGAGCAATAGACTTACTCATCCTCCCCTGAGCTTCATCACGGTGTATCTTTATAGTTTCTCCATTGGCTTTGTTCTTCCTCCGGATAATTTTCTTATTGTGATCCTTAGATCCGTGGGAGCATGTGTTGGTCAGATAGTTCCTAAAGCTTATGCATCCATACGGGGTACAAGTATGTTATGCGGCGCTTGGACATGTCTCCAACTGTGGAGGGGGTTCCACTCTTTGTACTATGCCAGGAAGTCTCCTACGACACCTTCTTCCACTTCTTCCCTCGCCTCCAGTGCAAGTTTTTTATGGGGCTCCCTTTTCCAGGTGGGTTGTGGAAGAAGACTTCTTCTATGTGAGGGACAATGGTTGGGAGCTCTCTCATGAATGGGTCTCGGAAGCCATGTCGGCCCGAGACACTTCCGCTTCCCGCAAGGAGATGGTGGAAGTTTAAATATCCAAGGAATTATTCGAGAGTATTCTGAATATTAGGGAGTTCTTGGGTACTCCACCTTGCTTTACTTCTTTGTACTGCTTCTCATTTTACTTATATGCTTGACTGCTTCCATTATCAGATATTGCTTCTTATTTGCTTTCCAGGTAAGAAGAGTTATAGTATTATGGAGTTGATGGCCTTTAAGAGGAAGGAAAATAAGAAGGCCAAGGGAAAGTCTGTTGCTGGCGGGAGCTCGAGCGCCAGCCTCGGAGTGATGAGCGAGGGCCACGTCCTCGCTGGTCGAAGGGTGACCGATGCCCAGGTTCTCGTTCTGGGTACCGTGTTGATGTTGTTCCTGCTCACCATCCTCCTGCAAGATCTTATGGGGGAAGAGGCCGAGGATAGAGCGTGGTGATGCTTCTTTCGAGATCATCGGTCCCCGAGCTATCTTTTTTGGTGGGGTTAACCGTCGTCAGGGGATCCAGTCCTATTGAGACCATACGGATTCTAACTTGGGATATGCTAGTATAAGAGGAGTTTCGTAGGTGGATGACCAGTCCCGTCTTGGGTCTCTATCCTTCAAGGACATCGAGACAAACCTTTACAGTGATGTTGCCCGGGTAAGCTTCCCTAGTTACTTTGCATTTTCATTCTTCATTCTTTGTGTTTCTTGTAGGTCCCAAGGGGTGTAAGTGTAAGGTTTAGAAGGGGGGGTTGAATAAACCTTACCAAATTTTCGATTTAGTCCTTTTAAATATACAGAGTTGATACTACACAGTTGTGTCCTTGATGGACAGTCAGTTTAGTCAATCAGTAGAGTTAGTCTCTCAACAGACTCAACTGAGCTGTTGAACGAATAACTCAGCTGTTGACTCTAAATTAACTCAACTGTGGTTTTGTTTTCAGCGGAAGACTTAACACCCTTAAGTTTGATTAAGCAAGAGTTTAGTGCTTGGTTTAGTACTTGTATTATCAAGTGGATAGCAAATTTATCAGCAGATATAAGCAGTTAAAATTGCAGGAATTAAAATGTTGAAATGTAAATGACACAGTGAAATTTTTATAGAGGTTCGAAGATGAGGTAATTCTTCTACTCCTCTCTTCTCCAACTCCCGGAGGAATCCACTAGGTAATGATCGGTTTACAAAGTGGTAACAGTCCGGATACAAGTCTTGATCACACAAACTTGATCCTTTGGGACTCGATCCCCGAGACGCCTTGATCACTCACCGGCTTCTCTTACGACTCGCCTTCTTCACAGTGGCAAATTTGCTTTGCTACTACAAACTCACTTGCTCAAGCTCTTTGTATTTGATCACGAAGCCCTCCAAAAGCTTAAGACTTGGTTCGACCTTGAACCTTCCTACAATCCTTTGTGGAATGTAGACCCCTTTTCTTCAAAAGTTTCCTCTTCAACTGATTGAAGTTATCTCTCCTTCACAGGTGAGTGTTGGATTGATGTTCTTCGTAATGTAGGCTTGAGGATTAATCTTGAATGATTTGAGAGTATTTCTGGTTACAATTTGATTGATTTCTTGAATGTTCGTGGTTCAGGGTAACCTCCTCTCAGAGTCATTCCTCAGCCTTTTATAGTGATCTTTCAAAAATTTGCCCGTTGAAGAGATAGGCTTATTTTTGAAAGTCACTTGCAGTCGTTGGCTTGTCTTGTTGCGATCCTTGGAATTGCCATTTCCTTGTATGAATTGTTCTTTCACCTTTTCGTAGTTCGACACGGTGTAGTGCTTCCCATTGTTCATTCCTTTTGCACGCTTCTCGACCGAGCACTCCGAGAAAGGTGGTATGGAGATATTACTTGTTTAAGTAAATCTCTTGATTTCTCGTGCAACGGATCTTTTACGATTATCTCGACTTGACCGTGTTTCCTTGCTTTCCCCAGGTGACTTAGAGTCGACTTCCAATCATTGGATGTCTCTTCCACTTCAACTTGAAACTTGGCTTTTCTCGAGTTGACTTGGTCGATCTCCACTCACCGCATCCCACCGCTTCTTCATAGAGTTCCCGTCTACTCTTCTTTGCCATACTCAAATTGTCTCCCCCAGAGTCTTCCTTCCGCCTTGATTGTCTTCTTGCATGTTAGGGCGTAGGCGACTTAACTCGGCCAGCCGGCTCTAATTGTTACAATGCATTTTACAAAGAAGAATTGGGGTGCCAACTTTCTATTCTAAGTTTTACATGGCATTCATCAAAATCTAAACAATAAAATTCCTAACAATTTCCCCCTTTTTGATGATGCCAAAACTTAAACCATTCAAAAATGCAAACAAAAAGATACATACAGATAGTGTATTGACATAGAATGTATGCGCATAATCAATTCTTTTATTGATCATATCATTCTTGTTCTTTTACACAATCAATTACAAGGTGTATCGTAGTACATATTTGCCTACACGGAAAAATAAAGAATTTATAGCTTTATTACGGAGAAGACTTACATTGTATGTATTTACATAGTGAAATACACGGGTTGGTTGACAAAGAACACTTCATCTCCTTCGTTGTCTCCTTCTATCATCTTGTTCAAGATCTTCTTTCTTCCTCTCTTTTTCTCGTCCGTCACCGCTTTCTTTTTCTTTTCATATGCCTTCCTCGGCGCCTTCATCTCTTCTTATTCTTTCCTGTCTCTCCTCCCATAGCCGAGTTTGTCTCTTGTTTTCTTCTTCTAGTCTTTTTACATACTCGGCGTTAGTTTTAGCCACTTGCAAATTTGCTACTTGGTCAAGCCCACCCAAGAGATCCCTCCTTTCTTTCCCCGGATCCACATATTCAATGTTTTTGGGCGAGGCCTAGTCAAGCTTCTTCCTCCACCATCGCTTCTTCATCTACCTCGGGCGTATCTTTGTCTTGATCGGGTCTTCTTCTTTCCAAATTTGAGTGACCAGTGACCAAAGCAGAGCGATCACGTTTGTCCGTCTGCTCACGCTGTCGGCTCTTCACATAACATGAGACCCTTTTCCCAAGATAAGTCCTGAAGCTTGAGCCATAGACATATTTGCAAAGTATCCCTCGTTTCGAGCGTTTTAAATTCATCAACGATCGTGGCTCGTCCCCGACATCCGAGATGGCATAAGTGTCTCTCTCACCGGAATGCCTCCGTGTTCTTTCAAGATGTTCATAATTCGGGCATCCATTCTTCCTTCCACTTCCTTCATCCCTCGCTTCAATTGTTTTTCTCTTATCGATGGATATAGCAGTGTTGGAGTGGCAGAGTCACAGGAGTTTGCTTGCTTATAATGTCACCGTGATGTGACCTTCTTGGGGGTTTGTGCAATCATCAAGGTCACATCCGCCGATCCTTCCCCCTCAACAAGCTTTCCTTTCTTTTGTTTCAAAACTTCCTCACCGATTTTCCTTCTCACCGCTTCCTTCCTTCTCAACTTCGATCCCCAAGGCGCTTTTTAGGTATTCCTCTTCCCCCTTTTGGCATCATCAAAGGAGAGAGGAACGCTGAAAACAGACTTGCAAGCAAGAAGTCTAGCCTCACGATGGTAGAGTTCTGTCTTGAGTCCGCTGCAGTATGCGGACGAAATTGGATCGAGTAGCATTGGACTCTGTTGAAATCGCTTTCATCTCACCCATGAGAAGGTGAATTTTGTATTCATGGTCTCTTCCAAACGCTGAGATCACTCTTGTTTTGCTCACGCAGCAGCTTAATCTCGGCAATGTGAGCTTCATGCATGTGCTCAATATGCTCTCTCACTTCGTTTTTGCATCAGATTTTTAGCTCTCCATACCAAAGAGCTTGTTGAACAATGTCCTCAAGTATCTAACCCGCTCCGCACGCATTGTTTGTTCAGCCTGCCACCATTCCTTATCCTCGATCATTATGCCTCTCAAGTCGGGCCACTGTAAGGTTGGCATCTCTGTTGTCGGTCGCATGTCCAAAGAGGCCTCGATGCCTCTCCATCCGTTCAATCTCGCAAATAGTGCCTTGAACACTTCTCGAACTTCAATTGATTCTTCTATTGGTGATGGCCATACAAAGATCAAAGTCTTAAGCAAAACTGAACAATGGTACCGATGAGAAAACGGAGCGGTCTGCGTGATAGCGTGCGCGCTGCTTCTTCTCTCGACTCTTCATGGAGGTCGGGTACCTCCAGGGAAAAAGGAAAAGATTCTATAAAAGATTCATCACCGCCCACCGGGATTTGTTCGATGATGAGCGGTGCGCGTGAAGTTCTTTTAGAATCGACCCTGCTGCCTTGAGGAGCTCGCGCAGTGGTCTCTTGTTCACTGGGTCTTGTTGTGAAGTGGACCCGCTTGCCGAGCCTCAACACCTCAACAGCTTTCGTTGGTCTCAAATGATTTTTCCATTTGAGTAGACTGGTCCTCGGCCTTATCGAAGCGTCATCGGACGATGATGAGATTTCCATTGGTGGCTCATCATCAAAGTTAAAGGTTTGACGAGTAGTCTTGGGATCGACTTGCTCGTGCTTGGAACATCCGCAATGAGTCTTTTGGATTTGGCACGGGGATGACTCAGCTTCTTCATCGCCTTCCATCCCGGAAAGGTTACATCAGATTATCCTAGGAATCATGAAGTGCGCTTATCTCCTTCTCGGATGGGTCGATGATAGCAGAGGGATGTTCTTTACTTCAGCCTCTTTACCCCGGGAAGTCTCAACCTCCCGGGCCTTTCGATTCTCCAAAGTAGCCTCTCTGCATAGCCGGCCTTGTCCTCCTTTCGACATGTCACTGCCTTAGGGTCTTCGTGGTGGCATCCATTGAGTCTCAACCCCATGGATTGCACTTTCATCGCCTGTGTTAACTCCCGATCTGCCTTCCTCGTGCCTCGACCGCATTAGCAGCGGCCATTAGCCTTCGTAGCGCTTGGCACTCACCAGACAGCCTCAACTCAGCCTCGAGCTTCGTTGATGGAAACTTGCTGTTCTTCTTGTGTTTGTAATTTCTCTCCTTCGCCTCCTTGATTCGTTGGAGTCATCTGCAGCAGATCCTCCGACCTTGCCGCAGCGGAGGGAGTTTCCCCTCACCGGGCGCACCAACCGAGTGACTTGGAATGGGGTCACTCGTCTCCAAACTCCCTACTGCTTTCGATTGAATGTTCACCGTTGGGGCAGTGGTAAACACCTTCAATAGGGGTTGGCTCGACCGGGGTCCCCATTGTCCCGCCATCGCCAAGTCCCTTATTGCCTTCTTCCGAGTGAGTCAGGGAAGTGGTGGCAAGAACAACAACATGGCGATTTGTTGAACCACTCCCATTGATCAATTTCACCGTGTTCGAGGACTCTCCTAGTCCCTCCATCGGTCTTTGCTCGTGAAGGATTCTCGATTCATGCAATGCTTGCCGATTTGCAACTCTTCTCAGAAAGCAAAAGATTCTCCTGGATCCTCATCACCGCCGAGAAAGACATCAAGGAGAGGATGTGTGTGTTCGTGGTGCCGAGATAGGGCGGATGTTGGCCTTTCTCACGTGCCTCGCTTCCTCGCCTTGCTTTTCTCTCTCCTTTTCCTTAAAAATCTGCAGGATGTCTATGCAAATTGTCTTCATCAAGTCTTTGAGCACACGTTGTTTAGTCCAAGGAAATTTAGCAGCTTCCTCTTCTTCTTCTATAAACTCGTGTCGTTGGAACTGCTCCTCGACTTACTCAACTTCCATTTCTCCACTCACGCAGACAATTTTGGATGTCCGGTAAGGTGGAGATAGGATCATTACATCACTATCCGCTCTAGCAGTGTTCTTCTTGTGTTTCAAATTTGTGTGAACTACAACCGTGTCTTCGGGTTGCCTCTCGTTGATCGCCTTCAAAGAGACTTGGTGTTTATCAACTACATCCGAGACTCTACTTCTCCAAATAGCTCTCGTATTCTTGCTTTAGCCGAGTGGTCGACTCGGTTGGTTTCTCCACTCGAGCGCTTGATAATTCGTCTTCGTCTCCTAGTTTGTACCGAGGGATTTCTCGGTTCGAGACGGTGTCCTCTCGAGTCTTGGGCGGCGGGGGCCGTGTCTTTTTTCTCGAGGAGCAGCCGTCGTTGCTTCTGCGGTTCTCCTTTTTTTGACGATCGGAGAAGGTATTTGTGAGTCCTTCTCGACCACGCAGGGGCAGGGGAGAGACACGGCCGCTGGCAGGGTGACTCACTGCAGGGGTAAGAGCATGTTTGGTTTTCTTTGCTGCAGGGGGCAAGAGCTCTTTCTTAGCACCGCAGGGGCAACTTTTCTTCTTGGTTGGAGAGGAAACAACAGATCTTCAGTGGTCACCGATTCCCCATTGTGTCGCCTCTCTTGGCGTAGGCTCTCTTCTCGAGCGCCAGAGAGGTTTGCTCAACATCCTCTTGTTAACATGGAATGCCTTCCCATGTCTAAGAGGGACTCCTTTCACCTCCATTAGCCGCCAATCACTAGGCCATATCCTAGGATCCTCCAAATGTGCCATCTTCCTTGAAGGATTTGTTCCCCATGTTCGGCAGAGTCTGCACGTAGACAAACTCCGGCCGATTTATCTTCTTTTTCTCGATGATTGCAGCCATTACAATCAGTTTTGCTTTTGATAGTTGGTCAAAGTCGCCAAATTTGATGTCAATACATTTGGCAACTATGTCCAACAAATTGTGATAATCCTCCTTCAGCTGCTCTCTTGTTTGTCAGATACACTATTTTATCAAAGACAATGGCTTGGCTATTTCTTTCCAAGCATCACCAGTTTACATCACCTTCACTCTCGATGCTCCTTCCTTCATTGTAGTGAGCAATGTTCGCCAAATCCTCGCGAGATAGTCACCGCTTCCGGAATGATGACTTTATTCCTTCATCGTGAATCTCAAGATTCACGAGAATTGTGCGACTTCCTCCACATATGTCATCGGATATTCTAACGCCGAAACGGTTTCGGTTTTGACGTTTCCAACTTTTCAGCGATTTTCTTCACTAGGGTGTCGTCGGACCCCTGTTTCACCATTCCGAAAATCCACCGTAGAGCCGGTGTGGATTTGCTTTCCTAACTTGGTAAAGTCATAAGTTGGTGCCATTTTTCAGATTATATCGAAAAAAACTCATAAATTGATTTGAAGATAGATAGGGTTTCGAGAGAATTTTTGCCTTTGCTTTTGAGAGAAAAGAAATGAACAGTTTTAGAAGTGTGAGAGAGAAACGGACGAAAATGGTTTAAATATGGTTTATGAAAGGACGTGCGGGTGGTTTTTGAAATGTGATCGAAATCAACGGCTTAGATTTTGCACGCCTATTTAGCATTTAATGTCTCGTATTTAATGCGGCAAAGATTTATATCCAATCATAAGCTTGGTGTGCGCTTTATGTCCGTACACATCATCATTATGCCGATGTATTCCTTAAAACATTCCCGCTTAGTCAAAACGATCGCGTTTTTGTCACTTTGCTCATAAGTGACTCAGGCTTATCCCTTAGCCGATTTAACTCTACTCTCTCACAGCTTCTTTCTTAAACACTCACCATCGGCCGACTCGGTGTAGTCAGTTTTTCCGATCTGGTGATTTAATGAGCCGATTTGTGTGTTCAAATCTCCTTTTTTTTTTTTTTTGTTCCATTTCTTTTCTTTGAGTTTTCTCAATGTTAACTCACCAATTAACCCCAACTCATGCTTGAGTTCTTCAAATCTTGACTCACATAATGGTTTTGTGAAGATGTCGACTAGTGATTGCAATTGCACTTGTGTTATCACACATGATTGGAATTTCTTTTTCCTCAACTTCATAGTCTCTCACCATTGCCTCATCCATAGACTTGGGCACAACAATGCCAGCCTATGTATTCTCGTCACCAGAGGTGGCTATTGAATTTTGCTTGCTAAACCAGAAATTAGCCTTTGTTTCCTAAAGATTTGACATGTGCCTGGTGCTTTTTCTTGTCCACTCGCATCCAAAGATAGTCGTAATCAATAGCCAATTAGCTTGAATCCTCCTTCCTTTGGATACCATAGGCCTACTTCGCTTCCTTTCAAGTATCTCAATATTCTTTTTTAGTCACCATATGGCTTCTTTTGGAGCAGATTGAAATCTTGCACATACACCTACAAAGAAAGGTGATGTCCGCCCATGAGATAGAGCAAAGGATCCAATAAGTGCTCAGATCTTGTTTGATCTACAGTTTTGCCATCCGCATCCATGTCCATTTTGACGATGTGTTCATTGGTATTTTTACGTAAGACTTCTCCTCCATACCAAACTTCTTCATTAAATCTCCGTGTATTTTGTTTGACTTATGAAGGTTCCATCCTTCACTGCTTTCACTTGGAGTCCAAGGAAGAATGTCGCTCTCCCATCATGCTCATTACAAATTTACTTTGCATGAGGTTTGAAAACTTTTCACACAAATCTTTTGTTTGTGGAACCAAAAATGATGTCATCCACATATATTTGAACAAGCAATATACTCTTTTTGTCTTGAATTCTCAAAAGTGTTCTATCTACTTTTCCTTTTGTGAATCCATTTTCTTGAATTGTGACAAAGTATCATACCATGCTCCTCGGGTGCCTGTTTCAATCCATATAGAGCTTTCTTGAGTTTGTATACCTTATCTCCAAGAGTCTTCCTCGCTTCAAATCCTCGGAGGTTGTTCAACATACACTTCTTCTTCCAACAAACCATTTAGAATGCACTTTTTACATCCATCTCGATATACAATGAAATCCTTGTGAGTCGTATAGGCAAGAAACATCCTTATAGCTTCCAATCTTGCTACAGGGGCAAATGTTTCATCAAAATCTATCCCTTCTTCTTGGCAATATCCTTTGGCTACTAATCTTGCTTTGTTTCTTACCACGTAACCTTCCTCGCTCATCTTATTTCAACACCCATTTGGTGCCAATAACATTTTGATGTATGGGTCTTTGCACTAATTCCCATACTTTATTTCTTTCAAACCGATTCACTTCTTCTTTCATAGCTTGAATCCAATGTGTGTCGTCCAATGCTTGTGACACGCCTCTTTGGGCTCTATTTGCGAGATGAAGCATGTGAACATGGCTTCTTGTTGAGTTCGATCTTGTTTTGACACCTTCTCTTATATCTCCAATGACAAGTTCGTGGATGGTCTCTTAGCCATCTTACATCAAAGTTGGAGTAAGTCACCGATTCAACCGACTTGCACTGTGTTGCCGTGGGTCACTCTCTCGTAATCACTTAGTTGCAAATTTTCCACTGCTTTTTGAGATTCAAATATCTCATCTTCTTCCTCAATTGATAATTCCAGCTTTCAGCTTCAAAGATAGGGACTCTTCTCAGATGGGTTGGATGATTCAAATTATCACCGACTCTTCAATGTCTTCTCCATTTACATTTGGCTCATCGAATACTACATGAATGGATTCTTCTCGAACCATAGTTCTTTTGTTGAGTATCCTCAGAGCTTTGCTTTCACCGAGTATCCTAAGAAGATACCTTCATCACCTTTTAGCATCAAAAGCCTTTAGGTTGTCTTTGCCATTGTTGTGGATTTAAGCATTTACATCCAAATATTCTCAAATATGCAACATTTGGTTTTCTTCCACCCGCATCTCATAGGAGTCTTTGTCACCGCCTATTTATCATACATCCTGCTTTTTGGTGTAGCAAGTCGTGTTGATTGCTTCACCAAAATCTTTTTGTAACCCCGCTCCAAACCTAACATGGTCCTTGTCACGCTTTTTGAGGGTTCTGTTTCTTCTTTCTCGCAACTCCATTTTGTCAGGAGTTCTTGTCTGCCGATAGTTCATGACCAATACCATTTTCAATACAAGATCGAAGTTATTATTCCATTGACAAACTCAGCTTCCTCTGTCTCGATCTTATTTTGATAATGGTTTGACTCTTCTCATTTTGAATCCTCTTCATCACTTGTGGTAGTTTTTGTAGAGTTTCTTTCTTCTTACACATGAATATTGTCCATGTATATCTTGAGTAGTCATCTACTACCACCAAGGTGTATTTCTTTCCACTTATGTCGGGCCGGGTTCCACCGGGCCAAATAAATCCATATGCAGCAGATGCAATATTCTTGTTGAGGATGGGCATGTCTTTTCTTTGAATGATGACTTGATTTGTTTTCCTTCGACATGCGCGCACATATACTCTCCTTCAGATACTGAGTCCGGAAGTCCTTCCACAAGATTACTTCGCAAGCTTGTTAATCGCTTTGAAATTCAGTGACTCACTTTTTGTGCCACATCCAACTTGATTCACCAAGGCTTTTTGCTAGAGATGAAAGTCTTTGGTGTTGCAATTGACCAATCCACTACATACATATTTTTCTCGCTTACATCCTTGCAAAGACAACTTCATTTGATTCAATATCTTTGATTTGGCATATACCCATGTTGAATCCAACATTGTAGCCCTTGTCACAGAGTTGATCGATGCTCGCAAGTTGAAGTTGAGTCCTTCAACATATGCAACATCCGTGATTTCTAATCCATTCCTTTTGATGGATCCAATGCCTCTTATTTCGCCAGAGCTTCATTTCCTCCAAATATGACTTTTGCTCCTTTAACTTCCTTGAATTTTGACAGATTTTTCTTATTTCTTGTCATATATGTCCGGAATGACCACTATCCATGTACCAGGTTCCTTGCACTCACTGCTCAACTCGCAATCAAGGAAATTAAGTTTTAGGTACCCATACTTGTCCGGGTCCCGAGGGGTTAGAATTGTAAGATGATCCAACCAACCTATAGCCAAATGATTTGACTTCTAAGGGGTTGCCATCTATCGCTGCCATAATCATAATTAATCCTGCAAATTGCTTGGGGATTCTAGTTCATACAAATTGCCTCTTTTGTCCGTATGCCCGCATATGTGTTTTAGCAATTGCCTTCCTTGGGTAATTGTGGTGTCTTTGAGTGTAGTGCCTAGGTGCATATGTGTGCCGATGAAAGCTCTTATGCTTTTGGAATGGCCTTTGCTTTGAGTTCTGGCCTTTGCCATTTGGGCTTATATTCCATAAGTCTATGCCGATAGTTCACATTATTCCAATCAGCTTGGCTTGGATATTTTCTACCATTCCCATCATATGTATTTCTTTTATGGGTTTTCTTGGGTTTTTGGTAGCTCGCTTCCTTTTTGCAGTATTTTCTCGCTTGGAGTTTGCCGAGCAACTCTGCTGAATCTCTTCTCACTGCCCTTTTCAAATAAGACTCAATCGGTCAAGTTTTCCTTTTCCTTTATAACCAAGGCCAGCTTTGCTTGTTATTGTGCTTTGGAGTGAATGTGTGTGCAACATTTAGAGTTTTGGATTTTTCGGACTCTTCATGGCTTGAAGATCCTTTTTCCAAAATTACTTTTGAGGTTTGACGTAGCACGAGAGAATTAAATCCTAAGCCTGTCTTGTCTCCACATTCTCTTTGACTCATAATAAGATCATCCAATGATTTAGATGCCTTAGTGAATGAGGCAATGACATTCTTGAGGTCATTCTCCCTCTTTTCTATAGCAGCAATCTCTGCTATTAATTTAGCATTTTCAAATTTTTAAACTTTCATTCTCAACAACTATTTGATTTAGAGTACTCAGCTCCTTAGTCAGCTTTGAGTTTTGATTCTTGAGTAGGTTGTTTTCCTCATTCAATAGTGTGTGTGAGGATTTAATGTGTTCAAAATCTTTCATCATTTTGCCTAATGAATCATAAAGATCAAATAGGGTGATGAAGTGTGTGTGTCATGATCACTATCACTAGAGTCCGAGTTTGATGAGTTAGAGTGTACCTCGTCTTCTTGGTCAAAGTTGATCTTGTTCCTTGGCCATCAAGCGGTCGTGGCTTCTTTTTCGAGTCACTTGAGTAGTCACCACCGCTTCTCTCAATCACCGTCTCTCTTGACTTGGTTTTGATGTCTCTGCACCATCATTACCTTTTTCTTTTCTTGTCTTCTTTCTCTCAAGACCTTCATTTCTTCTTCATCCCCGTACTTGTTGACTACAGGATATGAGCAAATAATGGCATAGTGACTGGTTGTCTACGCCCAACATAGATATTCAGCCTTTTGATCACTCTTTTCCATTCTTGGATTGTCACCCTTTGATACTCAACTTTTTGATGATCTGTTCTCTTGGTTGGCCTATCTTCCTTGATTTGGAGAGTTGTGTCTTCCGGAAGATTCACCCTTTCCTCTCTTGTAGTTCTTATTAAAGAACTTGTTGAATCTTTTAACCATCGTGCTATTTCTTCCGGGTCAATGACTTCTTTGACCTCGGCTCTCTTCCCATCTTTAACAATTAGAGCAAATTGCTTTGGGTACAAAATTGCCTCTTCCTCGTCTTTTTCTTCTCACCAAACTCGTAGGCTTTGAGGTCCGAGAATAATTCATGGTTGGATGTCTTTGATAGGTCCATGGAATGTCTCAAAGTGCCATGACCTTCATTTCCCATTCACCGAGACTTTTTAGATCTTCATACACATTTCCTTCGTGTATATTCCTTTCCAAGTGCGATGCTGACTCATTTGTGATTTCGTGAACCAAGCATCCAGTTGATCTAGGTTTTCTCCCGAGATCATTTTGAAGTTCTCAAATTTCGTACAACCACCGATAATTTGTTTTCTTTGATTTGCTTCGAGCCTTCACAAATCAATGTCACTGTCCTGCATTTCTTTAGCCGTTTTGCATGATTTGACTTTATTGAACATGGCTTTGTCCAAGGTTTTGTAAAGGATGTCCTTGGCTACATTGTCCAGGTTGTATCTTTTTTCTGTCATCATTTGTCCACTCGGTTCTTGGTTTTTCAACCATGACTGGTCCGGGAGCAACATCTTCTTCTCCTTCACCAAACTCTTCGTGACAATTGTTTCACCTTTAAGATTTGCAGAGGCCCATCTTCTATCACTATCCACATCTCATCATGTAATGCTTTGATAGATGAGCCTCGCATACGAATTTTCCAATCATCAAATTCTTCAATAGTGAACATAGGGATGCGTGTCAAATTTGCTTCCATGATAATAACTTTTAATGATAAAAAGAGTTTCGAGAGTTTAAGTACTAAAGCGGACTTTGAAAAGTTTGGAGATCTAGTTCAAGAACTGATGCGGAGGGTTCAATGAACCAACCGCTCCGATACCACTTGTAGGTCCCAAGGGGTGTAAGTGTAAGGTTTAGAAGGGGGTTGAATAAACCTTACCAAATTTTCGATTTAGTCCTTTTAAATATACAGAGTTGATACTACACACCGTGTCCTTGATGGATGTCGGTTTAGTCAATCAAGAGAATTAGTCTCTCAACGAGACTCAATTGAGTTGTTGATGGAATAACTCATTGTTGACTCTAAATTAACTCAACGGTGGTTTTGTTTTTCAGCGAAGACTTAACACCCTTAAGTTTGATTAAGCAAGTTTAGTGCTTGGTTTAGTACTTGTATTATCAAGTGGATAGCAAATTTATCGTGGATATAAGCGCTTAAAATTGCGAATTAAAATGTTTGAAATGTAAATGACACAGTGAAATTTTTATAGAGGTTCAAGATGGGGTAATTCTTCTACTCCTCTCTTCTCCAACTCCCGGAGGAATCCACTAGGTAATGATCGGTTTACAAAGTGGTAACAGTCCAGATACAAGTCTTGATCACACAAATGACTTGATCCTTTGGGACTCGATCCGAGACGCCTTGATCACTCAAATGGCTTCTCTTACGACTCGCTTTCTTCACAGGCAAACTTGCTACACATAACTCACTTGCTCAAGCTCTTTGGATTTGATCACGAAGCCCTCCAAAAGCTTAAGACTTGGTTCGACCTTGAACCTTCCTACAATCCTTTGTGGAATGTAGACCCTTTTCTTCAAAAGTTTCCTCTTCAATCGAATGAAGTTATCTCTCCTTCACGAGATGAGTGTTGGATTGATGTTCTTCGTAATGTAGGCTTGAGGATTAATCTTGAATGATTTGAGAGTATTTCTCGTTACAATTTGATTGATTTCTTGAATGTTCGTGGTTGAGTAACCTCCTCTCGTAGTCATTCCTCGGCCTTTTATAGTGATCTTTCAAAAATTTGCCCGTTGAAGAAATAGGCTTATTTTTTAAAGTCACTTGCGATCGTTGGCTTGTCTTGTTGCAGATCCTTGGAATTGCCATTTCCTCGTATGAATTGTTCTTTCACCTTTTCGTAGTTCGACACGGTGTAGTGCTTCCCATTGGTTCATTCCTTTTGCACGCTTCGGGACCGAGCACTCCGAGAAAGGTGGTATGGAGATATTACTTGTTTAAGTAAATCTCTTGATTTACGTGCAACGGATCTTTTACGATTATCTCGACTTGATCGTTTCCTTGCTTTCCCCAGGTGACTTAGAGTCGCCTTCCAATCATTGGATGACTCTTTCACACTTCAACTTGAAACTTGTCTTTTCTCGAGTTGACTTGATCGATACTCCACTCACCGCATCCCACCGCTTCTTCAATGAGAGTTCCCGTCTACTCTTCTTTGCCATACTCAAATTGTCTCCCAGTAGTCTTCCTTCCATCTTGATTGTCTTCTTGCATGTTAGGGCGTAGGGACTTAACTCAGCTTGGCCAGCTCTAATTGTTACAATGCATTTTACAGCAAGAATTGGGGTGCCAACTTTCTATTCTAAGTTTTACATGGCATTCATCAAAATCTAAACAATAAAATTCCTAACATTTCTTCATTTGGTTAAGGCTTGTGCGATTTTTCGGTGCAGATTCTGAACCTTTTTGCTATCGAATCATCGGGGCCAGGTGGTGTAGATGGAGAATCACAAACTCCAGGATAATGTCTTTTTTCAGTCTTCAGCTGGCGCGCAGTTGCTAGCCCGGGAGAGGTCCAGCTCAGTGGAGGCTTACAGAGCTTCTATAGAGTACCGCTCGAAGTTGCTGAAGGAGTCTTCCACTTTCTTTGATAGGGTGGTCCGCCATTGCCGGAGACTTCTATGGCAGAGCAGAAAGGCCTCCAGCCAGGTGATAGGCATCTTGGATTGTGATGTCTTTGATGAGGAGGAAGATGTGGAGATCAAGGCCTTGCGGGATCTTCCTGGCAGAGCAGATTGCATAGGCAACGACGATGGAGAGGAGACCGGAGGAGTCGATGCTGCTGAGGGAGATAGAGCCCCCCATGTTTGAGTAGTGATAGCTATATTTCGTCCCAGACGACCTTTGATTCCTGCCCATTTGTTTAGGGCTTGCTTTATGTACTTGGATATTTTTACGCTTTCTTTTTTTTGTTTGACACGTTTCTTTGCCCCAAGGGGCCAGATGATACTCCATTGCTTTTATGATGTATTGATGTTCTTCTTTATGCCTATTTGCTTGTGACACTTGTTGTGAAAGACCTGTTCATATTTTGTGTAGAGATGGATCATTCCCTTCGAAAGGAAGCTTTAACTCCTCCGGAAGGGCCGGAGATATTTGTGTTTAATGTTAGTGAATGTCGTTCCGCGGCCCATTAAGGGCGCCCTTCTGGAGCTTGGAGGGGGTGCCCTTCTGGAGCATGGGGTGCCCTTCCAGAGCTCGGAATGAGTGCCCTTCCTGAGCTTTCTCCAAGTTTTTGCTTTAATATTTTGATCTCTTTCCCCCAGTGTTAGCATTTTTGCCTTCTTTTTCCTGCACATTTTCACCGGGAAGAAATATTTCACAGGGCCCTTTGTGAGGAGGCCCTCCCTCTGGGGTCTTAGCTGGAGGAGGAAAATTTACTAGGAACCCCTTGTGAGAAGGTCCCTCCTATCCGGTGTCTTATCCGGATGGGGTTTTCCCATCCCAAGTCTTAGCCAACTGAGGTCTTTCCCTACGCGGTCTTAGCTAGAGGAGATGAATTACTAGGACCTCCGTGAGGAGGCCCCTCACATTCAGGGTCTTAGCTGGAAGGGGTCTTCCCACTCGGGGTCTTAGCTGGGTGAGGTCTTCCCCTCCGGGTCTTAGCCAGATGAGGTGAATTAGGTTAGGAGGCCCCTCCCATTCGGGATCTTAGCAGGAAAGGGTCTTCCCACTGGGGATCTTAGCCGGAGAATGTTATTTAAGAGGACCCCCATGAGGAGGCCCCTCCCATCCTGGAGCTTTAGCCAGATGGATGGGGTTTGCTGAGGAAAGCATCTAAATGGTCATTGACCGTGGCCATATCTGGTCATAAACTGCATTCACAAAATCAAAGTAGAAATGTGAAAGTACTTTTATTCATTATTCAAGTATGACAAAGTTTTACGCCTTGTGGGTGGAAATAATACTGAAATATAAATAAACATGTTTAACGCCTCTTGGGCAGAAATAAATTGAAATCACATAAAATACTAAGGTCTCCGGGAGACAAGAGAGAACTGATGTAGATGGAAGCTAAGGAGATCTATGACTCCCATGGAGGTATGATGCTTTCTCTACCTGGTTAGGAGAGTTTACTTCATCCTCATTATCAACGCTCGGTGTCTATGGATAGTCTCTATGTCCCCAATGATGTTATCTATCTCGTATTCCTTGGCTAGTCTTAGCTAGGGGAAGTGCGGATAAAGTGGCCCGGGACCGATCCAGGAGGTGATGTCTGAAGTCAGTGTCGTGGGGCTAAGGAACTTCCAAGGTGACGAATCGAACTGTCTTCCTGGTGTGATGAGGGGCATCCCCTACTATTCTCTTCTCGGGTCTGATCGTGATCTTGGTGCGTCTTCCGGTAGTCGACGTATTCTTGTAGGTGACCTTTCCAAATTAGTCTTTCAATAGCACACCTTAGCTGAATGCAAGTTCCAGTCGTGTGTCCCCAATTGTAGTGGAAGTAGCAAAAGTGATTGGACCGATTCCGCGTGGGACTATCTCTTATTCTCCGAGGAGATTCAATGATTCCTTGCTCTCGAGCGGTGGCTAGCATTTTAGTTAGTGGTGCATTTAAGGGAATTGTTGCTTGCCCACCATTCCTTTTGTAGCTTCGAGACTGGTTCTCATCGCCTTCTCTGGCCTTGTGCTTGTTCTTTTGTGGGGACTCTATTGCTTCATCTACCCAGACGGGTGTTCTGCTGCAGTTGTCGATTTTCTCCGGAGTGAGGAGAAATCCTTCTTCGAATGGACCCAAAAGACGTTATTGGGGAGCGGCAAGTTGCTGAATCCTGGTTAAGGTTTTCTGCTGGATGTTGGTAACCTCATTGACAGCTTCCACGAGTTGTCCCATAAAATTGCGTAAAGGTGTTTGATACATATTTTTATCTTAATTTTGATGATTTTATTTTGTCACCAAAACAATGCTTTTAAAGGTTGTCCAAATACTCCTAAATGATTTAAAATGGTTTTAATATTTTCCGGAGTATTTCCTCAAGTTTATTTTTGATAATAATGGACAACACTTTTAATGATTTTATATCAATGGATTTTTCACTCCTAAACTAGGTTCCTAAATGTTGTCTAAATACTCTCGATTGGTTTAAAATGTTTTTACTAAATTTTCGGAGTATTTCTTGGGTTTTATTTTCGACTAAAATTGGACAACATTTTACGTCTCAGTGGTCGACCGGCCGCCCTATAGGCAACAACCGTGCATCAAGATGTTTTTAGAAACAAAAATGAGACGGAAGGAAAAACAAGCAGGTCGACCCGTGCGCTTCGGCGTCGACGTCCTCGGTCGACCGTACTGCAAGTTTCATTGTTGAAACAGACTTAACCCTTTCGTATTTTTGGTTAGGGAGACCGGTTGAGGCAGTCGGTCGACGGTCAAGCCTACGTCGACCGGCCGCCTGTTGTAATTTTCAAAGTGTTCTTATTTTCTCTTATTTCGTGCGGCGACGGCCGCCTGTGTATTGATGAAAAAATATGACCGTTTGACAAAGACATTTCCTTAAATTGTGGGATTGATTTCTAACACTATATTCTTGATTTTAATTGTATTTTTCTGTAGATTTTCAATCCCCAAGAGAGCCTATGCTTGATCAATCATCTCCTATAAATAGAGGAAGTTTTGGAGCAACCAATAACAATTGAGATACAACACAACAAGATACACTTCAAGCAAACACTTGGTCTTCCATTGTTATTATTCTTGTTGTAAAATTGCCTAGCTTATCACTTTCACATCTTTGAGGTCTAGGCTTTTCTTGATTACACTTCGCACTCAAATTGTAATATTCATTCTTGAGTTGTAATCTTGATTTTTGGTTATCATTCAAACACAAGATATCCTTGTGAGTGTTCTTGTGGTAAGAGCACACTTGGATGATCTAGGTGATAGGTGAAGAAGATTGTGGTAATCTTCTTATTGAGGTGTTGAAGAATTTGGTATTCTTCAAGGTTGAAGATTGTGGTAATCTTCACAAGTGCCGTTGAAGGAAGATTGTGGTAATCTTCAAAGGGAGATTGTGGTAATCTCAAAGGTGGTGTTGAAGAAGAGTGTGGTGCTCTTCAAGGTGTTGTAAGTTGAATTTGTATTAATTTTGGTAATTAATAAAATTCTTTTTCTTTTCGAAATCCATCCCGGATATACTGGGGTGGTAGAGGATTAGGCCCTAGGTGGGTTGAACCTCTTTAAATCGTCGTGTGTTGTTTATATTCCGCACCTTTATTATTGTATTTGAGCATTCGGTCTTAAAAAGAGGGCGATATCGAAAAGATGGAGATAATCTATTCACTCCCCCCTCTAGATTATCGTAGACGCTTGGACTTACAAGTGGTATCAGAGCCAAACTCTTTGGCAAGCTCGTTTCACATCGCGAGTGAAGAGAAACGATCAACGGCTACGAACGAAGCTCATCTATCCGGCACCTCCACCACCAAGCCACCACTATTTGATTCCAAGAATTTTAATTTTTGGAAAGAAAGAATGGAATGCTATCTACAAGGTTGCGGGTTCGACATTTGGAACACCGTCATTAATGGAGAATCCATTCCGACGAAAGATACACCATACACCTCAAAAGGCTTCAAAAAGCTCAATGATGAAGAAAAGAAAATCATCTCCTTAAACGGTAAGGCTTTAAATATTTTGTATTGTTCATTTACTAATTTAGAATATGAACATATTGTAGGAATAAAGTCGGCACATGAAGTATGGCAAAAATTAGAAGCCATCTATGGAGTATTTGCAAATGAAAGGAGTCAAACAAAAGCATCTACTTCTCAAAGGGATACAATGTCAAATCTAAGGAACAAGCCTCTTACAACTTCCAACTATGAAGAAGTTGAACATTGCTTTATGGGCATTGAAGAAGAAAATGAGGTATGTCTTAAGCCCTCTACTTCTTATGATATTGTTATTCAAAATGATTATAGTGATTTGCAAAATGATTTTGATGATCTTCAAGATGAATTCCAAAGCTTGCTTGTTAAGTACAAAAATTTGAAAAAGGAATTCAATATCTTGAAAAATGATAAGGATAGTTTATTTACTTCCTATGAATCACTATCATGTGCTCACACCACCACTCTTGATAATGTTAGAAACCTTGAAATAGAAAATAGTACTCTTGTTGAGAATATTGATTGCATGAAAAAGGATTTATTAAAATCCAACTTGAGTACCAATAAAATGTCCAATATTGTTGATATTCATAATTGTGATAAAGGACTTGATCATAAGCTAATGTTGTTAATCATATGAAAAAGGATCAAGTCACTATGCATATTGGTCATTATGCTTCTAGAATTATTACTTGTTTTTATTGTGGCAAAAAGGGTCATACGGCTAATTCTTGTCGGGCTAGAAATAGCTCTAAATATTGTTGGAGACCTAAAAGTCTTAAAGCTAATCTTAAAGGACCCAAACACATGAGGGTACCACAAAACAATGTGCTATTAGGTACCCGGCAAAGCAAAAATCGGAGAAAATTCATGCCACCAAGAAAACATCAAATGAACGTTTCATTTGATCAAAGAAGGAGAAACTACTCTCAACAAAGCCAATTTCCAAGAAGAGCGAATAATCAAAAATGGGAAGAACACAATCCTTGGAAATGGCAAAGACATCATCAACAAGATGATTTTCAAAGAAGAAGAAATCATCAACCATGGGAAGGTAACCAATCTTGGAAATGGAGAAATTATCATCAACAAAGTGACTTCTCAATGGGAAGATATCATCAACAATGGGAAAGACACAACCCATGGAAACGGCGTAATTGGTAAACCGTATCTCCCCATTTGTATATGCATTTTATTTTTAAATCTATGCATACTTTTAATTGTGTCTTAATTGCAAAATGAATCTTCAAGTATTTATTTTTTAATATAGGTCTCTTATATATTTATGAGTTTCAAAAATTTTAAAAGAGACCTTGCATGACTTTCTAAAACTCTTGAGCATTTTATTAGACTTATGTGGCTTATTATCTCTTATGAAATCTTATAGCATAAGCTCTTTTGATATCTCATATTACTTGCCTACACTTGTATTTTCTATGCAAATGTTGTCTAAGAATTGTGTAGGATACATAGTTCATACTCATTGGCTATTACGTCATCAAGTTTCTTAAACCATCGAGGTATGTCTACTCGTATTTTTTTTTAAACTCAATTTTATGCTTATGCACATATCTTTCAAGATATTTCATTTTGATCCCTTAAGTGCCCCTAATTGATCTTGCAAATATTTTCTTTTAAAAGGCACTACGTGTTTAGTCTCGATTTTATCGTTTATATGTTTTCCCAAAACCCATATTTGTTGGATATAGTCCAAACTTATATTTCTGTAAAGTTTTACAACTTTTGGGGTGAAAAATCGAATTTTGGAAAACTCTGGGAGAAAGAAAAATCACCTGGGACGGTCAAAGCAGGGGTGACCGGTCGCCCTGCACCTCGACCGGTCGCCCACCACCTCGACCGGTCGCCCAGGCTATTTTTCCTTGGTTAAAATCGTCTGTCTTCGTTTCTTTAAACAGACGCAGCAAAATTGTTAAAACCCTATAGCAGCGATTTTTTCCCCTTTTCTTCAAAATCTTCAATTCTTCATCATTTTTCACGATTCTTGTTGCTAATCGTCTTATTTTCACAAGAATCTTACATATATGGCTCCCCCAAAGAATTCCACCGGTCGAAATCCCATCTCCAAGCGTAGAAGGGGCGGAGAGAGTTCGTCAAGAAATCGGCAAGAGGAAGCCGAACAAAGGGATATTCGAGCCGCTCAAAGAAACGTGGCTCAAGAAGGTGATGATGTTCAAAATCCCATTCTCTCTCGGGCCCAAATTACCGAGCTACGCGGAACGATTTCGCTCCAAAATTGCCGTTGGGCGAAAGGTAAAAAATCATTTGTTACCCAAGCCCCTAATTCCCACAATGTTCTTAATTTCATTCATAAATATGCGGAATGGTATTATGAGGACTCGGGAATGGGAGGAAAGTCGATTGCTCAGACTAAAATGTGTCGTTTTAGTTCATTTACAAATGAGTATCCTACGATTAGAGGATTTTTCGAGGAGCAAGGGTGGATGTATTTATGGGAACATGCTTATGTCTTGTATGATGATGATATTATCCAACTCTTTTATGCAAATATGTGGGTCGAATATGATGTTGAAAGGAAGCCTATAGCGTAAATTCTCTTATAAGGGGACGTCATTTTAGATGGACTCCCAATGATATTTGCCGGTTTTTACGTGTTAGAGAAGGTGGTTGGGATTATTTCTCTTGTGGGACTTGGAATGATGAAATGTTGGGGGTATCAATGAAAGAAGTGAAGACGTGTTTGGGAGTATGGCCAAAGTACTCTTTGTTGGCAATGACACTTGAGCATCGTATTTTGTCGGTCATTGTCGATATTGCATTTGTGGTAAGTCGGGAAAGATGCCTAGCAACATGGATTATTTTTTGACGTATAAGATTGCTAGGAGGGAACCACTTAACTTTGGTGCCATACTTATTCAATGTCTAATCGAGTCCATCACTCAAGGTAATAAGAAGTTAGTTATGGGAAATTGGATTTGTAAACTTCTTATTCAATTGGGACTTCCTTCGTCGGAGTTTAACTCGGAAGTTTTTCAAAATGACTTCGACATTGATAATATCTCCCAAATAGTCACGATGCGCAAGAATATGGACATCCGACCAACCAAAATGGCTAGAGGAAGAGGTCAAGAGTCCCCGATCCTAATGACTACTTTAATGACACCGAGGCCGCAAGATTGGCGGAAGAGGGTGAACCGAGCAATCCGGAGGATAATACCGGTGCTCAACTGCCTAGGAGGTATACTCAAGCCGAATTTGATGAGATGAGGGCTTTTCATGAGACGAGGTATGAGGCTTTGGAGCAAAAGACCTCCAAAATGCAAAAGTCTATCGGCAAGTTAAAGAAATTCATCAAGGACTTAATTCCCGGATCTTGCTTCTCCTCGGATGAGGAATGATGTTACCCCACCCCCTTTACTTTCTAGCATTTTCATTAATGTTGCTTTGCATTTTGATAAACTTTTGTAAAACTCATTTGTACTAATGATATTTGCTTGTTTTTCTTAAAGGGTTAAAATTGCAAGTTGATTATGACTTGTGAATGATCATGACTTTGATGGAGTATTTGATGGTAAAAATACTCTTAAGCATTGTTTGATAATTGGTATGAAGTACTTGATGGTAAAAGTGCTTCTCTTAAATGTTTTGACCTTTATGCTTAATTGGATATGTTGGAATTTTTCTACATGTATTGTGTAAGGCATGACTTATTACTTGGTAGATGTTCTAATTTTTGGCATTTGTAATGCCTTGATCATTCTTAGCTTATCTCAATTGGGTTGAACCCTTGAGAATCTACTTTGAGCTTATCATTGATGAACTATTGTTGCATTTGTTGCATATGATCTTTTTTGAGCTTTGGAATGAGGTTGATTGATGATATGAAAATTTTTGGCTTGAACCATTTACAAAGGTTATATACAACCTCTTTTATTTTTCCCGCACACAAGGTGTTCGTTGTAGTGTCGCAATGAAACTTCCAACTTCTACATGATTCTCTTGCTTCAAAATGTCCTAAAATCTTTTTTTCAACTTACTAATGAGCTTATGGATCTCTTATGGATTACTATGCTTTAATTGCTCAACGGTTATTAAACCGTCCCTTTGGCGCGCTTTGATATTATTGTATGGTATTTTCACCATCCTAACATTCTTTTTGATGATTCCAAAGGGGGAGAAAAACAGGATATTGGCTCATTAGCTCAAAGAAGCTAATAAAAGTTTGTCATAAAAGCTATAAGCTATGGCTCATAAAAGCCATAAGTTGTGATTTGTTCTTAGTCCAATTGTTGCTTGATGGACTTATAAAATTGATTTATGATGTTCTGTGACAGGGGGAGCTTATAAGCTCTTAAACAAATTGTAAAAGCTAAAGCTTTTAGCTTATGGAACATTGCTTTTACATTATTCTTGATATGCTTGTTGATAGGGGGAGCTTGTGCTTATTATTGAAAATATTTACTCCCTACTTGGTTGCTTTAATATTTTTGGAAATTTTGGTTGCTTCCAAACGGTCAAATGTTTTTACCGGAAAATCATTTCTAAAATTGCTCTCTTAGTTTGTGTAAAAATTGTTTTGGTTTGTAATCATCAAAAAGGGGGAGATTGTTTGATACATATTTTTATCTTAATTTTGATGATTTTATTTTGTCACCAAAACAATGCTTTTAAAGGTTGTCCAAATACTCCTAAATGATTTAAAATGGTTTTAATATTTTCCGGAGTATTTCCTCAAGTTTATTTTTGATAATAATGGACAACACTTTTAATGATTTTATATCAATGGATTTTTCACTCCTAAACTAGGTTCCTAAATGTTGTCTAAATACTCTCGATTGGTTTAAAATGTTTTTACTAAATTTTCGGAGTATTTCTTGGGTTTTATTTTCGACTAAAATTGGACAACATTTAAATCTGTCCGTGGTCGACCTGCCGCCCTATAGGGCAACCCGCACTGAAGATGTTTTTAGAAACAGAAAATGAGACGGAAGGAAAAACAAGCGACCGACGCTCGGCATCCGGCGTCGGCCGAGTCGGTCGGCCGGCATCAATGATCGGCCGACCGTGCTGCAAGTTTCATTGTTGAAACAGACTTAACCCTTTCGTATTTTTGGTTAGGGAGACCGGTTGAGATGGGGGTCGACCGGTCGAAGCTCGTCGCCGACCGTCGCCTGTTGTAATTTTCAAAGTGTTCTTATTTTCTCTTATTTACGTGCGCCACCGTGCATCTGTATATTGACAAAAAAAATATGACCGTTTGACAAGACACATTTCCTTAAATTGTGGGATTGATTTCTAACACTATATTCTTGATTTTAATTGTATTTTTCTGTAGATTTTCAATCCCCAAGAGGAGCCTATGCTTGATCAATCATCTCCTATAAATAGAGGAAGTTTTGGAGCAACCAATACAACAATTGAGATACAACACAACAAGATACACTTCAAGCAAACACTTGGTCTTCCATTGTTATTATTCTTGTTGTAAAATTGCCTAGCTTATCACTTTCACATCTTTGAGGTCTAGGCTTTTCTTGATTACACTTCGCACTCAAATTGTAATATTCATTCTTGAGTTGTAATCTTGATTTTTGGTTATCATTCAAACACAAGATATCCTTGTGAGTGTTCTTGTGGTAAGAGCACACTTGGATGATCTAGGTGATAGGTGAAGAAGATTGTGGTAATCTTCTTATTGAGGTGTTGAAGAATTTGGTATTCTTCAAGGTTGAAGATTGTGGTAATCTTCACAAGGTGCCGTTGAAGGAAGATTGTGGTAATCTTCAAAGGGAGATTGTGGTAATCTCCAAAGGTGGTGTTGAAGAAGAGTGTGGTGCTCTTCAAGGTGTTGTAAGTTGAATTTGTATTAATTTTGGTAATTAATAAAATTCTTTTTCTTTTCAAATCCATCCCTGGATATCTTTGGGTGGTAGAGGATTAGGCCCTAGGTGGGTTGAACCTCTTTAAATCGTCGTGTGTTGTTTATATTCCGCACCTTTATTATTGTATTTGAGCATTCGGTCTTAAAAAGAGGGCGATATCGAAAAGATGGAGATAATCTATTCACCCCCCCTCTAGATTATCGTAGCCGCTTGGACTTACACACTTTACGGCGAAATAGGTATGCAATGGTCTCATGGTTTTCCTTGCTGACGGAGAATCGTTGTACAAAAGCATCAGCGAATTTGTGTATTATGGTGATGGAGCCTTCCGAGAGATGATTGTACCAAGTCAGTGCTTGCTTGGTTAGGGTAGTTAAAAATGCTTTGTAGTAGGCAGCATCTGTCATCTCGTAGAGATCTGCTTCACCATAAAATCTATTCAAATTCTCATGGGGATCTCCATGTTCTGATCCCCACAGATAGCGCCAAAATGATACTGCTTTTTAGGGCAGATCACTCCAAAGCTAAGGTTTCTGACAAAGTCCTTCTTCCTAAGGGGGAAGTCTTCAAGTCTTCTTCTCCGGGAGCTGGAAGTTCTTCAGACGGGAACTTGCCTGCATACACACAAATGTTAGAGGGCCCCGGGGTTGTCCAGGGAGGCCCCTCCCATGCGAGTCAGCACAGTGATCGAGAGAATAAGACATTAAACGAATACTGAATTAAATGCATAGGAGTAATTATGAGAGAATGTACTTAAATGAAGAGAGTGACCTTTTTATACCTGAATAGCGGGCCCGGTGGGCCGCGTATGAGAAATCGGCCTATAGGCCAGTCCCAGACTCCTTTGGGCCGGATTATTCCATTAAGAGCCCATTGGGCAATAATATTGAATTAATATATAAACCGAATTATATATTTAATAATTAAATATCGTTTTTGCCCCTAAACAATATCGTAAATATATATTATTTAATGCACATTAAAATAATTTTAGATCCATTTGCATAATATATTTAATAAAATTTTGTCTAAAAGATCTTATTTAAGAGTAATTTCACATTTAAAATTGTTTTCCGCCATTACTATTATTCATTTATAATTACCAATCAAAAGATTTAATCAAGTAAAAAAAATCACCATCTATTGCTTTCTCCATTCATTGTACATACCATGATACCAATTATATGAATAGTATCTCATTATATCATTAATCTACTATTGTTATTCCATTTCTATATTCATTTTCCTCCTACCTAATTCCATTCACTGAAATAAAATTAAGGGCAAAATACACTTTACCACCCTGAACTTCACATATTGTCCAAACGCCCCCATGAACTTGTCAATATAACACTTAACCCCCTCCCCCAAAAAAAATTAAAGTATGTGGACAAAAATACCCTTAATAACAATTATTGTTAACTTGTTTTAATAACTGTACCTTAATTTTGATTTTAGATTCTTTATTTAAATTATTTTAAGAAAAACCAACTAATAACTTAACTAGTTCAAATGTTAAAAATATTTTAATAATAGATGAGTACAACAAGTATACAAAAATATTAAATGTATAAATTATTTTGATTATTTGAGTTCAATGTATTTAACTCTTTCAAATAATATGAATAGAAACATATTTGTATATTGAATATACATACATATTATTTTAAAAATTATTAATAATTTATATTTCTAATATAATGTACATATAACAGTTTACTACGGAAGAATAAATAATACATATTTTCTTTGGTAATATTAAAAGATTTTGAAAACTCTTTGCTCAAATAACAAAATTAGTGTCTAAATTATTTTATTGGAACTAATTGGGTGTGCTTTTAATTTATTTCATTAATAATATCAATTATTCATTAAAGATGTCAATTTATTGATGTTATGTTTGGACTACGAATCATATTGGATAAATTATAAATAAATTAAGAAGTGTAAAAACTATATAAATAAATTAGATTTTGGAATATATATTTATTCATATTTTTTCTAATATTGAAAGTTTATTTAATTAAATAGGTAATACTTTTATTTTCTTTTATTCGTATTATTTGAAATAGTTAAATACATTGAACTCAAATTAATCAAAATAATTTAAATAAAGAATATAAAATGAAGGCAAAAACTTGTGTCAGACGGTCTAACGGGTCAAAATCCGTTAGATGGATCCTAACCCAAACCCAATGGCATTAGCGGTGGCATTTTTGTAATATTCCGTGGGTGGTGACATACTTGTAATATCAGGCAATAACATAGTATCACTAGGGCTCCGAAAAGTATTAATTGTTTCCCTAAAGAGTATTAGTAATCTCCCTTAAAAGTATCAATGATTTTCATAAAAAAAAAACATTTTATTAGTTCCTTGAAAAACATTTTAGTATTCCCTCTTAAAGGTGTTTAATAATTCATCTAAAAAGTATTAATATTTCCCGTAAAAAGTATTATTAGTCCCACTGAAAAATATTAGTTATTTCCCGGAAAAATATTACTAGTGTCCCTAAAAGTTATTAGTTTTTATGTTGAAAAGCATTAGTAATACCCCTCAAAAGTATTAGTAATTTCATTGAAAAGTATTAGCCTTTCCCTAAAAGATATTTTAGTAGTTTCTCTAAAAGTAATAATATTTTCCCTAAAAAATATTAGTAGTCTCCCTAAAATGTATTATTATGTCTCCTGAAAAGTATTAGTTTTTTACATGAAAGATTATTATTGTTTCCCTAAAAAGTATTAGGTTTTCCCATGAATCCTTTTTAGTATTCCACCTAAAATGTATTAGTATTTTCCCTAAAGATTATTACATGTTGAACTAAAAAATATTACCGTTTATTCTCACAAAAAAAAATACTATTGTAATTTTAAGTGAAAGTATTATATATTTAAGTAAAAAATATTATTGATTTGCAGAAAAGTATTACACGTTTAAGTGAAAAGTATTACGCGTTGAACTAAAAAGTATTACATGTTGACTTTGCATATTTAGGAGGAATGAATTGTTTCTCAATAATTTTTTTCCATTTTCCTAGTGCAAGCAGCCCCAAGTGGTGGAGAATATTTGCAGAATCTACCAAATCTTGAAAATTCAGTACGCCACCCCAAGGGCCATCAAGAAGATTTGCAGAGCCTGACGAAGAAGACGATCGATAACTATAATTCTCGACTATAGTCAACAGAAAAATTCCCCAATCTAAAAATTCCAACAATAAAACATGGAACTCATAAATCAAAATCTGAAACCCCGAAACTCGAACAAGAACGAGCTTTGCGACAGCAAACTCAACCAGAAATTCGCCGGAAAACAAACACCACGCCGAAGTTTCGGAGAAACCCAAAAAACGATTAAAAACTGGAAAAAACTTGATAAACAGAGGAAATGGACGAACATATGCGAAAATAAAATTCCTACAAACGATTACCTTGAAAAGTATGAAATCTGGAAAAAACTTTAAAAAATAACACTTGATTGCCTATGTCCTGCCTCATTGGAGACGGAGTATTTGAGCTATGGTTGGTGTTTCGAGTTTTCGTTCGCCCCACCAAAAAACGGAGAAGTGGATCTTCTTGAGGATTGTGCGAGAGGAGCAGATTCGTTCTTTTTTTTCTTCCCCCAAATCCGGGTCGGGTGTGATCCGTCTAACATACTTATATCCGTTAGACCGTCTGACAGGAGACCAGCTCTAAAATGAAAATTAATGTACAATTATTAAAAAATGCTAAAAAATAATTTTTATTAAGGGTACTTTTGTCCACTTACTTTGATTGAGAGGGTTAATTTACATTATCAAATTGGTACATTAGGTTAAATTTAGGGGTATAATGTATTTTGCCCTAAAATTAAAAATAAAAAATAACCAAAACCCAAATCAAACAACCTACCGCCATAGAAATTGCTCTAGATTTGCTGTTTTTACAATTCTGATTAAAAAAAAAATAAGATAATATATTTTCCAATATCTGTATCTGTATATCTCTAATATCTTCGACTCGTTTCTCTCATGGCTGAAGGGAAGGAGGATTCAGAAGTCAAACAACCTCCCCAACCTCCAACCGTAAGTTTTCTCGCTCTGTCCCTATTCCTGTCGTTGATTTTACCCATTTGAAGTCTAATTTATATATATTATTAGCTTAGGGACTACTATTCAATTGGATGTATAAATATCTGGTTTCTAAATTTTCAAATATTATGTAGTTTCTGGAGGTAGTGTGCAAGAGCTCCAGCAAGATTAGGCGGTTTTCAGTTGGGACTGAAGCGGGTTTTGCTGTTAATTTGATAAACAAGAAGTTGCTTAATGATAGTGGTGGTGAGAATGTTTCAATGGCATCCCACATTGAGGCAGTTAAAGAAGGAGAAGAAGAACCAGTAAGCTTTGGCCCTAGTTCATTGCTCGTGGATTACGGATCCGGTTGGAAATTGCAAACTGTCATTGAATCACATGGTGAACTACTTTCTGTGTTTGTTAAATTTTAGGATTTTCAGAAAACTTATCCCAGTCAGGGTATGTTTTGTCCCCATTGTGATTGTCCTGCATCTGAAGACATCCCAATTAGATTACATGGGCTCGTAAAGAAGTTGGGACGGAATTCTTCCCTTTTTGGCTTCTGTTTGTGGGTGTACTTCTGATTTATAGTAAATGATGAATGATTAGTGTTTCTTATTGTTAGTAAATGGTGAATGATTAGTATGCTAGTATCTTATTGCTGTTTTCATTGTCATAGGTGATAAAAGAGGAGTTTTTATTGGCACAACGAGAGTGCGGAAAGCATCTGCTAAGGTATGGCATTTCCCGTTTGTGAATTTTTGTATTTGTTAAGGAATCAGTTTCGTCGGATATAATATTAATGTAGGGATGAAAATGCCTGAACAGGAGTGGGGAAAACATATGCTATAGTGTGAGGTTTTGGATGTCTCGGATGGAATGTGGTTTTTAAGGAATTTGTTAGAGTCCTGTTACAAGAAAGCTGGTCGATTTCGAGCTTTATATAGTTATAATGGCGTAGGCTTATACGCTGTTGATGACTAGAAATTTCATAGAGATATTATGTTATGCCAGCTAAATGAAAACACCTTCCATTTAGCTTGCATTCCAACAAATTACAAGATCAACCCAGTTAAGTTATTAGTCAACAGTGAACCTCCTTTTCCGAGTTAAGGAAAATAGTCAAATTGCAGGTGCAGTAGCATCCAGTGTTGTTATCATGTCATAGGTATCATTCATCTTGGTGGTATACATGTAACATATTTTGACAATGTTCTTTTTTTTCTTTTTCTTGGATAAAGTATTCAACTATCTTAAATGTTTCTGTCACCGAGTGTTTGTGAGAATTTGATCTTCGTTTTATTGATTTGCGTGGCCATATTATGGTTGTAGGATATACAGTAGTTTACTTCTCTGGATAAGTATTGGTGTAAGTTTGTTTTTTAACAGTTGCCTATGTTTACTTTGTCATTGCAAACTTCTTCCATGCTGCCATTATTGTCATTATTGAGTTAATTCACAAATGAACCTTTATTTAGTATGGTTTTGTAGTTAAGCTATCACTTACATCATATGAACCAATGCTGGCTTCCTTTGGTTAAAAATTCCCAAACCAAATTAAGTCTTGAAAAGAAAATAAAAATAAAGGGAACAAAACTGTTAGATCATATGGTACAGGAATGACCCTATCCAATTCCATAGTGTTCTAGTGACGAATTTAAAATCTTAGACTTAGTTATACAATAGCACGAAGAGAGCCAAGAGTAAAGATTGCCCCGTGAATTCCATATTCTGTTTTCAATAACTTTTCGTATCTCTGTTGAAGCACTTGAAAGAAAGAAAATTAGAAGGAAACATATAGCTGTAAGGGAAAACAAAAGGAAAAAAAAAAGCCTAAATAAGACATCAATAGCAATCGTTTACAGACTCACAGTAGGTGCTAATATAGGTTTTCTCAAAAACTATGCTAGAAAGAAAAGGCTATATTATATATTATATTTATTTACTTTAATCTGTAATCTTGCTTCTGGGCTGGAATTCTGTTGCACAAAAATTGGTAAATTAACCAGTCACCCTGCAGAAAGAACTATAGTTCAAAATCCACCTTGTTCTTGGTTGTAATTCTTGTATGAACAGCATTCATGTATGAATATCAAGAAATCATGTAGATTCTATTTGAGACCTCTTGATATTTTGGTAACTTCCAGATAGGCGCTGAGATTGTGATACATCACAATCGTATTGTCTCTTAAGGCGAAACACTCGATGCTGCTGTCATGAGCCTAAACTAGGAAAAAAAAGGGGGGAAATGATCTGTGAATGTCTTATGCTGTTGTTGTTTTCTTAATGTGAATACCTAGATATATATAACTATCAGCATTGGCCGAAGCTAATCTAATGCGATAATGGTGCTTTTGCAGGGCATTGATGAATCACATTCTGTGAGGAGAAAACAGTCGCCTATCAGTTGTCTGTACATCGGAAAGATATTGCTTGCCTTTCTTCTGATATTTGTATTTGGTGCAGTTTTCACATTGGCTCTGGAAAACCTTCCCCGACTCATCTTGTACATCAACTCATCAGTATAAATGTATAATAACTCGCAAGTAATATTTGCCGTTTTTTTTCTTCTTTCAACTGCAAGCACTGTGCATAGCTAATTCCTGCTAGTTGGTAGGATTAGTTATTATGCCAGCAAGTTACTTAAGGACTACTGGACTAAAGTGGTGCCTATCAAATAAATACATGGTGATCTACCTGAAATTTATTTAATTCCTTCAGTTCAAACAATTTTCCTTGGCGGTATCTATATATATAAAGAGAGGTCTCTCAAAATAGTAGATTGAAGTTTTTCGGCTCATTTTCAGTTACTATAAAAAGTATTAAAAATCTCTGCAATAAAGAAAAGATTAATTATTATTCAAATAGTAATTTTTGGTAGTCAATTTTTAAGGTGTCTTAATTAGAATTATATAAAAATTAGTTTTTCAAATTAGAGTGTGTACAACATTAATTATTATATTTTTTTCCTTTTTTCTAAAAAAAATAATAACATTTTCGTTTTTGACGTACAATATATTAAATTAATTATTTTTTTACAATCTTCAGTTTGACACCTATATTGCATATATAAGATATGTTTACTCAAATTTTTTTTTGTTATGGACTTTAAAAATTATGCATTAAGACTATTGGACAACAATTTGTATATTCATATATTTTGGCTATTTGTAATATATGTATAGGTATTATTTAGACGTAGCTAAAGCTGTCAAAACGGCCGGTAGGGCGGGGTTGGCTGGGACACGGGCTGGGAGATATCCTGGCCCAGCCCAAACCACCGCGGGCCACGGGCTAGGCGAACCGCCCTGCCCAAAATTACAAAAAAGAATTTTTTTTTTCATATATCATATATTTTAATGGTTCAATTTAACAAATAATTCAACAATCAAATAACTCAAAAAATTTATACGAGTTATATAGTTTATCACATGATTACATACATACACACGTTAAATGTAATAATTGATAATAAACATATATTAAAAAATATTATAGACACTTTTGTAAAGGTGATAATCCCTGACACGACACGCAATGATGGCCCCCGTAAGTTTTTTTTTTTTTTTTTTTTTGTTATTTATTGTTTATAAAATATTATCCCTAAAGTTATAATATATAAAATATTAATAATATAATAACAATAATAACATTATAATATTACAAATTAAAAAAAATATTATATAATATTATTTAAAAAAAGTGTTAATAGCATTATATAACATTATTAGTATGATATAAGTTTTTCAAAAAATTACATATTAATTACGTTAAAAAAATAAAATGTCCTCCATTTATTATTTTTGATATAGCTTATAATTTTTATTTATTGTGTGCCCCCGTTATAAGAAAGGGCAATTAACAGAAATATCCACCTTTTTTAAGTCAATGTCAGTCTTTTACGCTTTCCGGTACAATTTTATCTAAATTTACGCTCCCGCCCTTTTTTTACACAACAATGCGCTCCAGCAAAAATTCCCGGACATTTTTACGCTTTGTTTAAACATTGTTTCTAACATGTTTCAACAACCAAGAAACAAACCAGAAACAATATAGAACACCATATGAGCAAAAAAAGTTAAACATAGGTAAAAATTGTATTTAAACATCAAAAACTTCATGGGAACTAGAAACATCGGAACAACATTAAAAAGGATATGGAAACAACCCAGAAACAACGTAAAAAATATTTAAAACACCACATGAATAAAAAGAGCTTAAAAATAGGTAAAAAATTTATTTATACATTGAGCACTACATGAAAACAACAAAAAGAATTATTAGAACAACATTAAAAATATTATAGAACATCACCGAAACAATAGAAACAATGTACAAAATAATATATGAATAAAACACAGCATAAAAAATAGGTTAAAGTTGTTTTGAAACATCGAAACAATAAAGAAACATCATAGAAACAACAAAGAAACAAATAAACAATATCAAAACAATTTATATAACATGTAAAACAATGCAGGAACAAAAAAATGAAAAAAAATAAAAAAAATCAAAAAATATGTAAAAAATATTTAAAACACCACATGAATAAAAAGAGCTTAAAAATAGGTAAAATTTTTATTTATACATTGAGCACTACATGAAAACAACAAAAAGAATTATTAGAACAACATTAAAAATATTATAGAACAACACAGAAACAATAGAAACAATGTACAAAATAATATATGAATAAAACACAGCATAAAAAATAGGTTAAAAGTTGTTTTGAAATATCGAAACAACATAGAAACAACAAAGAAACAAATAAACAATATCAAAACAATTTATATAACATGTAAAACAATGCAGGAACAAAAAAATAAAAACAAATAAAAATAATCAAAAAATATGCAGGAGCGTAAACAAAATTTAGGTACAAAAGTAGAAAATTAGGTACAAAAGTAATAGGAGCGTATTGTGTGGTATGAGGACCAAAATCAGCGTATTCCATGTAATTTCTCCTATAAGAAATTTCTGGATCCGTCCCTGATGAAAAGATAACCCGACATGAACCCGACCCAAAGTTAATGAAAGAAACCCGAACACAAACATGAGAAACCCGAACACGAAAACGACTAACATGAATCTGATACGCTGTTACTAATTTGTCTAACACGTAATTATTTTATATTTTAATTAAATTTTGATGTATTTTAAGCATAACCCAAAACCAACCCGAAACAAATACGAACCTGACCTGATGACCCAAATTACCACCCCTACACTTTTGTAAGATATTACGTGCCAATACTACTTTTCCTTTTAAAAAAAATTGACGAGAGGTGAGATACAAAACTACCCAATATTATGCAAACTACCCAGTAGGTTTTTTGAGAGCTATCTGAAATTAGAGTATTTTACCTGTCCCAAGATTCAATTTTTCTACAACAAAATTACAGCTTAAAACCCATGTATGGTTGTATTTCCAACAACCATTTTCCATTTTCCAACTATTTTGGAAAGTGGGTTTATTTTTGTTTATTTAAATTTCCAGTGGAAATGACGTCATTTCCAGTTCACCTTTTTATGGAAATATTCATTTAGAAACACAAACAAAAAATTTTTCACCACAATCACACAAATCTATGTGAAAATACACTTCAAAAACTATAATCAAATAAGTTTTCACTATAATCACACAAATCTATGTAAAAAAATACACTTCAAAAACCATAAACAAACATATTTCCATTTTCAACATATTTTCATTTTCAAACATAAAATTCAGACAATAAACCAAACATATACACAATTCTCACACGAAAACCAATAAAGATTGAAAATTCACTTTCCAACACTGTAAATTGGAAATTAGACTTGGAAATACATTCATACAAGTAATAGTATTGCTTTTCTAACAGTTATTTGGAGACACTACCAAGTGGCTCCCAAAAATTTCTCTCTAATTTTTCCTCCTCTCTGCCTGTCTTCTATACCTGCCTCTCTTTTCTTCCCTCATTCTCTCCAATGGAGGGGATGGGGGAACCTAAATCATATAAATCATTTTTTTGCTTTGTTTTTCTAGTTCCCCTACGTGGGAATGATAGTTTCCCTTGTGGTATTTCAGTCTCCTTTCATGGGAGTGTTTTAGTTTCCCTTGTGGGAATTTTTTTCTTACTTTTTTTTCTTCAGATCCGATCATTTTGGCACCAGATCTGACCGATCTGACTTCAGATCTGGTCATTTAGGTGTTTGATTGGTTATGTGGGGAGGTTTTTCATGGTTTACCAATAGAAGAAAATTACGCTTAGAAGCTGGATCCGAGTTTAATGTGAAAAAGACGAAGAGTTTGTGACAAAATTTGGAGCTACTAGCCTTTCACGGAGTTTTAGTTGCTTTTTTGGAACAATTCATCTTTGTATTTCTGTAATTTTTCTATTTGGTGTATGTTTTTTCCCCTTTGTTTTGTAGCCTATTTTCTTTTTGGGTTGTGCCCATGGATTATCTCTCCCCTCTAGTTTGAGATTTTTGCTTGAGGGCTTTGTAGCCAGTAGGCTTCGATTTGTAATTATTTCTGTGAGTTTTCATTTATGAAATATTATTCTATCGTATGAAAAAAAAAAAGTTATTTGGAAATGTAATGTGTAGTAAAAATACTCTACTTTTCGATAATTATTTGGAAATGTAATGTGAGTACAACTGTATAGATGATAAAGCAATACCCTTCTATCCTTAATCTTCGTTTCATTAAGGCCTAATTAACACTATATAGAAGAAAGAATAATTGAATATTAAGGAAAAATATCTCTCTTTTTAATGGTGGGCTAGCTCACTGGCCTGCCCCACCAAAGACCCCCGCCTGCGCGGGCTAACTCGTCCACTAAATACTAACCCCCCCTCCCCCACTTTTGGCGTGGCAGGGTGGGCTGGCCCAATGGGCCAGACCTATTTAATAGCTCTAAACGTAGCCCATCTCCTCATAAATATATAATTGTAATTAAATCTATTCAATTGAATTAAAATACTTATTTAATTGAAAAAAATATATCTCAAAACATGTATCAGAATATTATATATCTATACATAATATTATTTAATATTTATTATAATGTAAGAAGATATTAAAAAATTTATATAATATAAAATTATATTCATTATTGTTGTTTATATATATAAAATTCATTTTTATATTTATTAACATATCTTTCATGTGAGAATAAAATGTTTGTTATATTTATCAACGTATTTTGATATTTAACTTTCAAAATTATAATCTTCACACTTATTAAGGATATAAATATGACTAAATTCAATGGTGATGAAATTGCGCCTTGAGCGGGTTTATAAAAAACCAGCTTTCAAAAACCGAACACAATTACTTGTTTTGAGTCTATTTTTCATGGTTGTGAAGTATGGTCTTTTTCTTTATTGACTTCATCAATCAAAAATATTAAACTGTATTTTCCAGCTATTGTTTGATTCTATTTTAAAATTGTGATATTGGAGGAAGAAAAAATTCATAGAACTATATATTGTAGTTGTGCACTGCACGGGGGTCTCATCTAGTTTATCACAATATGGTCTAATTTTTTTGATGGGCATTAGCATTGTTCGTAATGGCATTGCTATAATCTAGTCCAATTTGTTCCTATCATATTCTTCTTCTTCTCAATTGCCTTAAACTATTGTTGTTCTGCTTTTAGAGTTCATTCTTGTAATTATAATTGTCATGAGATTATCTCGTGTTATTATACTGGTTGTTTCTTCCCTTTTCACTAATCCCAATTAGTATATTTCTGATAGAGAATGACAGTGAGTTTCTGAAATATATGTTGGCTTACTATACTAATACTTCTTATATAAAGCAAACCATTGAAGCAAAGTGGTACCATACTAATACTTCTTATATCATTTTCTTTTCGAAACGATAGCAATTTTATTGATAACTCAAACCTAAAATTCCAACCATTGCCAACTGGAAAAAGAGTCTCCTAGTACTAACATTTGTCAAGGAGGAATGCGGAATATCAAGAAAAATACACCCACCCGAGGAGACTAAATCACTCCCTACGGGAGACTCGACACTCCTCAAGGATACTAAAATTCCGCACAACACACAAACAAACGTCGAGCACGAGCACATCATGCACTGCAAGCTAAATAAACTAATCTGTCTACGAACTTCGCCCTTCAACTGAGAACAAAAAGACAACAAAAAACAAATAAATAAAGAACACAACCAAGCTACCTAAAATCTAAACAAACTAAAAATGGAAAAACTAGATACTAAAAGAGCCCAAAAAAAAATAGAAAAATGCAAAGGAAAACAAATAAAAAAATAAACCAAAAAGAAATGGAAAAAAAGTTGAAGTCAACCTCCACTCCAAGTCCAAACTGCCCTTATGCCGCCGATCTGCCTCTAGTCCACCTCCGCCACCTCCGCTACCGACCCACCTCTAATCCACCTCCGCCCACTCCTTTGAAAAACCGAAACACCACAGTCAACCACCAACACTCGAATCCAACATCCCCAATGCAACAAAAACGAGAAAAAATACGAGGCATCTCCGTCTAGAGGCCTTTGAGGTTAGGAAAATATGATTTTGGTGTTCGAAAGTGAGCCCCGCAGGGCAAGATCTACAAAAGAAGCCATGGAGAAGGAGTAAACCAGCACCAACTAAGACTGGGAGGGGAAGAGGGAGGCGACTGGACTTAGGGAGGGAGAGGGAGAGAAGAGATACTTAATAGGAAAATATAGAAAAGGAGAAAAATTTGAGAGAGAGAGAGAGAGAGTATTAGGGTCAGCCATTTCTCTTTAATTACAGAAGTTAGTATTCAGTATTTGTGATAAGAGTAATTTCCAAATAGAATAATTAATCACACACTTCTAAAAAGACACTATAGGTAGAATAGGAGTCCAAGAATGTGTATTAGGGTCGGTAATTTCTCTTTAATTATAGAAGTTAGTATTCAGTATTTGTGATAAGAGTAATTTCCAAGTAGAATAATTAATCACACTTCTAAAAAGACACTGTAGGCAGAATAAGAGTCCACATTGATAAAACAAAACTATCAGATTGATAATTATTGTATGATATTATATGGTATTTATAAAAACTTATATGAGACGGTCTCATGGTTCCAAATCCGTGAGACAGATCCTAAACTGATCCATATTAGTTAATCCATGTAAATTTGGATCCAACTTGCTTTGATTTATAAATGGGTTGGATCCGTCTCATTTACTTAAATTCGTGAGATGGTCTCACATAAGACTTGCTCTATGGTATTTGATTAGTAGTTCCCAAAAATAATTATTGTATAATGTTATATGGTATTTGATTGGGAAATTTTGAATAATACCACCTTTTGAGCCAATTTTTTAAAAAATGCAACTCAATCTAAATCATTATAATTATACAACCCTCACCCCTATGCAAAGACCAACATACTCTTTAGTTCTAATTTAAATAAAAATTCTCTCTCCACTCCATCACACGATGAAGAAAAGCAGAAATTTGATTCTCCTATTATTCGATGACTTCCATCCTGGACGCAAACGTATATACACCGGAAGTTTCCGGCAAATCCCTTCCCACCATTATACATCGAGAGTTTTACCTACCCGTGTCTATCTTTTTTCAACGAACTTAGTTGTTTGTCATATTTGTATCTTCGCGAGATGATTTTCTTGGTTGTTCAACTTTTTTCTTTCGGGTTGTTGAAGATTTCTCGTTTTGGTTTGAAGTTATGGGAAAAGGTTAGTCTTGTATTTTAATTAATACTTTTTCGATATTTTTCTCATTGTTTAATTCCGAAAAATGCAATTTAGAATGTGTTATAAATTGGATAATTTGTAAATTTTGATATTATAGCACATTTAACATTTTGGAAGTTGATAATGTAAAAATATTAAAGAAGAAAGACGATTTTGGAATATCTGGTATTTCTGATTTTGAGTTGCTTGTTGTACTGTTTATACCGTCATGGTCTGCCGACCAGTTTGTCGACCATTCCGATCAATATATCGACTAAGTTTTTTATATTTAATTTGTAATTTTCTACTATCTATCGACCCAATTTTTCTACCAATACTCAGGCGTTACATTTTTTTCTATAATACAGGTAAAAGATGCCTCTCTTTCCCGAGAAAAAAAGACCAGTTTAAAGCCAACTTTCATGTGAGTCAACTAAAAAGATTGATTTTCTCGTTAACAATGCATAATTTATTTTTGGCCTGAAGGAATTTGCACTCATCACAAGCCTTTAAATTGGTTTGGAGCCACCAATGCAAGCAAAGAGTTCTGACTTATTTTTTGTACAGAACTATTTAGTAGTGAGGATATTATTATATAATAGTGTGTTAATATTTTATGACAAAAATTTCTGTCAGACCGTCTAATAGGTTTAAATCCGTTAGACGAATCCAAAACCGACCCAGAAACAATAGGTGGTGGCATTTTTGTAATTCTAAAGAGGTGGTGGCATTTTTGTAATTCTAAAGAGGTAGTGGCATTTTTGTGATTTTGAACGCGGTGACATTTTTTGTAATATCAGGCAGTGACGTAATACTGCTAAAAGTATTAGCTTTTTCTCTAAAAAGTATTAATAGTACCACTGAAAAGTATTAGTAATCCCTTTGAACAGTTTTTTTAGTAATACTCATGAAAAATGTTGATTTTTTCCATCAATAGTATTAGTATTCTTAATAAAACGTACTAGTAGTCTTATTTAAAAGTATTATGTTTTCTGATTAAAGATATTTTAGTATTACTCATGAAAAGTACTAGTTTTTCTCATGAAAAGTATTAGTAGTTCCCCATAAAAGTATCAGTTCTTCCCCCCAAAAGTATCAGTAGTCATCCTAAAAAATATTTAGTAGCCCCCCTATAAAAATATTAGTTTTCCCTCTGAAAAGTATTAGTAGTCTCCCAAAAATTATTAGTAACCCTCTTAACATGTATTAACAATGGCCAGCGGATGTGATATTCATGTTTGTGCGGTTGTTGGTGGGCTGACGGGTCAAGAGATCCGTCTAATGAATTAGATCCGTTAAACTGTCTGATATGAGATTAACCCATATTTTATTTGTATTATATTCTGGAAATGTATTAACTTTGTTACAATTATCTTCATCCATTACCAGACATGGTGACAATGAATCTTTACATAGGTAAGTGACGCAACACAGGCGTATAAATGGAAAAAGAGAACTTCAATTTTATTTCAATATTCAACAACGTTCAAAACTTGCCAATGAAACCCTTATATACTAGGGTTTAAAGGAATCTGTCACTAATAAAACTATTTCTAAAGATAATAACAAGATAAAGAAAATCCTAACTTAAACTTAAAATGAAATTAAACTCTACGAAATAAAAGACTAACATATTAATAAAACTCCTATTCGACAATTCAAAAAATGTTTCTTTCATCAACTATTCTATTTGCTTTGGCCAATTTCATCTTCATTATGAGAATATGACATCTGCAGCAACGATAACATGCTTTGTTTGCTTCCCCCCCAAAAAAAAGCCGGGCGAGCATTTGAATCAAATTACCAAGCACCATTCCATCGAATTAATATTGAGCATGAACCATAACCTGAAACAAAAATACCCAAAAAATTGTTATTTCAGATATACTACCAACCACACCATCGACCACAAAATCGACCAAACAATGGCAATAATGACCGACCATACAATTGATCTACAACCGACCTACATACCGTCTATAGTTGTCAACCGCTATCTACAAATATAAAACAAACCTACAAAATGGCGACATACAACCACATACCCAACCAGGGGCGTATTCTCCTTTAGCAATGGGGGCTTTAGCCCCCCCCCCCCCCAAATTTTTTTGAAAATGCAATTATTTCTATGTATAATTTATTTTAAAATATTAATTTTTAGTACTAATTTTTTTTATACATTTAGCCCCCCCAAAATTATGTAGCCCCCTAAAGTTACATGTCTAGCTCCGCCCCTGTACCCAACTATTATACAACAAGCAACCAAAAACCAGAAATATCAGATACTCCAAAATTGACTTTCTTCTTCAAATATTTCACATTATCGGATTCCAAAAGGTTAAGTGTGATATAGTTTCAAAGTTTACACATTGCCCAATCCATAACACCATCTAAATTGTATTTTTTGCAATTAAAGAATGACAAAAATACTGAAAAATATTAATTAGAATATAAGGCTAACCATTCCCCTTAACTTCATAAACCTCCCCAAATCAAACCTTCACATTCTTACATTATCCTCTTGAATTTTCTTGTATTCATCAATTTATCCCATTATAATGTGTTCTTCACCAAAATATATCATTTGTAAGAATTTGAGAATGTTCGTCAACCCAGCTATAGCCAAAACACTTTCTTCATGAATTCATTCCAGAGTTTAGTCTCCAAGTTCTATATGAGAACAACCCTCCAGTTATTCAGGTACGATTCTTTTTTTTTTCCGCCAAGAAATTAACTTTTTTGGGCACTCCATCATCCAGCAACTCAGATTTCAGCCCACACAAAAACCCCATAAAAGATTTAATCTTTTGCCTAAAAACAAGAACAATAGATGAAAAAAATGGAGGTGGGCACAGATAACTCCCGACGTATGGCGGTGGGAAGGGAGTAGCCGTAGACATCCAGTGTATGGTCGTAGGTCGGGGAATCATCGGAAAATGAGAGAGCCAGATTTCTGCTTTTCTTCGTCGTGCGATGGAATGAGAGAGAGTTTGTGTTTAATTAGAACTAAGGGGTATGTTAGTCTTTTCACATTGTTGAGGGTGGTATAATTATAAGGATTTAAGTTGAGTGAAATTTTTTAAAAAATTGACTCAAAAGGTGATATTTTTCCAAATTTTCCTATTTAATTAGATGGAGTTCCAAAAAGCTCAATTTGGCATGTTTTAGGGAAGATAAATTTGATAAAATACTCTCCCATATGGGGGTATTAAGAAGCTTGCCCCTAGGTTATTAAATGAGGATTTTTCCCCTTCACCCCACCTAAAAAGACCAAAGGACCTTTCACTTAAAAAAAGAAAAAATAGCAACAAAAAAAAAAAAAATGATGGGATGCACCTGAAATGGGAAAAGAATTCGATAACTCTCAAAACTCCCCCAAAAGTCCTACTAATAGCATCTAATCACAAAGAGACAAGCTTTGGAGGCGAAACCTACGTAAAGCTTGAATCAAAATTTTGAGCAAGAATCGCTAATTAGGGTTCTAGCTTTGGACTCAAAAGATTTATTCTTCGTGGGAGACACAAAACGAGCTTCAATAGTTGTGGGTTCGATCGAAATTATCTCCATTGTAAACTGAAACCATGGATAAAAGTTAGTTTTCATGGTGCTTTCCTTATACATTGAATTTGAGTTTGTATTTTATTTGGAAAATTTAAATTAGCCATATTTTTAGGTTTTTAGAGTGGGTATAATTTGATATTGTTGAATATAGTGTATATCATGAATATATAGTTGTAATTGTTGTTGAAATTTGCAAACATTATAAATTCGATTTTTTCGACGAACAAAATTTGGTTGGCAGGGGAATGGACCGAAAGTGGGTCGTAGGGTGGGTAGTTGTGTAGAATATCTAGATAATTCTCTTATATCCTGATTTTATTTTTGCAGGGTATATATCATGTTCTATATTGATTGTATGTGATGGTATTTGGGACTGTGACTTAACTATTTTTTATGGAGGTTTACTGGGAAAAAATTGAAAATTGTTCTCGTCCTGTCGAGTGTCACATATTCCAAATTGTTGGAAAAATCTTATGCATTGTGTAAAATCAATATATTAAGATAGTTGTATTACTTTTACATCTTATTTAATTAACTTGTGATATTGATTAATGTAATGTATGTTTTTTAGGACAAGATTTAGGTTTAGTAGTCTACTTGTATTGCACTTGTATTGTTGTTCAAAAATCATATAGAGTGCACTATAGTGGGTAGTGGGGTGGGCATGTTACGTTTCAAGAAGGCAAAGGGACCACATAGGGGTCAGGTGGGCATAGAGGTAGACATGTTACTTTCCAAGGAGAGATAGAACACATATAGGTCAGGTGGGCATGAGCGTCAAGTAGGTAGGTGGGCATGGGCGTCAAGTAGGTAGATGGGCAGGGAGGTGAGAGTCAAGTAGGTAGTAAGGTGGGCATGTAGGTGGGTATGTTTCTTTTCAAGGAGATAGAGAGATCACAAGGCGTTAGTGGATAAAACGACGTCATTTATAGAACAATGCGCAGATAAGTAAAAGATTAAAAACACATTTTTTGACGGCTAAGTTCGTCGCTAAAGAATAAATAAAATAACAATGGTAGCGACGAAAACAAAATTTGTCGCTATATAATCAAATGACATTTTTTGTATAACAACACATAAGTAAAAAAATTAAAAACACATTTTGTGACGGTTGTATCCATCGCTAAAGAATAAATAAAATAAAAAAGTTAGTGATGGATAACAATCTGTCACTATATGATATAACGAAGTCGGTTTTTTCATGGAAAAGATAAAATAAATAGTGACGGATAGCTTTCATCGCTATATATAATCACATTTTAACTTTAGCGACAGACTCTTCCATCGCTAAATTTTCCATCGCAAACTGTCGTTAAATCCGTTGGATGAGAAATATTAACTACGACTTAACGACGGATTGTTTACCGTTGCAAATTCCGTCGTTATTCCTGTCGCAATTCCGTTCTTGTATTATAAAATATTTTTTGAATTTATTTGGAAGTAAATCTATTGTTAGTGTGTCATAAAGTCGTCGCTATTAGCGACGGATATTATCCATCGCTAAAATCCGTCGCTATTTAGCAGGTTTCTTGTAGTGAAACCTTCACATTCTTACATCATCATCTTGAATTTTTTTATACTTATCAATTTATCCCATTATAATGTGTTCTTCACCAAAGTATATCATTTGTAATTTTCATGTGTATTGGTAAATGTGCATAGAATTTGAGAATGGTCTTCAAGCGAAGATATCCCCAAAACACTTTCTTCATGATTTCATTCCAGCGCCCAGTCTTCAAGCTCCATGTGAGAACAACCCTCCAGTTATTAAGGTACAATTCTTCATTTTCTGCCAAGAAATTAATCTTTTTGGGTAATCCATCCAGTAACTCAGATTTCAGCCAACACAAAAACCCCCATAAAAGATTCAATCTTTTGCCCAAAAACAAGAGCAATAGATGAAAAAAATGGAGGTGGGCATAGATAGCTCCCGACATATGGCGGTAGGAAGAGAGTAGCCATAAACATCCGGTGTATGGCCACGGGCAGGGGAATCGTCAGAATATTAGAGAGTCAGATTTTTGTTTTTCTTCATCATCCGATGGAATGAGAGAGTTTGGGTTTAATTAGAACTAAGGAGTATGTTGGTCTTTTCACAAGGTTGAGGGTGGTATAATTATAAGGATTTAGTTTGGTGATATTTTTAAAAAAATTGGCTCAAAAATTGGTATTTTTCCAAATTTCCCTATTTGATTGGATGGAGTTCCCAAAAGCTCAATTTGGCATGTTTTAGGGAAGAGAAATTTGATAAAATACTCTCTCGCATAGGGGTATTAAAGAAGTTTGCCCCCAAATTATTAAATGAGGATTTTAACCCTTCACCTCACCTAAAAATACCAAAGGACCCTTCACTTAGAAAAAAGAAAAAATAGCAACAACAGGAAAAAAAATGGTTGGGATGCACCTAAAGCGGGAAAATAATTCGATAACTCTTAAAAACTCCCCAAAAATCATAGTAATAGCATCTAATCACGAAGAGATAAGCTTTGGAGGAGAAATCGACCTACGTGAAGCTTGAATCAAAATATTTGAGCAAAAATCGTTGGTTAGGGTTCTAGCTTTGGACTCAATAGATTTATTTTGTTGGGAGATACAAAATGAGCTTCGATAGTAGCAGGTTCGATCGAAATATCTCCATTGTGGATTGAAACCATGGAAGAAAGTTAGTTTTCATGGTGCTTTCCTTATACATCGAATTTGAGTTTGCATTTTATTTGGAAATCTTAAATTAGCCAAATTTTTAGGTTTTTTAGAATGGGTATCATTTGATATTATTGGATATAGTATATAGAATGAATATATAATTGTAATTGTTGTTGAAATTCGCAAATATTATTGATTCAATTTTTTCGTCGAACAAAATTTGGTTGGCAGGTGAGTGGACCGTAGGGTTGGTAGTTGTGTAGAATGTCTAGATAATTCTCTTATATCCTGATTTTATTTTTTTACAGGGTGTATATCATGTTCTATATTGATTTTATATAATGGTATTTGGGACCGTGACATAACTATTTTTATAGAAGTTTACCGGGAAGAAATCAAAAATTGTTCTCTTCCTTTTGAGTTTCACATATTTCGAATTGTTGGAGAAATCTTATGCATTATGTAAAATCAATATATTAAGATATTTGTATTATTGCATGATACATCTTATTTAATTAACTTGTGATATTTATTAATGTAATGTTTTTTTTCTGGACAATATTTATGTATAGTAGTCTACGTGTATTGCACTTGTATTGATGTTCACAAATCATATAGAGTGCACTATAGTGGATAGTGGGGTGGGCATGAGGTGGGTAGGGTAGTGGGTATGTTGCTTTTCAAGAAGGCAAAGAGATCACCAAGTGGTCAGGTGGGCATAGAGGTGGACATGTTGCTTTTCAAGGAAAGATAGATCACATATGAGTCAGGTGGGCATGGACGTGGGCAGGTTGCCTTTCAAGGAGGTAAAAGTAAGGTGGGTAGTGAGGTGGGTATATTGCTTTTCAAGGAGACATAGAGATCACAAAGGTTTAGGTAAGCAAAGTAAGATGGGCATCCAACTATGATGGGCAAAATATAAAAAGTGTACTAACGTGAATTTATATATATATATATATATATATATATATATATAACTAAAAAACTTATGTAAATAAGTATGAATCGATATTTGTATACTTAACAAGAAAAATATACATATTGTCTACCGATGTTAGATCCAACCCATCACGTGCAAGTATGCCAATGATATAATCTAATAATGTTTCATCAGTTTCCCACCTTGACCATTTAATCTTGCTCTTCATTGACGTTGACCACGTATTCAACCATTTCTTCGTCAAATTATTTTGCAGAAGTAAAACCATGTTAGTATAAAGATATATAAACAAATAAGCCAAAAAAAATACAATGTAACATACCCAAAATAAGACTCCAACATATGTCCAATTACGCAAGAAATGTTCGTGCCATTTTTTGGCTTTGTAAACCACCAAATGCAACAACATAACCATATGCTCCAATGCCAAAACCCTTTAATTTTGTATCAACTCATCACTCAAACTGCAACAGACACTAACTTGGCTTGGAATTGATCATTCTTGTTCGGAACAAGTGCCATTTTATCAACCTGAACAAAAAAATGGAGGCATGTATATAAGTGAGCAAACATGTAGACAAATTAGTGGGCAAACATGTGAGCTTATCAGAAAATAGCATATGGAGTGGACATACATATTGTCATGAATTTTACCAATTGATGTGGTTAGATAAGTGGGCAAAAATGTGAGATCTATTAAAGTACACATGAAAATTTAACTATCCACCTCTTTGCCTACTTTGTTCAACTGGAACCAACCAAACAATTGTAATCCACAAAAACACAATTACATATAAAATCCAAACAATATTATATCAAACAACATTCAATATTAACGTGAAATACAATTTTAATCACTTGACAGATGCTTAATGCTTCAAATATCCCTTCCCACAATATCATACTTTGTTCAAGTGGAACCAAATCAATAATTTTTATCAACAAAAAAAATAAAAAATAGAGACATGTCATTAAGTGGACAAACATGTGGAGCTATCATAAACTAATATATGAAATGAGCATATAAGATGACATATAAGTGGGATCTATTAACAAGCACATAGAAATTTAATTGTCCACCTCTTAGCCTACTTTGTTCACCCCGGATATCCGGAATCAAACAAATAATTTAAACCCAAAAAACCACAACTCCATCTAAAATCAAAACAACATTACACAACCCATACAAAATTCACTATTCATCGTGAAATACAATTTTAATTACTTGACAAATCCCTAAGGCTTCAAATTCACTTGATAATGCATAATATTTCTTCAGTAATTCGAAATACATGACATTTGGCGGGAAGAGAATGGTATTTGATTGCTTCCCGATAAGCCTCCATAAAAAAGTATTCATGTTATAGTCCCAAATACTATCTCATACAATCAATATATGACATGATGTACACCCTGCAAAAATGAAGTTATGATATAAGAGAATTATTTAGACATTCTACACAACTGCCCACCATACTACCTATTTTCGGCCCATTCCTCTGTCCACCAAATTTTATTCGATGAAAAAATCAAATCCGCAATTTTTGCAAATTTCAACAACTAGAGCTATATATTCATTCTATACACCATATCTAACAATATCAAATTATACCCATTCTAAATCTTATAAATATTTAGCTTTAACATTTTTCAAATAAAATGTAAAATTCAAATTCTTTATATAATGAAAGCGTGAAAACTAACCTTCATCCATGGTTTCAGACCACAATGAAGATATTTTTGATATAACCCAACTGCTATCGAAGCTCTTTTTTCGTCTCCCACCAAGAACAAATATATTGAGTCCAAAGGTAGAACCTTAAGCTCAAAGTACCTCGATTAAAGCTTCATGTATGTCAATTTATGCTCAAAATCATGTCTCTTTGTGATTAGATGCTGCTACTAGGGCTTTTTGGGAGTTATCTCTTTCATTTCCCTTTGCTGGTGCATAGTTACCATTCTTCTCTTTTTTTATGTGAAGGATATTTTGGTCTTTTGAGGTGGGGTGAACGGGAAAAAGTCCTCATTTAATAACTTGCGGGCAAACTTCTTTAATATCCCCAAGTGGGGCGCATTTTATCAAAATTTCCTTTAGGGAAAGGACTTGTGATTAGTGAATCGACGATACACATGCTTTGTGTTTTTTGCACAACCAATATTGCAAAAGAACGAGCATTTGTTTGTTTTAAACTTGCAAAAATATTTGAGGGCAAATTTACAAGCATGCATGAGTGATGACAACCAATCGAACAACTAATGTTAGTTTTTACCAAACATATCAACTGAACAACACCTCAATTTTTCCCAAACATGGTTTAATGTAATTTGTAAGCCTCGTATATTATGGTTTGTGGTCACATACTCTGGGTGAGTGGTAAAATAAGAATCCTCTCGATATTACGTAGGTATGACAGTGATGAGGGGAATTCCCGTTCCTCATGGGGATCTGCCCCGAATGAGGTGGGAACTCCCAAATGTTTTCCCGTGGGGAATATTATATTTATGTTGGCAGGGATGGGAATCGTGTTCCCTGCTCTGCAGGGACCCCCACCATGTTTCCAATGGGGACACGAGATATACATGTATATCATAATACCCTTAATATTTACGGTGCCTTTGCCATGCTTGATAAGCTTTGATAAGCAATTTAATCAAGCCCAAATCTTTGTTTGCCAACCTTGTTTAAGGCCCAATATAAGCCCTGCAGCTTGACATTCAATCATTTTTCCAATTGATTGTCTATCACACCCTTGAGGTGTGATAAAATAATACTGACATATCCTACACGTTGGAAAGTCTTTTTTGCCCCTAAAATTAGATGAGTTATTACGTGTCTGCCCCTTTAGTCCCAAAAATTACAAAGGAGAAGGATTAAACCCATTTTCATCATCACAACCGTCTGAAACCTAACTAACTCGTTTTCAAACACCACCAAAAGGTATGTGTGGAGGTTTAAAGATTTTAAAAAAAAAAAAAAAATTGGAATTTTTTTTATTTTGCATTCATGGAAAAATTTCATGTTCTTTCCTTATCTACGAAAAGCCTGTACATCCATTTGAAGTTAATAAATAAAAATTAATTTACAATTATTTCTTTAAATCACAAATCTTTGACAACGGAAATCGAAGTTCCACCCGCTTCAAATTAAAAAAATTTGCAATATAAAAAGATGAAAACTCTTATAAAAAAGAATGAGCCTAACTTAGTGTGAGCAGGAATCATAATTATGGTTTGGTGAAATCAATGCAATAAATTCTACTATATTATAATCGATCAAAATCTGGAAGCCTTTTGGGTCAAATCTGAAGAATATTTCAAGAGAAAATCATTAATGAGAAGCTTTGAGTACTGAAGAAAAAATAATTGTGCATCGGGATCGGGATGAAAAAAGAAAGGAACTATTCTAGATATATGTTTCTCCGGCAACGGTGATAAAATGAAAAGAAATGGTTATTTTCCTTGAACGGGCTGCAGTGATCGACTAGGGGGAGTTGCTTTCCCAATAAATAGATATTTTCGTTTGAAGATGATGGCGCAAAATGCAAAGTAAAGTTAGTTTAGTCTTTTCAGAATTTATTGCTGAACGATCACTAATAATAAACATAATTTTGGCCCTGACTAATAAAAAATATACTTCTCAATCCCAAACCCCAAACACAAAATTACACAATATTATATAATCCATTAAACAGTACAATCCTTTCAAATCATAAATTCTAATACAATTCCAGCCATTATGCCAAACAAGCCATTAATATATTATTAATCTTCACATTATATATGTTTCACTTTTTGTCCGATTGTTAGTTTTTTCTATTATAAGTAAATCTTTTTTAAATATTTATAATGGTTGAAATATTAAATAATATCAAATTTTCTTTTAAAAAAAAAGTGAAATCGGGGGTGGGGTTCCCAAGGGGGCGGGAATTGGAGCATTTTCTTCCTCTGGTCTTATAGGGACAGGATGGGGATTGCTCCCCGCCCTTGTCTCGTTGACATTCCTTATATTATGATTCATTTTTCGTAGGCTTCATGTTGAGGATAATAGAAAAGAACAAATCGAGAAGAAGATGAAAGAAGAGAAGGAAACGAAAACAAAGAAGAAGGAAAAAGAAAAATAAAGAAAAAGAATATAAAGTAGAAAAGATAAAATTTCAAATGAAAATTGTGAAGGCCTTCCAATTTGTTTTCTCCTATTTTCGTCTACATATTTTTCGATCAGACAAAATTTTCGTCCAATTTGTACAAATCCTCAATTTAAAAAATTGTCCAATTTTTTTTTTCTATATTTTACCCCCTTAAATTGGCAGATCCCCAAACGAAATGACAAAAACCGAAAATAGAGTTTGAGATACGGGAATCAAAAACAAAATTTACAGTCCACCGCTCCTCAGTCTTATCTAAACCCTGCCACCAATGTCGTCGTTCGCCGCCCCGGCTCATCTCCTCCCACTCTCAACACGCCGTCGAAATTCCTCCACAAATGCTGTTGTTTCCCACATCTCCTCCTCAACTTCGATTATCCAATGTAATCTCCCATCTCTCGCCGCCACTTCCTCCTCGCAAAACCCTAAACCCTCGAAATCTTCGCCATTTCTTCTCAACTCCATAATTTCCCCCAAATCTCTTGCTGTCTCCGCCGCCTCCTGCATTCTCTTCCACATTGCCCAACCTATCTTATCCGGCAGCGACTCTATCTTAAATTACAGCGGAGGAGGTGGTAGCAGCGGCAGCGGCGGCGGCGGCGGCGGAGGAAATGGTGGAGGGGAAGGTGGTGGTTTCTGGCGCTTTTTCTCACCTGAAGCTGTTGCTAAAGACGATGATCCCCAACAAGAATGGGATTCCCATGGATTGCCTGCCAACATTGTGGTTCAGCTAAACAAGCTCAGTGGCTTCAAGAAATACAAAGTCTCTGAAATCATGTTCTTTGATCGCAGGCGGGGCTCGACTGTAGGAACGGAAGACTCTTTCTTCGAGATGGTGTCTCTTCGGCCTGGGGGTATTTACACCAAGGCGCAGCTCCAGAAGGAGCTCGAAACCCTAGCAACCTGCGGAATGTTCGAGAAAGTCGAATTGGAGACAAAAACGAATCCGGATGGCACCATAAATATAACCATTCCGTTCCTTGAGTCCACATGGCAATCCGCTGATAGATTCAGGTGCATCAATGTGGGACTCATGCCACAGTCGAAGCCCATTGAAATGGATCCTGATATGACTGAGAAGGAGAGATTGGAGTATTACAGGAGTCAGGAGAAGGATTACAGGAGGAGGATTGAGAGGGCGAGGCCATGTTTGCTGCCAATGTCTGTGCAAAGGGAGATATTGCAGATGTTGAGGGAGCAGGGCAAGGTGAGTGCAAGACTGTTGCAGAGGATAAGGGATAGGGTGCAGCAGTGGTATCAAGAGAACGGATATGCATGTGCACAAGTTGTGAATTTTGGGAATTTGAATACGAAAGAGGTGGTTTGTGAAGTGGTGGAGGGCGATATTACACAGCTACTGATTCAGTTCCAGGATAAGCTTGGGAATGTTTGCGAGGGGAATACTCAGTTCCCTGTGATAAGAAGAGAACTGCCAAAGCAGGTTAGGTTGACTGGAATTTTAGCTGTTTTCAATTAGGTGATATAGATTAGATTCTTTTACCGCCATGAAGTGGACTTATTCGCTGGCTTCTAAGTTTTTAAGTACAATATATCTGTCTTTGAGTTACTGTTATGGTTATAAAATGGATTCCTGGATGGAATGGTAAAATGATGCATGATTTGAGAACTTTCCCAAATGATTACAGATCGTATCTTTTACTGATTGTCCTCTTATTTGTGTGAAAACAGTAGGAGCCATCTGTTAACATTTATCATACTTTAGGAATTAAGAATTCACCACAATCTTATATGATATGGTAATTGTTTATATATATAGATATATACTTCTAGTTGGAAACTATTTGTAATCAGTATAATATTGTGACCAACTGTTAACTTCTTTGTTGTCGATGTTGTAGAATAATGTCTTCCTATTGTTCAACATTCAACATGAGTGAGTCTTCTTTTCACACTGTTTGTTTTGTTGATAATTATTGAGAGCCAACTCGCGTAGTCCATTGAATTTGATGATCTGCTCAGTTGTTCACTGCTTACATGGATTTGATTAGTTGTGTTTGTTTGTGGTTTTTATGTATGTGACTGGATTTATTAAGTGGTTGTGTAAGGGTTGATGTTATTTTGTTGTCGGTTGCAGCTTCGCCAAGGACAAGTTTTTAATATTGAGGCTGGGAAGCAAGCACTAAGAAATATAAATTCTTTAGCTCTCTTCTCCAACATTGAGGTAAATCCTCGTCCGGATGAGAAGAATGAGGGAGGCATTATTGTTGAAGTCAAGCTCAAAGAACTGGAACAGAAATCTGCTGAAGTTAGTTCAGAGTGGAGTATCGTTCCAGGTCGTGGGGGCCGTCCTACACTGGTGAATAACATGAGCAACATCTTTCTAAATTTTATTGAATTTCGTTGAATCGGTTGCTAAGTGTTTTTGATTTTCAAAATGTTGTTCAGGCTTCAATCCAACCAGGTGGAACTGTTTCTTTTGAGCACCGTAATATTAAAGGTTTGAATAGGTCACTTCTTGGTTCAGTGACCACCAGCAACTTCCTCAATCCCCAGGTAATTTAATTTCTGAAGCTTCTTTTTCTGAGTGAAGTGCCATTTCACTGTAGCATTTTCATATTTTCACAAGCATATGTACAGGATGATCTTGCATTCAAGCTGGAATATGTCCATCCATATGTAGATGGGGTGTACAATCCTCGCAACCGTACCTTCCGTGCTAGCTGCTTCAATAGTAGAAAGCTGAGTCCAGTCTTCACTGGGGGACCTGGAATAGAAGAAGTCCCTCCTATATGGGTTGACAGAGCTGGAGTTAAAGCCAATATCACGGAGGTATGCACTTTTTCCTTCTCGATCTTGTTATAGTTTCTAGCTATATTTTATCTTACCTGATAATTGAAGCCAAACCAGGCTAAGATTGGGTGGGTTGTGAATTTTTACATTTAGTGACCCAGAGAAAGTTGAAGATTGGACTGATAAATGTATGTCTTAGGAACTAAATTTTGGTAAGTAAGAGAGAATTTAACTGATGTATTTCTTGCAGAATTTCACACGTCAAAGCAAATTTACCTATGGACTTGTGATGGAGGAGATAACAACGCGTGATGAAAGCAGTCACATCTCTGCAAATGGTCAAAGAGTGTTGCCAAGTGGTGGAGTCAGTGCAGACGGACCTCCCACAACGCTCAGTGGCACTGGAGTTGATCGTATGGCTTTTCTGCAGGCAAATATCACTCGCGACAACACCAAATTTTTAAATGGGGCTATAGTTGGTGAGAGAAATGTGTTCCAGGTGAGAAACAGGCATTTTGCTTACACTTAAACAGTTTATTCTTTCGATGTTCTTTGTAACCCTTGTATCATGTCTTACATCTGAACATCAATTCTTTCTGAACTCCCCCCCCCACCAAACGAAATCTGATTTCTGAAACTAGACTGTGATGTAAAGTTTTAAGTTCTAAGATTTATGATTTAAATTTCTTGCTTCTGCTCCTGTTGGATCAGACTGGGGAAATATTCTGTTGGTTGACATTGTTAGAATGAGGTTTATTAACTATATATATGCAGTTCATGAGTTGAACTGCTCACCTGAGATCGGTGAACCTCTGTTACTTAAATATTTTTTTTTTCAATTCACTAATGCTTATATGTCATCTGCCTGAAGCCTGGCTAGCTGAACTAGAATGCCGAACAAAACTTGTATACCTTATTCTGTATTCATTATTACTAGTAAAATCAAGGACAAAGATGTACTATATGTGTTTGTTCTATGTTAGGACAGTTTAATTTATAGCTAAATGACATGCTCCTATTGTAAACAAAATGGTTGTGCTCATGCCTATTGAACCATAAACCAACTGACTTTGTTGTTTGTATAGAGTGAACCCTGTGCTGAATTTGCCTCATAGGCCTTAAGTAATTTCCTCTTTGGAGTCTAATATCTATGTTTTGTCAAAATGTTTTAGGTTACATTGAATAACATGTGCTCTTGCTTTATAATATTTGTTGTTGACACTCAAGTTTTAGAAGTAACCTCAAAGTGATGCTAAAAGGTTCAAAGGAACAAAATATAAAGGATTATTTTCAATACAAGTTGAAAGATAATTTTGATGCAAACCAGCCTTAGCTTATTTACTCTGTTCTTAGTAATTTGGGTATTTTCTGCCATTAAGTTGGAAAGTCCTTTTTATCTTTCGGTGTCTTGCTTGGATTTGAGGTTGAGTCCTAATAGGATTAGCTTATCTTTTTCTTCATACAAGTCTTGCAGTTGGAGTAGGATACACTGCAGTGTTCAATTAGTAAAGTTCTCCACATATGATACACTTCGGGTAAATTGCAATTTAGTCCTGTAACTATAGGGTGCAGCAAAATTGGTCCTTTTTAAATTCCTTGGCAAAACCACTCTGATATTTTAAAAAACTCTCAGATATAGTCCTCAATTTCCCGGAAATTTCAAAATTGCTCGGAAAATCTCACGTAAATTACAAAATTGGGGATTTTTTAATCTCTGGCCAAAAATTAGTGTTTCCGGGAGTTTTTCCCCAACACCTTGCTCAGCAACTATACCAACGGAAACTCTAAGTTTCGGCAGTTGTGAATACCAGAAGTTTGTTGGTGAATGGTCGTTGTTTGAAAGTGTAGAATGCTTTCTGATTATATATGAAGAAAGCTGAAGACAAATCTAAAAAATAAAAAAGAAAAAAGCAAAGAGAATCTCTGAAGCAGCAAAATAGATTTGAAAACACAAATAGTCCCATAATTTTTTTTTTTTAATAAATATTGTGAGGAAGAGTATTTTGGGTGACATAATTTTGCTCAAAGTAAAAACAATATATATACACTTTGATATACCTCAATTAATAATATAAAGCATACATAATAGTGTTATCAAAAAATTATCTTATCCATATTTTTGACAACCTTTCATCCCATCTCTCAAACTGGGATTCTGGGGCTGATTTTTAGTTTCTTCTTGTTCTTGATCTTCACGTAAACTTTTTGCATAGTAGTTGGTAGATTGCATAATCCTTCAGGAATCCTCTTGTCTTTACCTTTTAACTTCTTGACCCTTAACCAAGTATTTCAGTATGAAAAACCAGTTTTTAGATACTATTTCATTAAAATTGGAACTGTTGCTGTTAGGGGTGGCAAAACAGGTTGCCGTGTCGACACGATAACGACACGGCGTAATTTTTGTGTCTGCTTTTTTGGCGTAATTTTTGTTATATATATTTGAGGTTACTATACCCTGAGTTTCTTTTCTTTCTTCTTCTTCTATATATATATTTTTTTTTGAAATCTTCTGCAGCTTGACCAAGGACTTGGAATTGGTAGCAAGTTTCCATTCTTTAATCGACACCAATTAACAGTAACCCGATTTCTCCAATTGAAGAACGTAGAGGAAGGTGCTGGGAAGCCACCACCTCCTGTTTTAGTCCTCCATGGCCATTATGGTGGTTGTGTTGGAGATCTTCCCAGTTATGATGCATTTACTCTGGGGGGACCTTATTCTGTCCGGGGTTATAACATGGGAGAGTTGGGAGCTGCAAGAAATATACTCGAGGTATGACAATATAACTTGTTTTACATTACATAATTTATTCGAACTGGGAAAAGAAAATATATTTTTTCTTTTTTATATATAAATGCTAACCTTGAGAATTGAGATTTAGTCTAATTACAACAACAACCAAAAAAAAAAAAAACCCAGCAAAATCTTTCAAAATTACAAATACCCAATTGATATTTGTTTCGTTTACAAGTTTCATCCTCAGTAGGGGTATTTGTTAAGTAATGCAAACCTAAAGGTTTTTTTTTTTTTTTTTTTTTAATACCTTGAAGGGGTATATGTAATTTTGAAAGATAATCAGAGATTTTTGTAATTAAGCTAAACCTCAGGGTAACTTTTGTAACTGCTCTATAAATTAATGCAATTTATTGGAACCACACGGTTTTTTACCTGAACTTTTAATAATGAATCATTCTTATCAAATTTTAACTCGATTTATAATTATTAGCACCAAGTAAAGACTTTCTAATGGTGCTCAACATTTGATGCTTGTTATATTGTCTTTTAGCTGGCTGCTGAGCTGCGGATACCCGTGAGAAATACCCATGCTTATGTGTTTGCAGAGCATGGGAATGATCTTGGGAGTTCAAAGGATGTTAAAGGAAACCCGACTGAGGTGTACAGGAGAATGGGGCATGGATCCTCATACGGTGTTGGGGTGAAGTTAGGATTAGTGCGAGCAGAGTATGCTGTTGATCAGAACTCTGGAACTGGTGCAATATTCTTCCGGTTTGGAGAGAGATTCTAAAAGGTGTACCAATTCAGGGTTGTCAATAGCATATTCTGTTGGAGCTGATCGGGATTTTTAAAAGTTTTGAGTTGAGATTATATTTTTGTGATCCTTTAGATTATTTTTGTAACTTAGAAGTTTGAGGTTGAAATTTATTTATGTTTTTGTTTTGCTACATAATTTATTATGTATGATCTCATGTTCGCGGTAATTGGCATAGTGCACCCTAGCATTACACTCATTTGGTACTATGAACCCTAAGATTAATTTTTTGGCAGACTGCACCACTAAATTACAATTGCTTTGCACTTTGCACCCTAAAGAAGATTTTAGACTACTAGTAAGGTGCACGTGCGTTGCATGTAATCCAGATAATTAATTAATTAAATTAAATTAAATCTTAAAATTGGAATATATTTTTATTAAATTGTTTTGTATATATAGTAAATGTCATTCGTATATTTGATTCTAAAATAAAATTTGCAAGATTATTTTTAGTAGGTGAAATATGGTTAGGATATTTTCAACTAAAAAACACGATACTTACATGATATTATCATTTAACAAAATACAATTGATATCAACAAACTAAAGACTAATTAGAAAAAAAAAGGTATTTCAATAACTTTTTTTTGCATCACTTTAACTCTTGTTTTTACTTTTTGAGTGTCTCCTTTTTCTTCATGTTTGACTTGACACTTTTTTGTAACTTTTTTTTTTAATATTTTCTTAGCCCAAACATGATTCATTGATTTATGGATGTCTTACTCTTTTTCTCCATCTCCGGAATGAGTGTTATCTCTTGAATCGACTCGATCGGCTACAACTTTCAGATTTTCATTCACAGTTTTTTTATTAAAAGCGATGAGAAAGTGAAATTCCTTTTCGTATGTTCTCATTTCCAAACACATATATTCAGTTTGAGAAAATGGCCATTTTTGCCCTTTTTGAGATAGGAAAACACTTTTTAACCCAACTTTCATAAAAACAACTTTTTTACTCACAACTTTTTTTGAATCAATGAAAGGTTGTTTTCGGTCCCAAAATCCTAGTGTGAAATGTAAGGTTTAGAAGGGGGTTCAATAAACCTTTTCAAAATTTATATGTATATATTTCACAATACTAATTTTTATTTATCCTTTTAAATATTAAGAATTAATACTTTTTAAATAAAAATGCATCCTTCTAATATAAATATAAATAGTTAATCAAAATTTAATTAATATTTTAAATAAAAATGTAAAAAAATATTTTTAGAATAAAATCTATGCTTTTTAAAGACTTAACTATGTCTTCTTGTTTTTGTTTTTTTTATTACAATATGGAAGACTTTACACCCTTAAATTTGGTTTAGTATTGATTTAATACTTGGTTTTAGTAAATAATCTTAGAGATTATCATTTGGATAGCAAATTTAATCTATAAGAATATTCCACACCTAATATCCATTTATTAAATAAAAACTTGTGTAATAAATATACAAGTAAATTAAATTATAGTCTTTTTCCAAAATGTTTTAAATTTTATTACAATATGATAGTTTTTATAGATTTATCTTTTGAAGATTAAAAATAAATTATCTAACTCCACTCTCTTTATCTCTCCAATTTGATATCTTATACTTGAGGTTTAAAATTTTTTTTCAATTAACTAAGATCGGAATCAAAATGATTTATAAATTTATATAAACTTTTCGATTTAGTGATTAAATTAAACAATGAAAAAGGTTAGTCGATAATTTGTAATTTTGAAAAATAAAATTGATCACACAAAATTTGGTTTAGATTGATTTAATACTTGATCCTTTGAGGATGACACGATAGTTTTTATAGAGGTTCGAGATGCCTTCTACTCAACGCCCCTGTTCAATAAACCTTACCAACTTTTCGATTTGTCCTTTTAAATATTAAGAGTTAATACTTCTTCCTCGATGGACATGGCAAATCAACTCGCTTCTTCCAAACTGACTGCACTTAATAACTCACTGCTTTTGACTAAAGACTTAACTCGACCGTGATTTGTTTTCACTTTAAGACTACAACCCCATTTGCTCAAGCTCCTTGGATTTGATCACGTTTTTAAGCCCTCCAAAAACTTGAGACCGGTTCGACCTTGAACCTTCCTACAATCCTCCGTGAATGTAGACCCGATTTCTTCTTCAACAATTTCCTCTTCAACCCGATTGAAGTTATCTTTTCTTCACAATCCTCCGTGAGTGTTGGATTGATTTTCTTCGTAATGTAGGCTTGAGGATTAATCTTGAATGATTTGAGAATATCTTAGGTTATCTTAGGTTCAAATGTTTGTTTGAATGTTCGTGGTTCTGTAACCTTCTCTCGTAGTCATTCCTCGCCTTTTATAGTGATCTTTCAAAAATCCCCCGTTGAAGAGATAGGCTTATTTTTGAAAGTCACTTGTGGTCGTTGGCTTTGTCTTGTTGCGATCCTTGAATTGCCACTTCCTCGTATGAATTGTTCTTCTTGACTTTTTTCGTAGTTCGACATGGTGCGTGCTTCCCATTGTTTATTCCTTTTGCACGCTTCCGCTCGACTCAAACACTTCGAGAAAGGTAGTATGGAGGTATTACTTGTTTAAGTAATTCCCTTGATTTACGTGCAACGGATCTCTTCCAGCTTATCTCGACTTGACCGCATTTCCATGCTTTCCCCAGGTGACTTAGAGTCGCCTTCCAATCATTGGATGACTCTTTCCGTCACTTCAACTTGAGACTTGGCTATCTTGAGTTGACTTGACGATACTTACTACTCACCGCATCTCAATCGCTCCTTCAATCGAGTTCCCGTCTTCTCTTCTTTGCCATACTCACTGCCTCTCAATGAGTCTTCCTTCTAGTCTCCGGTTGTCTTCTTGCATGTTTAGGCATAGCCGACTTAACTCACTTGACCAAATTTATTTATTACAATGCGCTTTACAACGAAAATGGGGTGCCAACTTCCTATTCTAAGTTTTACATGGCATTCATCAAAATCTAAACAATAAATTTCCCAACAATTTCTCCCTTTTTGATGATGCCAAAACTTAAAACATTCAAAATGTAAATAGCAAAGATACATACAGATAGTGCATTCACAGAGAATGTATGCGTAGAATCAATCCTTTTATTGATCATAACATTCTTGTCCTTTACACAACTGTTTACAAAGTGTATCGTGAGCAAACATCTATGTCTACGCAAAAATAGAGAATTTACAGATCTATTACAGAAGACTTACATAAAATGTATTTACATAGTAAAATACATGAAGGGGTGGACAACAACACTTCATCTCCTTCGCTTTCTCCTTCTTTCTTCGTCTTTAGCTCTGTCATCTTCTGGTCTTCTTTTCTTTTTCTCATCTTCAGCTGCTTTCTTCTTCTTTTCATACGCCTTCCGGGCAAACTTCATCTCTTCTTATTCTCTCTTGTCTCTCCTCCCATAGCCGAGTTTGTCTTTTATTTTCTTCTTCAATTATTTTCACATACTCAACATTGTTCTTAGCCACTTGCGCAGATTGGCTACTTCGTCAAAACTCACTTTCAAGATCCCACCTTTCTTGCCTGGATCTATATACTCAATATTTTTGGGCGAGAGCCTAGTCCCAAACCTCTTCCTCCACCTCTCGCTTCTTCCTTTTCCTCTCCGGGCGTATATCAGTCTTGGGGTCTTCTTCTTCCCAAATGAGTGACCAGCGGAATGACCAAGAGTGACCGCCAAAAGAGTCCGCTTCCTGTCAGCTTCTTCACATAGTGTGAGACCCTTTTCCCAAGACAAGTCCCAGACTTGAGCCATGGACATGTTTGCGAAGTATCCTTCGGATGCGGCGTTTTAAATTCATCAACTCGATCTTGGCTCGGTTCCGGCATCTCGAGATGGCATAAGTGTCTCTCTTTCACCGAATGCCTCCATGTTGTTTCGTAATATCCATAACTCGCCATTCATCCTTCCTTCCACTTCCTCCATCCCTCGCTTCAATCGTCTTTCTCTTGTCGGCCATAGGTACAACAGAGTGTTGGAGTGGCAGAGTCATCGAGTTTGCGATAATATCACCGTGACAAGACCTTGTTGGGGGTTTTTGCAATCATCAAGGTTACATCTCTCGATCCTTCCCCTCAACAGACTTCCCTTTCTTTTCTCTTGAAACTTCCTCACTGTCTTTCCCTTCACAAATGCTCCCTCCTTCTCAACTTCGAGATCCCTTCAGCGCTTTTAGGTATCCCTCTTCCCCTTTTTGGCATCATCAAAGGAGAGAGGAACCCCTGAAACAAACTAGCGAAAGCGGAAGTCTAGTCTGCGATAGCCAAGTTCTCGCTTCGAGTTTGTCATGCGCGAGTATGCGGCGCGAAACTCGTGAGCGAGTAGCGTTGGATTCGATTTAATTAACTTCATCTCGGCCATGAGAAGGCTGAATTTTCGATCCATGTTTTCTTCCATACGCAGGAGCTCATTCTTATTTTGCTCATGCAAAGAACTTTATCTCAAGAAAAGTGTGAGATTCATGCATGTTCTCAATGTGTTCTCTCAATTTTGTCTTTGCATCGATTCTCGCTGCATCAACCAACGCCTTGTTGAACAATGTTCTCAAATATCTAACTTGTTCCACACACATTGTTTCTTCTTTGTTGCCACCACTCCCCGATTCTCGACTATTATGCCTCTCAAGTCGCAGTAAGGTTGGCATCTCTCGTTATCCAGTCTCATGTCCATCGAGGCCTGGCGCCTCTCCATCCGTTCAATTTCAAGAAATAATGCTTTGAACACCTCCCGAACTTCAATTTGTTCCTCTGTTGTAGATGACGGCCAAGCAACGCCAAAATCATAGTCACCGAACGATGGTATCTCGATGGAATGACAGGATCTGTGCGTGGAAGCGCTCGAGATCTCTTTCGGACTCTTCAGGAGGTCGGGTACCTCCAGAGAGAAGGGAAATGATTCTACAAAAGGATCATCACGGGCAATCGGGATTTGTTCAATGATGAGTGGTGCTCGTGAGGTTCCTTGTGGAGTCGAACTTGCCGCAGCTGGGGAGCCTCGCGCATGGACTTTGTTTCAAATTGGGTCTCATTGTGAAGTTGACCCGACTTTTGCCGAGCCTCAACAGTGTCTCAACAAACCTTCGTCGGTCTCAAATTTTTTTTTCCAAGTGAGTTGATCGTCCTCGGCCTTATCGAGCGTCATCGGACGATGATGAGATTTCCATGGGTGGCTCATCAAAGTTGAAAGTTTGACGAGTAGTCTTGAGGTCGACTTACTCGTGGTTGGAACACCCTCACCGAGTCTTTTGGATCGATCACGGGGATGACTCGGCTTCATCGTCTCCTTCCGATCCCGGAAAGGTTACATCAGATTATCCTGGGAATCGTGAAGTGCACTTATCTCCTTTTCTCGATGGATCAATGATAGCAAGAGGGATGTTCTCAGACTTGACTTTTCTTACCCCAGAAGTCTCAACCTCCCGTTGGCCTTCATTACCTCCTGCAGCTCAATCTGCAGCGAGGCCTGACATCCCTTTCGACAAAGTGTCGGCTATCTTAGGGTCTTCGGTGGCATCCATTGGAGTCTCAACTCATGGATTGCACTTTCGCCGCCTGTGTTAACTCCCGGGGCATTTCCTTCCTCAGTGCCTCGATCGCATCGCGCCAATATTAGCCTTCGAGTAGTTGGCACCTCGGTGAGACAGTCTCAATCGCCTGAGCCTCGTTGATAACAACTTGCTGTGTACTTTGTGTTTGTTCCTTCTCCACTTCGCCTCCTAGATTCATTGTGGAGTCACCGCAAAGATCCTCCGACCTTGCAGCCGGTGGAGGAGTTTCCCCTCACCGGCACACCACCGAGTGACTTGATTGGGGTCACTCGTCTCGGACTCCCGCTGTTCCCATTGAGTATTCAGTAGTTGGGGCGGTGGTAAGACACCTTCATTAGGGGTTGGCTCGATTGGGGTCCCCACTATCCCGCTTTCATCGCCAGCTCCTTAGTTCCTTCTTCCGAGTGAGTCAAGTGGTGACAACAACAACGGTGGCAATATCTTTGCACCACTCCCATTGGTCTATCTCCACCGTGTGTTTTGGAGGACTCTCCTGGTCCCTCCATCATCCTTTGCTCATGAAGGATTCTCGATTCTCGCATTGCTTGCCGCATTTGCAATTCTTCCGTGGCGAAGAACATGGTCCGCATCCTCATCACTTTCGATAGGGCGTCAAGGTGAGGATGTGTATGTTCTGTGGTGCCGTGATAGGCGGAGATCTTTGGCCTTCTCACGTGCTCTCGCGTCTCACCGCTTTAGCCCATTCATTTTCTTTTTCGAATTTCCAAGTATATTTATGCAATTATCCTCGCTGTATCGGGGGCTTGCGATCGTGTCCACCTCAAGAAATCAAGAGTTCTTCTTCCTCAGAATGAACTCGGATATTCAAACCGCACTCTGGACAGGCTCAGCTTCCATTTTCTCCACTCTCGCAGACGATTTTGGATGTTTGGATACAATGGAGAGTGCATGACTACATCGTCTTCATCATCCTCTTGATGGCCCTCGTTTCCAGGTATTGAAGGTAGCAAACTTCGCCGCCGACACCTTCAAAGAGCCTCTCTTACATGTGGAGAAACAACCCCACAACAAAGTGACTCGGTTGTCTCACCATTCTTTGTTCCTCACCTTGCTCGACTACAACCGGTCGTCAAGTTGCCTCTGGCGATCAACCTCGGCCAGAGATTTGGCCATTTCATCAATCACTTCGAGACTCTACTTCTCCAGCGGCTCGATTATCTTTTCCACCGAGTGGCTGAATCAGCCCCGGCTTCTCAAGCTCGGGCGCTTGAAAATTCTTCTCATTCTTCTTGTTTGAACCGGAGGGATTTCTCGTTCGACAAGGTTTCTTATGAGTCTTGGCGGCGGGCCGGTTGTTGTTTTTTCTTACGAGGAGCCGGCCGTCTTAGCTTATCGCCTCTCTTCTTAATGACCGGAGAAGGTATTTGGGATTCCTTCTCTCTCTGCGGCCGCAGGGGCAGGAGACACGGCTGCGGGGCGGGTGACTCGGCCGCAGGGACAGACGGAGCGATTTGTTTTTCTTTGCTCTTTGCAAAGCGCGTTCTTCTTAGCAAGCGATTGCGGGGCGCTCTTTTTCTTTGGTGGAGAGGAGACAACAGATCTTCAGTGGTCACCGATTCCCCCTCACTGTGACGCTCTCTTAGAGTAGGCTCTCTTCAGTGCGCCGAGAGGTTTGATCTCAACATCCTCTTGTTTACATGGAACGCCTTTCCATGTCGAAGAGGGACTCCTTTTACCTCCATCACCCGCCAATCACTGCATCGTATCCTGGGATCCTCCAAATGCTCCATTCTCCTTGAAGGATTTGTTCCCTACATTCTCGCAGTAGTCTTTGTAGACAAACTCACCTGAGCTTCACTTTCTTTTCTTCAATGATCGCACCATTACGACAATTTTGCTTTGGATGCTTGGTCAAAGTCGCCAAATTTGATGTCTATGCATTTGGCAACGATGTCCAAAAGTTTGTGGTAGTCCTCCTTCAATGTACCTCTCTTGTTAGTCAGTGTGTAGACTATCTTTTCAAAGATAGTATGTCTTGGCTACTTCCTTCCAAGTAGCGAAAACAAGTTAACATCGCTTCATTGATTTCTCGTGCTCCTTCCGCGGTAACGGCGGTGTTCGCCAAATCCTTGGTAGTGATGATGAACTCCTTCCCGTGAACAGAGGATTTGATCCCATCATCGTGAATCTCGGCATTCACGTAAATCGCGCGACCTCTTCCACATAGGTCATCGGAAAGTCCATCGCCGAAATGGTTTTAGCCCGATCGTTTTGAGTTTTTCAGCGATCTTCTTTATGAGGGCGTCATCGGACCCTGTTTGACCATACCCTCGAAATCCACAAAGAGACCCTGTGGATTTGCTTTCCTAGCTTGACAAAATCATGAGTTGATGCCATTTTTCAAGATTTCACCGAATGAAACTTAGAAAGTGATTTGAAGATTGATAGGGTTTTTGAGAGAGTTTTTGCCTTTGCTTCGAGAGAGAGAAGTGAACAGTTTTGGTAATGTATGAGAGAAACGGACGAAAATGGTTTAAGTATGGTTCCCGAAAGGACGTGCGGGTGGTTTTTGAAATGTGATCGAAATCAACGGCTTAGATTTTGCACGCCGATTAGCATTTAATGTCTCGTATTTAATGCGACATCATTTATATCCAATCATAAGCTTGGTGTGCGGCTTTTTTCCTGTACACGCAAATTATGCTTTGACGTCATTCTTAAAAACATTCCCGCTTAGTAAAAACGATCGCGTTTTTGTCCCTTTGCTCATAAATGACTCGGCTTATCCTTAGTGATTTAACTCTTCTTCTCACAGCTTGTCCTAGTGACTCACCATTGTCAACTAACTCGGCATAAACCGTCTTTCCGATATGGTCGATTCACTTAGGCCGATTTGAGAGTTCACTCTTTTTCCCTTTTCGTGTTTCATTTCTTTTCTTTGAGTCTTCCGGGTGTCACCACCAATTAACCCTAACTCATGCTCGAGTTCTTCAAATCTTGACTATAAATGGTTTTGTGAATATGTCGCCAACCGTTTATCGGTTGAAATATATTCCAAGGTAATGTCCTTCTTTTCAACATGATCTCTTATGAAGTGATATCTCGACATCGATATGCTTTGTTCTTGAGTGCAACACAGATTTTGAGTGATTGCAATTGCACTTGTGTTATCACATGGAATTTCCTTTTCTTCAACTTCATAGTCTCTCACCTTTGTCCTCATCCATAGACTTGGGCACAACAAATTTGTCCGCAACTATGTATTCTCGCACCAGAGGGTGGCTATTGAATTTTGCTTTTTTGCTAAACCAGAAATTAGCCTTGTTTCCAAGCATTTGACATGTGCCTCGAGGTGCTCTTCTCCGTCAACTCTACATCCAAAGATAGTCGTAGTCCGAATAGCCAATTAGCTTGAATCCACCTTCCTTTGGATACCATAAGCCAACTTCTTGGCTTCCTTTCAAATATCTCAAGATTCTCTTGGCCGCAGCCATGTGGCTTTCTTTTGGAGCAGATTGAAATCTTGCACATACACCTACAAAGAAAGGTGATGTCCGCCCGCTTTGCCGTGAGATAGAGCAATGATCCAATAAGTGCTCAGATCTTGTTTGATCTACTGTGCCTCGCCATCCGCATCCATATCCATTTTGACTAATGTATTCGTTGGTATTTTCACGAAGATTTCTCTTCCATACCAAATTTTTTCATTAAATCTCTGTGTATTTTGTCCGACTTATGAAGGTTCCATCATTCTACTGTTTTCACTTGGAGTCCAACGAAGAATGTCGCTCTCCCATCATGCTCATTTCAATTTGCTTTGCATGAGGTTTGAAAATTTATCACACAACTCTTTGTTTGTGGATCCAAAAATAATGTCATCCACATATATTTGAACAAGCAATATACTCTTCGCATCTTGAATTCTCAAGAGTGTTCTATCCACTTTGCCTTTTGTGAATCCGTTCTCCATCGAATTGTGACAAAGTATCATACCATGCTCGGTGCCTGTTTCAATCCATATAGAGCTTTCTTGAGTTTGTATACCTTATCTCCAAGAGTCTTCTCGCTCAAATCCTGGAGGTTGTTCAACATACACTTCTTCTTCCAATAAACCATTAAGGAATGCACTCTTTACATCCATCTCGATATACAATAAAATTCTTGTGAGTCGCATAGGCAAGAAACATCCTTATAGCTTCCAATCTTGCTACAGGGCAAATGTTTCATCAAAATCTATTCATTCTTCTTGGCAATATCCTTTGGCTACTAATCTTGCTTTGTTTCTTACCACGTAAAACTTCCTCGTTCATCTTGTTTCAACACCCATTTAGTGTCAATAACATTTTGATGGGTGGGTCTTTGAACTAATTCCCATACTTTATTTCTTTCAAACCGATTCAGCTCTTCTTGCATAGCTTGAATCCAATGTGTGTCATCCAATGCTTGTGACACATCTTTAGGCTCTATTTGTGAGATAAAGCATGTGAACATAGCTTCTTGTTGAGTTCGATCTTTTTTGACACCTTCTCTTATATCTCCAATGACTAGTTCTCGTGGATGGTCTCTCGGCCATCTTACATCAAAGTTGGAGTAAGTTAGCCGGATTGATCGTCTTGCGCTATGTTGCTTTGATCAGCTCTCTCGTCATCACTTAGCCGCAGATTTTCCAAATGTTTTTGAGACTCGGCTATCTCATCTTCATCCGGGTTTATAATTCCACTTCCGCTTGAAAGATAGGGACTCTTCTCGCATGGTTGGTTGATTCAAATTATCACCGACTCTTCAATGTCTTCTCCATTTACATTTGGCTCATCAAACACCACATGAATGGATTCCTCCTAAACCATAGTCCTCTTGTTGAGTACTCTTGTAGGCTTTGCTTTCACCAGAGTATCCCAAGAAGATACCTTCATCGACTTTAGCATCAAAAGCCTTCAAATTATCTTTGCCATTGTTATGGATGAAGCATTTACATCCAAATATTCTAAAATATGCAACATTTGGTTTTCTCCCCTGTCCAAATCTCATAGGTAGTCTTTGTCACCGTCTGCTTATCATGCATCTATTTTGAGTGTAGCATCTTTGTTTTATTGCTTCAACCCAAAATCTTTTAGGTAGCCCCGCTTCAACTAACATGGTCCTTCCGCTTCTTTGAGAGTTCTATTCCTTCTTTCTCGCAACTCCATTCTCACGTGGAGTCCTTGCCGCAGATAATTCATGACCAATACCATTTTCTATACAATATTGAGTTATTATACCATTGACAAACTCGCCTCCTCTATCGATCTTATTTTGATAATGGTTTGGCTCTTCTCATTTTGAATCCTCTTCATCGATTGGTAGTTTCTCAGAGTTTCTTTCTTCTTACACATGAATATTGTCCATGTATATCTTGAGTAGTCATCTACTACCACCAATGTGTATTTCTTCCCACTTATGCTAGCTGGTTCAATGACCAAATAGATCCATATGTAGCATGCAATATTCTTGTGAAGATGGACATGTCTTTTCTTTGAATGATGATTTGATTTGTTTTCCTTCCGACATGCATCACATATACTCTCCTTCTTGTATACTTTTCGAGTCCGGAAGTCCTTCCACAAGATTACTTCGCAAGCTTGTTAATTGTCTTGAAATTCAGGTGACTCAACTTCTTGTGCCACGCCTAACTTGATTCAAATTTGTGTTTTTGCTAATAGACAGTCTTTGGGTGTTGCGATTGACCAATCCACGACATACATGTTCTTTTGTCTGCATCCTTGCAACACAACTTCATTTGATTCAGTATCCTTGATTTGGCATATTCCCATGTTGAATCCAACATTATAGCCTTTGTCACGGAGTTGGCTAATACTCAACAGATGGAATTTGAGTCCTTCAACATATGCAACATCTGTGATTTCTAATCCATTTTTCTTGATGGATCCAATGCCTTTTATTTCTCCTGGAGCTTCATTTCCTCCAAATATGACTTTTGCACCTCTGACTTCCTTGAATTTTGACAAATTTTTCTTGTTTCCTGTCATATGTCCGGAATGTACCACTATCCATGTACCAGGTTCCTTGCACTCACTGCTTGAACCTGCAAACAAGGAAATTAAGTTTTAGGTACCCATATTTGTCTGGGTCCTGAGGGGTTAGTATTGTAAGATTATCCAACCAACCTATAGCCAAATGGTTTGACTCTAAGGGGTTGCCATCTATTAGTGCCATAATCATAATTAATTTTGGCAAATTGCTTGGGGATTCTAGGTTCATACAAATTGCCTCTTTTTGTCCGTATGCCCGCATACGTGTTTTAGCAATTGCCTTCTTTGGGTAGTTGTGATATCTCCGAGTGTAGTGCCTAGGTGCATATGTGTGTCTTTGATGAAAGCTCTTATACCTTTGGAATGGCCTTTGCCGAGTTCTAGGCCTTTGCCATTTTGCTTATATTCCATAGGTCTTTGCCGATAGTTCACATTATTCCAATCACTTGGCTTGGGTATTTTCTACCATTCCCTTCATACGTATTTCTTTTATAGAACTTCTCTGGGTTTTTGGTAGCTCTGTTTCTTCTTTACAGTATTTCCTGTTGGAGTTTGCTTTGAGGAACTCGGCCGATTTCTTCTCGCTTGTCCTCTCAAAGACACTCAACTCAACTCGATTTCCTTTTCCTTTATAACCAAGGCCGCTTTGTTTGTAATTGTGCTTTGGGATAAATGTGTGTGCACCATTTGAAGTTTTGGATTTTTGAGATACTTCATTGCTAGAAGATCCTTTTTCAAAATCACTTTTGGAGCTTGACATAGCACGAGGAATTAAATCCTAAGCCTGTCTTGTCTCCACATTCTCTTTGACTCATAATAAGATCATCCAATGATTTAGATGCCTTAGTGAATGAGGCAATCACATATTTGAGGTCATTTTCCTCTTTTTCTATAGCAGCTATTTCTCGCTTATTAGCTTAGCATTTTCGGTCTTTAAACTTTCATTCTCATCAACTATTTGACTTAGAGTACTCGGCTCCTTAGTCAACTTGTGAGTTTTGGCTTTTGAGTAGGCTATTTTCCTCATTTAGTAGTGTGTGTGAGGATTTAATGTGTTCAAAATCTTTCATCATTTTGCCTAATGAATCATAAAGATCAGTGGGTGATGAAGTGTGTGTGTCACAATCACTATCACTAGAATCGAGTGTGATGAGTTAGAGTGTACCTCATCTTCTTGGTCGTTTGGTCTTGTTCCTTGGCCATCAAACAGATCAAGGCTTCTTCTTCGTAGTCACTTGAGTAGTCGGCTTCACTACTCTCTCAATCAAGTTGTGTCTCTTGACTTGGCTGTCTCAAAGATCTCTGCAGCCAACATTGCCTTTTTCTTTTTCTTGTCTTCTTTCTCTCAAGACCTTTCTTTCTTCTTCATTCCCCGTATTTGTTGACTACAGGATATGGGCAATCAATGGCATAGTAACCTGGTTGCCTACAGCCCAAAGATAGATTTTCAACCTTTTGATCACTCTTTCTATTCTTGGATTGTCACCCCTTGATATTCAACTTTTTGATGCTCTGTTCTCTTGGTTGGCCTATCTTCCTTGACTTGGAGGAGCCGAGTGTCTTCCGGAGGATTCGCCCTTGCCTCTCTTGTAGTTCTTATTGAAGAACTTGTTAAACCTTTTAACCATCGGGCTATTTCCTCTTGGTCAATGACTTCTTTGACCTCAACTGTCTTGCCATCCTTAACAATTAGAGCAAAATGCTTTTTTGGGTACAACTGTCTCTTCCTCGGTCTTTTCTTCTCACCAAATTCGTAGGCTTTGAGATCCGAGAATAACTCATGGTTGGATGTCTTGGATAGGTCCATGGAGTGTCCCATGGCCATGACTTTCATATCCCACTCGGTTGGGAGACTTCTTAGAATCTTCATACACATTTCCTTCTGTATATTCTTTTTCCAAGTGCGAGATAGCTCGTTGGTAATTTCGTGAACCGAGCATCCAGGTTGATCCAGGGTCTCTCCTGCGATCATTTTGAAATTTTCAAATTTCTCAGACACCACCGATAATTTATTTTCCTTGATTTGCTCTGAGCCTTCACAAATCAATGTTAGCTTGTCCCAGATTTCTTTAGCCGTTTTGCATGATTTGACTTTATTGAACATGGCTTTGTCCAAGGTTTTGTAAAGAATGTCCTTGGCCACATTGTCCAGGTTATATCTTTTTCTCATCATCATTTGTCCATTCAACTCTTTGTTTTTCAACCATGACCGCCTGGGAGCAACATCCTCTTCACCTTCAAACGCAGCTCTCTCTTACATTGTGTTCACTTTTAAAATTTGCAGCTGGCCCATCCTCTATTACTATCCACATCTCATCATGTAATGCTGATAGATGAGCCTGCATACGAATTTTCCAATCATCAAATTCTTCAATTGTGAACATAGGGATGCGTGTCAAATTTGCTTCCATGATAATAACTTTTGATGATAAAAAGAGTTTTGAAAACTTAAGTACTAAAACAGACTTTGAAAAATTTGGAGATCTAGTTCAAGAACTGGTGTGGAAGGCTCAATGAACCAACCGCTCCGATACCACTTGTAGGTCCCAAGGGGTGTGAATGTAAGGTTTAGAAGGGGGTTGAATAAACCTTACCAACTTTTCGATTTAGTCCTTTTAAATATTCGAGTTAATACTTCACAACCGAGTCCTTGATGGACAACTAAGTTAGTTTATCAAAGAGTTAGTTACTCAACAGACTGACCGAGCCGTTGATAGAATAACTCGATTGTTTTGACTAAAGACTTAACTCGATCTGTGATTTGTTTTCAAGAAAGACTTTACACCATTAAATTTAGTTTAGTATTGATTTAATACTTTGTTTTAGTACTTAGAGATTATCAAGTGGATAACAAATTTATCACAGAGTTAAATAAATAAGGTGCGAAAATTAAAGTCTTTGAAATGTAAATGACACGATAAGTTTTTATAGAGGTTCAAGATGAGGTAATTCTTCTACTCCTCTCTTCTCCAACTCCCTGGAGGAATCCACTAGGTATTGATCAAGATATCTGAGTGGTAATAGTCCCGGATACAAGTCTTGATCACACAAATGACTTGATCCTTTGGGACTCGATCCGAGATGCCTTGGTCACGCAACGGGCTTCTCGTGACGACTCTTTCTTCACAGGCGCTGCCTTGCTACTACAGCCCACTTGCTCAAGCTCCTTGGATTTGATCACGAAGCCCTCCAAAAACTTGAGACTGGTTCGACCTTGAACCTTCCTACAATCCTCCGTGGAATGTAGACCCCTTGATTCTTCAACAATTTCCTCTTCAACTCGATTGAAGTTATCTTTCCTTCACAGTGAGTGATGGATTGATTTTCTTCGTAATGTAGGCTTGAGGATTAATCTTGAATGATTTGAGAATATCTTAGGTTACAAAAATGTTTGCTTGAATGTTCGTGGTTCAGTAACCTTCTCTCGTAGTCATTCCTCGCCTTTTATAGTGATCTTTCAAAAATCGCCCGTTGAAGAGATAGGCTTATTTTTGAAAGTCACTTGTGGTCGTTGGCTTTGTCTTGTTGCGATCCTTGGAATTGCCACTTCCTCGTATGAATTGTTCTTGACTTTTCGTAGTTCGACATGGTGCAGTGCTTCCCATTGGTTTATTCCTTTTGCACGCTTCGGGACTCAAAGACTTCGAGAAAGGTAGTATGGAGGTATTACTTGTTTAAGTAATTCCCTTGATTTCGTGCAACGGATCTCTTCCATTATCTCGATTTGACTGCATTTCCTTGCTTTCCCCAGGTGACATAGAGTCGCTTCCAATCATTGGATGACTCTTCTCCGTCACTTCAACTTGAGACTTGGCTATCTTGAGTTGACTTGATGATACTCTACTCACCGCATCTCACCGCTCCTTCATCGAGTTCCCATCTTCTTTTCTTTGCCATACTCAAATGCCTCACAATGAGTCTTCCTTCTAGTCTCTAGTTGTCTTCTTGCATGTTTAGGCATAGGAGCTTAACTCACTTGACCAAATTTATTTATTACAATGCAAACTTTTACAACGAAAATGGGGGGTGCCAACTTCCTATTCTAAGTTTTACATGGCATTCATCAAAATCTAAACAATAAATTTCCCAACAATGGTCATAAATGTCCTTATCCCCTATCTCTCTTTCTTGGTTTAAAAAAAATAATTTTTCTTTCCTATTTTCTTCTTCTTTATAAAGATAACAATCTTTTTTTTTTCCTTTCATATTTTCGATTTTTGAATATTCAAAACATGATTGGAAATAAGTTTAAGTCACTTGAACCAAACTAATGTATTTCTTGCTTCAAAATATTTATGTATAATGCGGGTAATTCGCTTAATTAAAGAGGAGAAGAAAAACTGGAATGTTCAACATGGCATGATCGTGCCACCATAGATGTGAGCACGATCGTGCCACCATAAATATGAGCATGATCGTGCAACAATATGGGGCAGCACACTATGGGGCACGATCGGGGCACCATAAATGTGAGAACGATCGTGCAGCAATATGGGGAAACACAATATGGGGCACGATCGTGCCACCATAAATGTGAGCATGATCGTGCCACATAATAGGGCAGCACACTATGGGGCACGATCGTGCCACTATAAATGTGAGCACGATCGTGCAGCCCAATGGGGCAGCACGATCGTGCTACTTTAGGGAATGATACACATTGGAAACCAATAGGAAAAATTCTCTCTCTAAGGACACGACCGCCGACTGCCTTCCTAACTTTTTCCGGTCGTCTTCTCCGGTGGTTCTCATGGCGGAACCACCCTGGCACGAGTACACATCCAATTTTGCAGCCCCATCGCATTCTAGCCAACAACCCTGATCAACTATGTCTCTTGCGAATCACGTCAATGTCCTGAACCACAAACCCGCTAAAGACAGTCCGTTTATGGCTGCTGCTACGGCGACGAGAGTTCCTCCGACGGCGCCTTCTTGGTACTCGTCCTTCGGAATCCCACCTTCTTTCGTTCCAATGCGATCTTCGCTCCCAGCCCAAGCCCATACGCTCCTAGGGTTAGTGCCGCCAGAAAATTACCTGTCTTCGATGCATGCGTCTTCATCATCTACCCCTGCTGCTCCTCCGTCCGCGCCCAATGCTGCTGCTGTCATCGATCATGGCAGGCCTCTGCAGGGGGCTCCGTCCCCCCATTCTTTGCATGACACTCATATTAGGGGGGTGCCATTCATTACCCCCATGGCCTCTGCCAGCCATGGGGGGGCTGGCCCCCTCCCATCTGTCTATGGGGGGCCGGCGGCTACTCTTCCATCATCCCAGGCCCGCCCCCTCCCCAGGGGAGTGATGACCCCTGGGCCGCTATCCATCATCCGCATCGTCCATCGCTCATGGGCCCACATCCTATTTCATATTCCAAGAACGCGCAACGAAATGCTGGATATCTTGCTCCAACGTCTTCCGATTATGAAACGAACCTGCGACATTCGGCTCATTCTTCAAATGCTAACCCCAATTTTGGATACTCTTTTGCTAAAATAGTTGGAGGTACCAATCATCTGGATTCCACGCCTCAGGCCCCAGGTAATGCAAATTTGTTTTCCACAGTGGTTTCTGGTAAAAGTCAGTCTATTCCAAAACCGGTTCGAAAAGGTGATTACTATTCCGTTACTATTGATGATAATGTTTACCAACAACGTCTCGCTGAATTTTCCTACTCTTTAATTGGACGGGTTCTTTTGGGAAAAGGTAACAAGCCATGGGCGACTATGCTTTTGCATAAACGCCTATCTGAATTATTGGGTATTAAGAATGACTGGAAATTAATTCCCTTGGGCAAGGGATTTTTTTGTGTCAAATTGTTTAGTGCGCAGGATCGATCTCGGGCTCAGCAATGCGCTACTTGGACGCTTAACCCTGGTACTATCCGTTTATCTCCATGGGTGCCGGACTTCACCCCTTATAAGGTTCAAACCTCCGTGGCCAGTGTTTGGGTACGCATTTTTGAACTCAGTTTGGAATACTGGGACCCCAATAACATCATGGGGATTGCCAGTGCTCTTGGGAATCCATTACAAATTGATCAACGCTCACTGGATGGTTCTTTGGGTCATTTCGTTCGGGTTCTGGTGGACATTGATCTCTCTAAACCGCTGGAACAACACATCATGGTAGAATGCACGGGCAATTGTTCTTTTGTTTCTGTCAGTTATGAAAAACTCCCTCAGTTTTGCTCGAGGTGTAGTGTTACGGGACACTGAACAACTTCTTGTCGTCTTAACAAAGCGGGTAATATGGCTACGGAAGGGCGTGCATCACCGGCCCAGGGATGCTCACGGGAGCTTGTAACTCGCCACAATTCAGTGCAGCGAGGGCGCTCCAGGGTTCGTAGAGTTTATCGTCCTGTTCAACAGACAAGGGCAAGACCGTTGATGACTCAATGGGAAATACGGGTTCGGCTACGTGCGCAGGATCTCCCCCTCGCACCATAGTCACTTGCTCTACAGACATCCATCTTGGTAACACCTTTGAGGCTCTTGGTTCAGTCGACTCCCAGGATCAGCAATCCGCAGATTACCAAGCCGAGTATCCAGTTAGGGAGTCATCTCCCAAGGCCAATACTTCCAATACGGGAACGGTGTCCACCATTATGCCTATTACGGTTCAATATCATTTGGGGAAGCCTATTCGTGCTCTGAGCCGTGCTTTCCGGGACAGCTCCTTGGATTCGGCTAAAGATAGAATTCTCCGGAAAGTTACGTCGGGGCCGTCGCCCCCTGCTCTTGAAGTTACTATTGAACCGGAGAGCTCAGAACCACACGAGATGAACTTTGCAGCTTCCAAGAGATGGGCAGACTATGCCGAAGAAGTGGGTCATCCTCAACCGTCAGACTCTGCTACGCACCACACGCCTGTTTTCACCGTGCGATCGTCATGGGCGTCACCCCCCCAACTTTCTCAATGAATTTCATCTTCTGGAACATTCGGGGGATTGGGAATGTTGCATCTCGCAATGTTCTTAAGGCTTTATGTCAGCAACATAAACCTTCTATTTTGGCTATCTTTGAGCCCAAGGTGGACATTTCGGCAATTTCTTATTCTTATTGGCAGAGCTTGGGGCTGACTTTTGTGACTCAAAATTTTCGGGGGAATGGACGGGCAGATATTTGGGTTTTTCGTGACTCCACCATCACAATCCTTAGCCAGGTTTGGTCTTCTACCCAATGCATTATTTTGCAAGTTCAATTTGGTGCTTTGGTTTATCATGTTGCTTTTGCTCACGGTTTGTGTGATTACATTGCACGACGTGCACTTTGGTTGGATTTGAGGAATTTGGGTCTTACTGACATGTTGATTGTTGGGGATTTTAGCGCGGTCTTGGGACATCATGAGCGCTCGCGCAATGATACTCTCTCCCAAGCCTCGTGTCAGGATTTCAGGGATTTCATGGAGGATGCTGGTCTGTTTGCGGTGCCGACTAAAGGGAACTCATTTACTTGGTGCTCCCCCCGCAAGACTCTATCTTTACTTCAAGCTAAGTTGGACCGAGCTCTTGCCAGTTGTCAATTTTTCTCTCTTTGGCAAGCTGTCAAGGGCTTAGTTCTTCCACGTATTAGATCCGATCACCACCCCATTTTGGTTTCTTGTTCTTCTTCAATTAGCAGGGGGCCGGTCCCATTCCATTTTCAACGTATGTGGGTGCATCATCATTCATTCCGGGATTTGGTTACCACTTCTTGGGCTTCTGCATGTGACACGCCCAACCCCTTGCTGCGTGTCATGTGGAAGCTCAAATTGCTGCGACAGGTTATCAAAGACTGGAATAGAGAAGTGTTTGGGGACGTTAACCGTAAGGTGGAATTCCAGATGGAGCAAGTTCGTCAGATTCAGGCAGACATTGAGACTTTGGGTTATTCTGCTGCTCTCAGGGATAAGGAACTGGATGCCCAACTCAGGCTCTCCCAGACGTTGCAATTTCAATCAGAATTCCTTAAGCAAAAAGCCCGTACTGCGTGGCTTAAGGACGGGGATCGTAATACAACATTTTTTCATCGGTGTACCCAGGTTCGTGCGGGACGCGCGGGGATACAGGGACTTATGGTGGCAGGCAGTTACACTGATGATACTGCGATACTTGGGGATCATATCATTTCTTTTTACAAGGAGCTCTTCGCGGATAACGGGCGTTCCGCACCGGATTACTCTTTAATTGACCAGGCTATTACTCCAAGGGTTGGGGCGCAGGATAATGCCAATCTAACAGCCATTCCCTTGGACTCAGAGATTAAAGAAGCGGTTTTTGATATGGATTCAGATAGTTCTCCGGGGCCAGATGGGTTCAATGGGACTTTTTATCGCTATTTCTGGGATGTCATCTCCGCCGAGGTGACTACAACTGTTCATTTTTTCTTCAATAGTTCGTCACTACCTCTGGGATTGAATGTCAGTTTTATGGCGCTCATCCCAAAGACCAAGGATGCGAATGTCATTGAAAACTTCCGCCCAATTGTTATGAGCAATTTCCTTTTCAAGATCATCACGAAGATATTGGCTACGCGATTAGGTTCGATTATTTTAGACTATTTATCGTCGATGCAGTTTGGTTTTATCCCCGACAGACAGATTTATGATTGTATTGCCATGGTATCTGAAGGGTTCAATGTTTTAAAGGGTCGCACGAATTTGAATATGATCCTGAAAATCGATATCCGAAAGGAATTTGACACATTGAGATGGGATTTATTGCTATACGTCTTGCGCCGTTTCGGTTTCTCAGGGGTCTTCGTGCATTGGGTTGAGATGGTCCTTCGGTCGTCCAGGATATCAGTGTTGTTGAATGGGACGCCGGTGGGTTATTTTCCCTGTTTCATAGGAGTCAGACAAGGGGATCCTTTATCACCGTTATTGTTTTTCATTGCGGAGGAGGTTCTGGGTCGGTTTATTGAAGTGGCGAGGGATCAGTCTAGATTACTCCCCTTCACAGCGCCCAGGGGTATCATCTTTCCATCATCCATCTTATATGCGGATGATATTGTCATTATGTGTGGGGCTTCTTCTGCCAATGCCCGGGTCTTGCTTCAGATTCTTACTCATTATGAAGACATCTCGGGTCAAGTGTTTAATCCACAAAAATCCAAAGTTTACTTTGGTTTGCGGTTTCGTCATATGTCCGTGGGAGGGTGCAACACATCTTGGGGATCCATCCAGGGGCGTTCCCTACTGTTTATTTAGGCGCTCCAATATTTAAAGGCGCTCCCAAGGTCGCGGATTTACAGCCTGTCTTTGACAAGATAATCCTCAAATTCAGAAGATGGAAAGGTTCGTCTCTTTCCCTTGCTGGTAGAGTTTGTCTTGTTGACTCGGTGATTACTAGCTCTTTTATGCACACCATGTTGGTTTATAAATGGCCTAGTTCGCTGCTCAAGAAAATGGAAAGAGCCATGCGTAACTTCATTTGGACCGGGGATGTGAATTCCAAGGGGAAGGTGGTGGTCAATTGGAATAGATCTTTGCGCGCCTGAGTCAAGGGGGGGATCAAGGCGTGCGCTCAATTGTGGTTGCTAACATGACTTTCTTGATGAAATTGGGTTGAAAGGTTTTGAACTCGGACTCGGTGGTTTACAGAACCCTCAGACAATGGTACTTTTCAAGAGCTGGGCTGGGGAGATTCGGCGGTCCTTTATTCCTTCTTCAATCTGGGCTGGGATTAAACCCTGCATTTCCGATTGCTTGGAGAATGCTCGTTGGATCCCAGGTGCTAATTCCGAGGTTCTATTCTGGATTGATAATTGGTTGGGCTACACTATAGCAGACAGAATTGGCATCCCAGAGGAGTATACTTATTTCATCAACGCATTTCTGACTACTTTTATGATGGGTCGTGGCACTTCACCTTCTCTTTTGTGGAGGCCTATCTGGAGCTGGTCCATGCCATCGTGCGCGTCCCGATCGCGCTAGATTCCTGGGATACACGTGTTTGGACAAACTCGGAGGATGGTTTGGTTACCTCGAAGGCGGCTTACAACCATATATGCACCCACAGCCCGGCAGTTAGATGGGGTTCTTGGATTTGGTCGCAACATATCCCGGAACGGAGATCGGTGGTAGCATGGAGGGCCATTCACAACCGACTAGCTGTCCAGGATTCATTACGAGCTAGGGAAAGTTTTACTGGCCCTTCGGTTTGTGTTCTCTGTAGAGAATCGGAAGAATCGGTTGATCATTTATTTGTCTCTTGTGCTTTTGCAGGAACTATATGGCGATGGATCTTCCATGCTTTCCAAGTTCACCCTTTTCAGACTTATAACTTCAATGAGTTACTGGTGCGGTTAATGTCTTTTCATTTCAGTGACCAGGTTGCTTTCCTTTGGCGTGTGGCGATACTTTCCTGTATCTGGATCATATGGCATATCCGAAATGAGCTGACTTTCAACAACAAAATATGGACTCTGGAGGCGGCGATCATTCATCTACAGGTTCTCATTTTAGAATCATCGTCTTTGGATCGGGGATGCATGCACAATGATCAACAAGACTTATTTATCTTGCGCGGACTGCGAGTTCCTGGAAGGGCTAGACAAGCTCCAAGGATTGTGGAGGTTCATTGGCAAAAACCCCTCCCGGGTTGGATCAAGGTTAACACGGATGGCATCGCTTCAAGGGCGCGGGGAAATCTCACAGCGTCGGGGTCTTCCGGAATTGTAGAGGTTTCTTTCGAGGGTGCTTTGTTCACCTTTGTGGATCAGGGTATGCGTTTGAAGCTGAATTGGTTGCAACAATATGGGCGATTTAGTATGCTTTTGCTAAGGGCTGGACACAACTTTGGCTGGAGTCGGACTCAATGTATGTGGTGAACTTGCTAGAGAAAAGATCGACGGAAGTCCCGTGGCGCCATCTTAGCTACTGGCGCCACACACTTCACCTTCTCGAGCGCATGGATCTCGTAGTCTCACATATTTTTCGGGAAGGCAATCGGGTTGTGGACATGCTGAGCAAGAAGACGGAGAGCGGCACATGGTGGGGCGCCCGCCCATGGAGCTCCTACACTACCTCACAGATGACTATGTTGGACAATCCCACTATAGGTTTGTTATTTAGTGCGCCACCGCTTCAGGTTTCTTCTCCCATTTTTAGGCGCCTACTCTTTTCTGGGGGATACTCTTTTTCCTTCCAATGGTTTTTCCCACAAGGGTGGGTTTTACCTTGGAATGTTTTAACGAGACCCCAACCATTCAGCCATTTGGTCGGCTTGTGACCATTTCTTTTGGTTTTTGACATTATTTCAAGGATTATCTTTGGTTACCTGATCAGCCTGTGATCAGGACTACTCTTTTTTCTTATATATATATATATATATATATATATATATATATATGATTTGTTCAAATGAGACCACTTCTCCTAAGTGAGACCGTGAGGACTTTTATTGACCATTGATTAATAAATTTGGATGGATGAGATCTTCCCCCTATTTTAAGTATCTGCCTCTCATGCGGGACAATTTAGTAATTTTTCTTTTTTATCAAATTTTTTTATGGGGGCAAATCTTTAATATGCAGCCCACGTTTTCATGAAAAAAAAAACATATATTTGATTGCCGTGATTTGGGGGCTTTCATTTGGGTTTTACTTCCAATTTTTCCACCATTAAACCAATCTGTATCACGAGAGTTCGAAAAAAAAATTAATCAAGCTTGTAGGTGTTTTAAGGTTTGACAATTTTGACGGTGTCTTCTCCATAGGTATGTATGTTTTGTATAACTAACAAATAATTTATTCCTTTTAATTAGTTGTCAAAGTAGTTTTTTATTTTATTTCACCCACTCGATTTTATGGTTTAGGTATATTTTCTAAGGCTTTTGATTTGCCATCGTTGAAGGTATGATGTTAATTTGTATTTTTTTTTGCGAGCATGAATTTAAGTTTTCGGTTGTTTCTGTTCAGTTTAGGTTTTTTTAAAGTGAAGAGGGGTCATTCATTTGTAATGGGAGAAGGACGATTTTGAGGGAATCAAACTCAGTATAATTTTACTCTTTTTTAGGGAGATGGAGTTAGTCGTTCAATGTTTTTATGAGAAGGTAGTATAAGTTAAATGTGTTGTTGAGTTTTTAGAATATGAGGTGGAAGGCATAAATCAGAAGGGAGAATGAGGAAAAATAATATCCAATTGATTTATAATGCATGAGTTTATTATATGTATTGCATAATTAGTTATATTATACTGCATATTTAGTTATATTATAAATTATATTCATAGTTCGATAATTTGTACTGTATAATTAGTTTAATTATACTGCATATTTAGTTCTTTCTACTGTATAGTTAGTTTATTGACATTGCATAGTTTTCTCTCCTATAACACATATTTCGCTTTATTAAACTGACAATTATATTCATCTTGTTGCATATTTAGATCTATTTTGCTGCAAATTTAAATAAGATATAATGCATATTAAGTTTACATTCAACGCATAGTGAGCTCAATTGTAACAAGGACTTAATGCTTAATTAGTTCATATTTATTGCATAGTTAGCTCATTGACATTGCATAGTTATCTCTCTTATACTGCATATTTAGCTTTATTATATTGTAATGTTGTGTTTTTTAATTGTATAGTTAGATATAGTTTCCTGCATAGTTAAGTATGGTATACTGCATAATTATTTTTCAATCAATGCATAGTTTAAGTGCATCCATTTGGTATGGATAATTTGTATCTTGGTTTTTTACTGCTTAAGTAGTGCATTAGTATTGCATATTTAGTTTATTATCTATGTATATTATCATTTATTAGCTAATTTAATTTCTCCAATGGAAAGACATTGTATTTGATGTTGCATAATTAGGTATCATTTGATGCATATTTAAGTATGTTATACTGTATATTTTTTTTTATGTATAATGGTGATTATATTGTATATTTTACATGTATTTTAATTTTTTTATGTAGCTGGATATGGCTTGATTTAAAATACAGTATTTTTTTAATTTTTTATTATTAATTATTATTTTTGTTTGAATGTGATATTTTTTTCCGCAGTATTTGGTATCCAGAGGATGCGTCCAAATGGGATGGGCTGTTCAAAAATCCAGTCCAATTAGAATATCTATTTGAATATTCGATATGCGACATATGGAGACTTACATGGCGGAGCATACCAAGTACAAGTCAACAATAATGCTTGACGATGACAATGAGTAAAGAGATAAAATTTGGAAGAAGCTAGGAATGTGGGAAGAAGAAATTATAGTTTTTTTGGGGGAAATATTTGATGTTAGTTGGACAAGTTTTTTTTTATTGTTTTTTTGTGGTTAAATGTTATGGTGCATGGTGTAAAATATTGATGTTCGCAATTGAATTTAAATATTTATAATGCATTTTTTTTATATATGTGTACGCATTTTGTATTAATGTTGCAGTATTTTAATTATTGTGTATAATAACAATTGTAGAAATTGCATACTTTTAGATTAAATATTGCATACTTAGAAATAACATATTGTTTTTGTTAAGATGACTAAATTCTCATATACCTAGAATTTTTATATCGTACTATTTGCTTTTTTTTAAAAGAAAAATATAATATATCAAATGCAGTGACAAATTGCATATTTAGAACTAATTTATTGCATAATTATAATGAACATGTTGTCTGTCTCCACTTCCATTATGCATTTATCATGAAATTGAATTGTCGTGCTTTTTATTAAGGAAAAGATTAAATTGAATTGGCGTGAGTTAATAGATATGTGTTCCTTTATTGTAGGAGACTGATTGAATTAGCGTAATTTAATAAATTACATTCCTATTTTGTAGGAGTTTAATTGAATTGAGGTAATTAAATGGATATACATTCCTATTTTAAAGGAGTTTGATATGGTAGTTTTTTACGTTTTTTTTTGCTTTGTCTATTATACCCTTAGCATAATTAATTTTAAATTATTAATATATTTTATGATGTTTAAATCTGAGCCACCCATGGAATTATTACAACGGTCCAGATTAGTCCCTACGGTCTCACCGCAGGCACTGGTCTCATTAGATCCAACCCCTATATATATATATATATATATTCGAACTTATTAAAAAAAACGATCATGCTACTTTAGTAAGGATATTTTTGTCATTTCAAAAAAAGTAAAGGTATTTTTGTCTTTGTGGGTAAAAAGATGTTTTTTTATAAAAATTGGTAGAAACGTTGTTTAACTATCCAAATAGGGTAAAAAAAACCACGTTATTCAGTTTTATACTATTCATAAAATCAAAAATATATCGTATCAAGTGTTCGATAGAAAACAACTGATTTTCATCTAATTTTCAAAGCTACTTTTGTTACATATATAAAATTTACATCACCGTCTCCACTCTTACTGAAGGAACTAATTGTTGGGTCCACCACTAATTTACCAATAATAATTTTAAATAATAAAAAAGTTTTTAAAACTTATTTCAATACATAAAAATATATTTTTATTTGTATCAAGTATTTAGGTGTAAAAAAAGTCTTAAAAATACTCATTAAAAATCAATTCATTTCTAACCACGTATTTATTCTTAGATTACATTCAACCAAACATATTTTCATTTCTCATGCGACAATCAACATTCAACACCCACTCAATGGAATAGCGAAAATGAAAATTCACAATAGTGTCTCCATTTAATATTTTGACTCATGTTTTATCTGATTAAATTAAATATCTATATATTAGAAATGAAGATAAAATAAATTAATTAATTATGATTGAAAATGATTAATAAATGAATTCAACTGAAAGGAAAGTCACATGTTTTATATCATATATATTATTGAACCACGATCCATTTTCATTTACCATGCAAACTATATATCAAAGAAAAAGGAAAAATAAAAATACGAAGAAAGATAAATAATCTATAACATAATATTGTCACATATTTAATCAATGTTGAATATTCACTTATTATACATCCGGTATATATAATTATTGTCTCCTCATACATAATGAAAACACCTTGTACGACATTCAGTAAATTGTATTCAATATTTAAAATTCATGAAATAATGATTAGTATTTCATGTATGAATAAAATATTTAAGTACTTCAAATATTATTAATGTAGGTCCCAAGGGGTGTGAGTAAGGTTTAGAAGGGGGGGAGTTGAATAAACCTTACCAACTTTTCGATTTTAGTCCTTTTAAAATATTACAGAGTTAAATACACAGCTAAGTCCTTGAGGGACAACTAAGTTAGTTAACCAGCAGAGTTAGCCACTCAACAGACTCGATTGAGCCGTTGATAGAATAACTCACTTTGTTTAGTCTAAGCCTTAACTTGGTTGTGATGAGATTTTTCAATTGGAAGACTTAACACCCTTGAATTTGGTTTAAGTTTGTTTTAACACTTGGTTTTAGCACTTTGTTAATTATCGGTTGGATAGCAAATTATCGCAGATATAAAATGATATGCAGAAATTAAATGCTTTGAAATGTAAATGACACAATAATTTTTATAGAGGTTCAAGATGGGGTAATTCTTCTACTCCTCTCTTCTCCAACTCCCGGAGGAATCCACTAAGTATTGATCGAGTACAAAGTGGTTATCATCCGATACAAAGTCTTGATCACACAAATGACTTGATCCTTTGGGACTCGATCCTGAGATGCCTTGGTCACACAAAGGCTTCTCGTCCGACTCGCCTTCTTTCACGGGTGGTCAGCTTGCTACTTGACTCACTTGCTCAAGCTTCTTGGATTTGATCACGAAGCCTTCCAATAACTTGAGATTGGTTCGACCTTGAACCTTTCTACAATCCTCCTTGGAAAGTAGACCCCTTTTGATTCTTCAAAAGTTTTCTCTTCAACAGTTTGAAGTTGTCTTTCCTTCACAGCTTATTGTTGGATCGATTTCCTTCGAGATTTAGGCTTGAGGATTTTGCTTGAATAACTTGAGAATATTTTGCAGGTTACAGTATGAATAAATGCTTGATTTCTCGTGGTTCAGGTTTGCAAGGTAACCTTTTCTCAAAGTGATTCCTCAGCCTTTTATAGTGAACTTTCAAAAATATGCCCGTTGAAGAGATAGGCTGATTTTCAAAAGTCACTTGTGTTCGTTGGCTTATCTTGTTGCAGTCCTTGATGTTGACATTTCCTCGTATTAAATGAATGTTCACTTTTTCGTAGTCGACATGAGGTGCGATGTTTTTCCATTGGTTTATTCCTTTTGCACGCTTCCGGGGATCAACACTTTAAGGCATGGCAAAGCATGGAAGTATTACTTGTTTAGGTAATATTCTTGACTTCTGTGCAACGGATTCTTTTCAGTTGTCTTGACTTGACTGCAGTTCTCTAACTTCCCCAGGTGACTTCGAGTTTGCTTCCAATCAATGGATGACTCATCTGTCACTTCAACTTGATACTTGGCTTCTTGAGTTGACTTGACTGACACTTCACACAAACAGTATCCCGGTGATACTCCTTCAGTCGAGTTCTTGACTTCTCCTCCTTGCCATACTCAGTTGTTTCACAGTGGAGTCTTCATTTCAGTCTTCAGTTGACTTCTTGTATATCCAGGCATAGCTGACTTGACTAAGCTCGTACAACCTTATCTATTACAATGCAAATTACAAGGAAAATGGGGTGCCAACTTTCTAGTCTAAGTTTTACATGGCATTCATCAAAATCTAAATAATAAATTTCCCAACAATTAATACATTGGTTTTGTTTCAATATCTTCCTCATTACATTTATTGTAAGTGACATTTACTTTATTTTCCAGAAATGATGCAAATCCATGAAGATGTGTGATTTGTTTTCCACTTTATCAACAATTTCTTTGAAACAATAATACATAAATAGAAATTGCTTAGTATACTACATAAGTTAATTATATTTTGTGAATACATATATAATATTGTTGATATGGTTGTAAATTTTCAATATTGTTTCAATATATAATTTATTTTCAGTAAGTATAGATCGGAATGGATTATTAACTAATTGTTTTATACAACTCAATTCAAGAAAATTTTAAAAATAATATAATAGTAAAAATATTTTTATGTTTAGTTTACGGTCATTTTTTCTCTTATTTAGCTTTGATGGTTGGGGACGTCTTTTTTTAAATTACTTTTATGATTTTTTTGAATTAGATACATTACAAATAATTAATTGAGTAATTGTGTTAGTCCAAGTGGCTACGATAATCTAGAGGGGGTGAATAGATTATGCCGATTTTCCGAGTTTTGCCCTCTTTTTCGACTATGAAGATGATAGCAAGAATATAAATGCAGAAAATAAAAAACACACAATGATTTATAGAGCTTCTCCCCACCTAGGGACTATGTGCTCTACCACCCCAGTATCTCCGGGATGGATTTCGAAAAAGAAAAAGAATTTTATTAATAGTTACCACAACTATTACACCACAACCTTTCAAGATCACCACAATCTTCTTACAACACCTTCAAGGAGATTACACACAATCTTCCTTCACCTATGAAGAGTTCCACACTCTTCAACACCTAAGATCACCCAAGTCTGCTCTTACCACAAGAACAACAACAAGGATATCTTGTTTTGGATGATTGACAAAATTCAAGATTACAACTCGATAATGAAGTATACAAACTTTGAGTGCAATTGTAATCAAGAATAAAAGCCTAGACCTCAAAATGTGCAAGTGCAAGAGCTTAGGCTATTATAACAAGAAATATGACAATGAACAACAAAGTGTTTGCTTGTATGTATTTGCTTGTGTTGTTGTGTTATCTTGTTTCTTGAATGCTTCCGCTATTTATAGGGGAGGTCTTGGATTTATTTCCAGACATAGGCTCCTTCTTGGAGTTTGATTTCTACAAAAAAAAATATACAATTAAAATCAAGATTATAGCTGTTAGAAATCAACCCCCTAAAATGAGGAAAAACTGTCTGCAGGCTCAACGGATAGTTTGCTGTAAAAAACATAGGGCGATCGGTCGAATAGAAACAAGGGTTTGAAAATATTCAAACAAAAATACCCAGGGGGACCGATCGATGGAGGGTCCGACCGGTCGACCCCTGTGTAGACTGGTCTGGGTCCTTATTTCACAATACAGAGAGAAGGCATGTTCTACAGACACCGGTCAACCTATGTCGACCAGTCGACGCCACCAGTCGGCCTCTAGGTCGACCGGTCGACCTCCTGTCAAAATGTGTTCGTTTCTGTTTCTAAAATCAACTTCAGACACTGGATGCCCTATAGGGCGACCGGTCGAACACAAGACAGAAGTGTTGTCCAAATTTTTGTCGAAAATAAACTTAAAGAAATACTCCGAAAAAATAGTAAAAACATTTTAGAACGATCGGGAGTATTTGGACAACATTTAAAACACTGTTTTGGTGTAAAAACACAGTTAAACAAAATCATCAAAATCATGATAAAAATATTTATCTAACAAACTCCCCCTTTTTGATGATTACAAATCAAAACAATTTTAAGAGGTCGATTTTGAATACAAAACATTTTTTCCGGTCAAAGAATAACTATCCGTTTTAAGCAACAACAATCCATGCATAATAGACACAGGGATGGGAGTAAAGTTTTTCAAAATATTTTGCAAAAGCTCCCCCTTTCAACATGCACAACAAGATAAATATAGAAGCAATCAAATAAAAGCTAAAAGCTCAGCTTTTACAAAAAAACTTGAATATCATGAGCTTAGAAGCTCCCCCTGTCAATGAGACATCATCAAACAAGTATAAAAGTCCATAACACATCAAATGGACTAAGTATGATACACAACCTTTGGCTTTTAGGAGCCACAACTTATAGCTTTTTTTGCGAGCTTATTTTAGCTTCTTTTAGCTAAAGAGCTTATTTCTTGTTTCTCCCCCTTTGGAATCATCAAAAAGAGTGTTAGCACGATAAAAACATCTTATAATCATATCAAAGTGCGTATTTGAACCGATTTATCGAGCTTTTCAAATAATAGCTTAAATTCCAAGTAAAAAGGGAAAAATTGATCATTTGGCTTGCAAAAAGCTCATTTAATTGGCAAAACATGATCTCTATAAACTTATAAAACTTTTGAAATCGAGAGAATCAAGTAAGTGAAGAATTTTTCATTGAAACATTTTGTCGAACACTTGGCGTGCGTCGAATAAAACACAAGATGTATATAGCCTTTGAAATTGTAGTCAAGCCAAAAATTTCATAACCAATTAAAATTATACAACATTCAACCAACAATAATCAATATGCTCATCACAAATATATATGAATTACATCAAGACATTAACATAAAACCAAGTTCACAAGGGTTCAACCCAATTGAGATTAAGGAGAAGAATTCTTACCAATTAATTGGAAAAGATTAGCAACAATGATGATAAACGAGTAATATGAAGCCCAAGATATAGAAATTATACAACAAAATTCATTTTGAGTGAATTGTGTGTGAAAATTGCAAAGAGGTCGAAAAATGGAGGGGAAGAGCCAAAAATGGCTAAGTCTGGAACATAAAGCATTTTATCCAAAAAATCACTTAGAGCGACCAGTCCGGGTTGAGGGCGGCCGGTTGACCTCAACCCATTTGGCCACTGGATTAGTCTGTTTTGAGAAATTCCGAAATTTGATCCAAAAATCCGATTTTTTGCCCCTAAGTTTTAAAATCGTGCAAATTGCAATCATAGAGCTCATTCAGTATGCATTATACCTAACCGAGCTCGTATTGAAGCAAAAGTCTCGGAGGATAGCGGTTTTGTAAAGATATCCGCTAATTGATCTTGAGATGGAACAAAAGATATCTCAATTTTTCGTTTTGAAACACAATCCCTTTGAAAATGATGTCGAATCTCAATATGTTTGGTACGGTTATGATGAACCGGGTTTTGAGTAATATTTATAGCGGATATGTTATCACAAAAAATAGGAACATTTTTAAAAGAACATTTATAATCCGCTAAAGTTTGTTTAATCCAAAGAAGTTGAGTACAACAAAAGGCCGTGGAAATATATTCGGCTTTGGCCGTTGAAAGTGAAACACAAATGTGTTTATTTGAAAACCAAGATACTAGGCAATCGTCTAAAAATTGACATGATCCGGAAGTACTCTTGCGATCATCAATATTTCCCGCATAGTCCGAATCACTATAACCTTTAAGAGAAATTTTTTCATTCTTTGGATAAAATAGTACTCTTGCGATCATCAAATATCGAAAAATCCTTTTAACGGCACTCATATGAGATTCTTTGGAATTGCTTTGAAAATGAGCACATAGGCATACGGCATGAAGAATATCCGGTCTACTTGCGGTTAAATAAAGTAAACTACCAATCATACCTCGATACTTGGATTCATCAACCGACTTGCCTTTTTCATCTTTGTCTAACTTGATATTGGTTGCCATAGGAGTAGTAACGATTCTTCCTTCTTCAATGCCGAACTTCTTCAAAAGTTCCTTCGTATACTTTGATTGTGAAATGTAAATGCCTTCTTGGCATTGCTTAATTTGAAGTCCAAGGAAGAAGTTTAGCTCCCCCATCATACTCATCTCGAATTCACCTTGCATTAACTTAGAAAATTTCTTGTTGTAGGTCCCAAGGGGTGTAAGTGTAAGGTTTAGAAGGGGGGGTTGAATAAACCTTACCAAATTTTCGATTTAGTCCTTTTAAATCTACAGAGTTGATTCTACACACTGTCCTTGATGGACAAATCGAATTAGTCACTCAAGAGAGTTAATCTCTCAAATGACTCAAATTTGAGCTTGATGGAGTAACTCAATTGTTGGCTATAATTTAACTCAACTCGTGGTTTTATTTTCAGCGGAAGACTTAACACCCTTATGTTTGATTAAGCAAGATTTTAGAGCTTGATTTAGTACTTATAATTTTATCAAATGGATAGCAAATTTATCACAGATATAAGCGATTAAAAGTGCGGAATTTAAATCTTTGAAATGTAAATGACACAAAAAGTTTTTATAGAGGTTCGAAGATGGGGTAATTCTTCTACTCCTCTCTTCTCCAACTCCCGGAGGAATCCACTAAGTAATGATCGGTTTACAAAGTGGTAATGTCCGGATACAAGTCTTGATCACAACAAAAATTTACTTGATCCTTAGGGACTCGATGCTGAGACGCCTTGATCACTCACCAAGCTTCTCGTGCGACTCGGCTTCTTCACAGATACAAATGCTTGTTACTACACTCACTTTGCTCAAGCTCTTTGGATTTGATCACGAAGCCCTCCAAAAGCTTAAGACTTGGTTCACGCTTGAACCTTTCTACAATCCTTCCCGGAATGTAGACCCCTTGTTTTCGATATTGTCCTCTTCAACCGATTGAAGTTTTCTTTCCTTCACAGGTGAGTGTTGGATTGATGTACTTCGTAATGTAGGCTTGAGGATTGAGAATGTTTCGATTTTCTAATATCTTGTTTATCTCATATGTGTGTCATCTCATTTTCTCAAACAAACTCCTCGGCCTTTTATAGTGAACTTTCAAAAATTTGCCCGTTGAAGAGATAGGCTTATTTTTTAAAGTCACTTTGCGTCGTTGGCTTGCTTGATCCTTGGAATTGCCATTTCCTCGTATGAATTGTTCTTTCACCTTTTCGAGTTCGACACGGTGTAGTGCTTCCCATTGGTTCATTCCTTTTGCACGCTTCAGGGACTGAGCACTCCAAGAAAGGTGGTATGGAGATATTACTTGTTTAAGTAAATCTCTTGATTTACTCGCGGCAACGGTTCTTTTACGATTATCTCGACTTGACTACATTTCCTTGCTTTCCCCAGGTGACTTAGAGTCAACTTCCAATCATTGGATGACTCTTCTCACTTCAACTTGAAACTTGGCTTTTCTTGAGTTGACTTGACGATGCTCCACTCACCGCATCTCACCGCTTTTCGATGGAGTTCTGTCTACTCTTCTTTGCCATACTCAATTGTCTCACACAAAAGTCTTCCTTCAGTCTTCAATTGTCTTCTTGCATGTTAAGGCGTAGCCGACTTAACTCACTTGGCCACTCTAATTGTTACAATACATTTTATAGCAAGAATTGGGGTGCCAACTTTCTATTCTAAGTTTTACATGGCATTCATCAAAATCTAAACAATAAAATTCCTAACAATTTCCCCCTTTTTGATGATGCCAAAACTTAAATCATTCAAAAATGCAAACAAAGAAAGATACATACGATAGTGTATTGACATAGAATGTATGTGCAAAATAGATCTATTTATTGATCATATCATTCCTGTTCTTTTACACAACTGTTTACAAGGTGTATCAGAGCACATATTTGTCTTCACAAAAATTAAAGAATTTATATCATTATTACAGAAGACTTACATTGTATGTATTTACATAATAAAATACACGAAGGTTTGGACAACAACACTTCATCTCCTTCGTTGTCTCCTTCTTTCATCTTGTTCAAGATCTTCTCTTCTTCTTCTTTTTTTTTCTCTCGTCGTCACCGCTTCTTTTTCTTCTCATATGCTTTCCTGGCAACTTCATCTTTTCTTATTCTTTCATGTCTCTCCCGCCATAGCCGAGTTTGTCTCTTGTTTTCTTCTTCTATTCTTTTTGCATACTCGGCGTTGGTTTTAGCCACTTTCAAATTTGCCACTTGGTCAAGCCCGGCCAAGAGATCCCTCCTTTCTTCCCCTGGATCTACGTATTCAATATTCTTGGGCGGAGGCCTATGTCCAAGCTTCTTCCTCCACTATCGCTTCTTCCTCTACCTGGGCGTATCTTTGGCTGGGTCTTCTTCTTTCCAAATGAGTGACCACGGCGGAGTGACCAAAGAGAGCGATCGCCGTTGTTGTCTGCTCGCTGTCACGCTTCTTCACATAATGTGAGACCCTTTTCCCAAGATACAGTCCCAAGCTTGAGCCATAGACATATTTGCAAAGTATCCCCGAGACTCGAGCGTTTTAAATTCATCGATCGATCGTGGCTCTGTCCCGACATCCGAGATGGCATAGGTGTCTCTGCTTCTCTTTGGAATGCCTCCGTGTTCTTTCAAGATGTTCATCACCCTGGCATCCATTCTTCCTTCCACTTCCTTCATCCCTGCTTCAATTGATTTTCTCTTTCACCCATAGATACATGTTGGAGTGGCAGAGTCCTCAGGGAGTTTCTCAACTTATAATGTCACCCCTTGTTGTGGGGTTTGTGCAATCATCAATGTCACATTCCTTTTCCTTTCTTCTCTCGTTTCAAGACTTCCTTGATTTTCCCTTCTCACCTCCTTTCTTTTCGGCTTCGATTTTGTCTTTGCTTTAAGGTATTCCTCTTCCCCCTTTTGGCATCATCAAAGGATAGAGGAACCCAGGGAACATCTTTGGCAAGCATGAAGTCGAAGTCTTCGATGGTTGAGTTACGCTTCAAGTCTGCTGCGTTGTATGCGACGGAATTCGGTCGAGTAGCGTTGGATTCTGTTCTCAATCGGCTTCATCTCACCATGAGAAGAAGGCTGAATTTTCTTGTCATGTGTTCTTCCAAACGTTGTAGATCATTTGTATTTTGCTCACGCAGCAGCCTTGATCTCGGCAGTGTGAGCTTCATGCATATGCTCAATGTGTTCTCTCACCTTCGTCTTTGCATCAACATTTTCGACTCTCCACACCAAAGACTTGTTGAACAATTGTCGAAGTATCTCACCTGTTCAACACGCATTGTTTGTCTTCTTTGTTGCCACCATTCCCTTATCCGAATCAAGTTATGCCTCTTAAATCACCGTAAGGGTGGCATCTCTGTTGTCGATCGCATGTCCAAAGAGGCTGATGCCTCTCCATCCTTTCAACCTCAAAGAAAGAGTGCCTTGAACACTTCTCGAACTTCACCGATTCTTCATTGCGGTGATGGCCATACAAAGATCGAAGTCATAATCACCGAACGATGGTGTCGATGGAAGAACAACAGAGCTGGTTTGTAATAGCGTGCTTGTTCGTTTCGACTCTTCGTGGAGTTCTCGTATCTCCAAAGTGAGAAAGGGAAAGATTCTACAAAAGATTCATCACCGCCAACCGGATCTGTTCGATGATGAGCGGTGCGCGTGAAGTTCTTTTGGGAATCGATCTGCTGCAGCTTGAGGAGCCCGAGCGTGGTCTCTTGTTCACCGGGTTCTATTGTGAAGTAGACCCGCTTGCTTGAGCCTCAAATGTCTTAATTAGCCTTCGTTGGTCTCACCGATTTCTCCATTTCAAGATGGGCGGTCCTCGGCCTTATCGTAGGCGTCATCGGACGATGATGAGATTTCCATTGGTGGCTCATCATCAAAATTAAAGGTTTGACGAGTAGTCTTGGGATCGACTTGCTCGTGCTTGGAACATCCGCACCGAGTCTTTTGGATTTGTCATGGGGATGACTCACTTCTTCTTCGCCTTCCGATCCCGGAAAAGTGACATCGTGGTTGTCCTGGGAATCATGAAGTGCGCCGATCTCCTTCTCGGATGGGTCGATGATACCGGAGGATGTTCTCTACTTCACCGCTTTTACCCGGAAGTCTCAACCTCCCGTGGGCCTTCATTTCCTCCAGCGCTCTCTCTCGCTGCGAGGTCTTGTCCTCCCTTTCGATGTCACTGTCTTAGGGTCTTCTACATGGCATCCATTGGAGTCTCAACCCCATGGATTGCACTTTCATCGCCAGTGTTAACTCCCGGAGTACATTCCTTCTCTCGTGCCTCGATCGCATCGGCGTCATTAGCCTTCGTGAGCGGTTGGCACCTCGGTTGAGACAGTCTCAATCGCCTCGAGCTTCGTTGATGGCAACTTGCATTTTTTTTCTTGTGTTTGAATTTTCTCTACTTCGCCTCCTACATTCTTTGTGGAGTCATCTCAGATTCTCCGACCTTGCCGCAGCTGGAGGGAGTTTCCCCGCACCACCACCGAGTGACTTGGAATGGGGTCACTCGTCTCCAAGCTCCCTTTACTTGTTCGATTGATTGCTCACCGTTGGGGCGGTGGTAGCACACCTTCAATAGGGGTTGGCTCGACCGGGGTCCCCACTATCCCGTTTCATCGCCATCTCCGTTATTGCCTTTTCGAGTGAGTCGGGAAGTGGTAGCAACAACAACAACAAGTGGCTATTTGTCAACCACTCCCATTGGATCGATTTCGGTGTGTTCGGAGGACTCTCCTGGTCCCTCCATTAATCTTTGCTCGTGAAGGATTCTTGATTCGTGCAATGCTTGCTTTGCATTTGCAACTCTTCGTAGGGCGTGACATTCTCCTCGTTCCTCGTCACCGCGAGAAGACATCAAGGAGAGGATGTGTGTGTTCGTAGTGCCGAGATAGGGCGGATGCTTGCCTTCTCACGTGCTTTGGCTTCTTTAGCTTGTTTTTCTCTCCTTGTCCTTGTAGATCTGCGGGATTTACGTGCGCTTGTCTTCATCCGTAGCCGAGCACAATAGTTAATCCAAGAGAAATTTAGCAGCCTCCTCTTCTTCTTCTATGAACTCAGCCGTTGGAACTGCCCTCGACTTACTCAACTTCCATTTCCCACTCACGCACGCAGACGATTTTGGATGTCCGGGTAAGGTGGAGATAGGATCATTACATCACTATCCGCTCGCGGGTTCTTCTTGTTTGTGTGAGCTTTACAAATGTGTCTTCGGTTACCTCTGCTGATCGCCTTCAAAGACTTGGTTTTCATCAACTACATCCGGAGACTCTACTTCTCCAAAGAGTCTCCGGTATTTGTGCTAGCCGAGTAATCGACTCACCGGTTTCTCATGTTCGACGCTTGACAAGTCTTCTTCGTCTCTAGTTTGTACCGAGGGGATTTACTCGTTCGAGAGACGGTGTCCTCTCGAGTCTTGGGCGGCCGGGCCGTCTTTGTGTTTGTTTCTCGAGGAGCCGGCCGTCTTGGCTTGTCGATTCTCCTCCTTTTGACGATCGGAGAAGGTATTTGTGAGTCCTTCTCGATCGCTCCGCAGGGCGGGAGACACGGCTTTGCCGGGCGGTGACTCTCTGCGCAGGGGCAGAGCATGTTTGGTTTTCTTTCTTTGGGGCAGCGTGATCTTCTTAGCAAACCGCAGGGCGCTTTCTTCTTCTTTGGAGAGGAAGCAACAGATATCTTGGTCACCGATTCCCCTCACCGTGTCGCTCTCTTGGCGTAAGCTCGCTTCGAGCACCGAGAGGTTAGCTCAACATTCTCTTGTTAACATGGAAAGCCTTCCCATGCCTAAGAGGGACTCCTTTCACCTCCAATAGCCGCCAATCACTGGCCATATCCCAGGATCCTCCAAATGTGCCATCTTCTTTGAAAGACTTGTTCCCCACGTTCGCAGAGTCTGCGTGAGACAAACTCATCCCATTTATCTTCTTTTCTTCGATGATTGCAGCCATTACAATCGCTTTGCCTTTGTGATTGGTCAAAGCCGCCAAATTTGATGTCGATACATTTGGCAACTATATCCAACAATTTGTGATAATCCTCCTTCAAAGCAGTCTCTTGTTTGTTTGTGTATATTATTTTATCAAAAAGTCGACTTGGCTATTTCTTTCCATGTGTCGGCCAGGTTTACATCACCTCTTTTTAATCTCGGATGCTCCTTCCGCGGTAGTGAGCAATATTCACCAAATCCTTGGCGATGATAGTCACCGCTTCCCATGAAGATGACTTGATTCCTTCATCGTGAATCTCGGCATTCACGTAGAATTGTGTGACCTCCTCCACATAGGTCATCGGATATTCTAGCGTTAGAAATGGTTTTAGTCCGGACGTTTCCAACTTCTCGGATTTTTCTTCACTAGGGTGTCATCGGACCCTGCTTCACCAAATCGTCGAAATCCACCGTCGAACCGGTGTGGATTTGCTTTCCTAACTTGGTAAAGTCATAAGTTGGTGCCATTTCTCGGGATTATATCAAGGAAAAACTCAGAAATTGATTTGAAGGTTGATAGGGTTTCGAGAGTATTTTGCCTTTGCCTTTTGAGAGAAAGAGATGAACAGCTTTTTAGAAGTGTGAGAGAAACGGATGAAAATGGTTTAAATATGGTTTATGAAAGGACGCGTGCGGTTTTTTGAATTGTGATCGAAATCAACGGCTTGGATTTCGCACGCCTATTGAGCATTTCATGTCTCGTATTTAATGCGGCAAAGATTTATATCCAATCATAAGCTTGGTGTGCAGGCTTTATATGTCTCACATCATCATTATCTTTGACGTATTCCTTAAAACATTCTCGCTTAGTCAAAACGATTGCGTTTTTTGTCACTTTGCTCATAAGTCATTCAAAACTTATCTCTTAGCTAATTTAACTCTACTTCTCACGATTCTCTTAGCGACTCAATTATCACCGACTTCGGTGTAGTCATTTTTCCGATCAAATGATTTACATTTCGACTCTTTTTCTCCCCTTTTCTTCCATTTCTCTTCTTTGATTTCTCCGAGTGTCACCAGCTCAATTAGCCCCAACTCATGCTTGAGTTCTTCAAATCTTGACTCACATAATGGTTTTGTGAAGATGTCGGCTAGTTGTTTATCGCTTGAGATATATTCCAGGAAGATGTCCTTCTTTTCAACATGATCTCTTATGAAGTGATATCCGACATCAATATGTTTTGTTCTTGAGTGCAACACAGATTTTGAGTGATTGCAATTGCACTTGTGTTATCACACATGATTGGAATTTCTTTTTCTTCAACTTCATAATCTCTCATTTGTCTCATCCATAGGACTTGGGCTGCAATTTGCCCGCAGCCTATGTATTCTCCGCCTCACCAGAGGTGGCTATTGAGTTTTGCTTCTTGCTAAACCAGAAATTAGTCTGTTTCCTAGCATTTGACATGTGCCTCAAGTGCTCTTCCTGTCCACTCTGCATCCAAAGATAGTCGAATCAATAGCCAATTAGCTTGAATCCACCTTCCTTTGGATACCATAGGCCTACTTCTTGCTTCCTTTCAAGTACCTCAAGATTCTCTTAGTTGTTGTCATATGGCTCTCTTTTTGGAGCAGATTGAAATCTTGCACATACACCTACAAAGAAAAAGTGATGTCCGCCCGCTAGCCGTGAGATAGAGCAATGATCCAATAAGTGCTCAGATCTTGTTTGATCTACAGCTTCCCATCCGCATCCATGTCCATTTTGATGATGTGTTCATGGGTATTTTTACGTAAGACTTCTCCTCCATACCAAACTTCTTCATTAAATCTCTGTGTATTTTGTTTGACTTATGAAGGTTCCATCCTTCAAATGTTTCACTTGAAGTCCAAGGAAGAATGTCGGCTCTCCCATCATGCTCATTTCAAATTTACTTTGCATGAGGTTTGAAAATTTTTCACACAAATCTTTGTTAGTGGATCCAAAAATGATGTCATCCACATATATTTGAACAAGCAAGATACTCTTCTTCTTCTTGTCTTGAATTACTCAAAAGTGTTCTATCTACTTTTCCTTTTGTGAATCCATTTTCGCTTAGGAATTGTGACAGGTATCATACCATGCTCGGTGCCTGTTTCAATCCATACAGGCTTTCTTGAGTTTGTATACCTTGTCTCCAAGAGTCTTCTGCTCAAATCCTGGAGGTTGTTCAACATACACTTCTTCTTCCAATAAACCATTTAGGAATGCACTTTTTACATCCATTTGATATACAATGAAATTCTTGTGAGTCGTATAGGCAAGAAACATCCTTATAGCTTCCAATCTTGCTACAGGGGCAAATGTTTCATCAAAATCTATCCCTTCTTCTTGGCAATATCCTTTGGCTACCAATCTTGCTTTGTTTCTTACCACAGAGCCTTCCTCGTTCATTTTATTTCTGAATACCCATTTGGTGCCAATAACATTTTGATGCATGGGTCTTTGCACTAATTCCCACACTTTATTTCTTTCAAACTGATTCAGCTCTTCTTGCATAGCTTGAATCCAATGTGTGTCATCCAATGCTTGTGACACATCTTTTGGCTCTATTTGCGAGATGAAGCATGTGAACATAGCTTCTTGTTGAGTTCTGGATCTTGTCTTGACACCTTCTCTTATATCTCCAATGACAAGTTCTGGTGGATGGTCTCAGCCATCTTACATCAGGTTGGAGTAAGTTAGCTGGATTCGATCGACTTGCGGTACTGTTTGCGGTGGTCGTCGCTCTCTCGTAATCACTTAGCTGAAAATTTTCCAAATGTTTTTGAGATTCACTATCTCATCTTCTTCAATTGATAATTCCACTTTCCACTTCAAAGATAGGGACTCTTCGTATGGTTGAATGATTCAAACTATCACCGACTCTTCAATGTCTTCTCCATTTACATTTTGCTCATTGAATACTACATGAATGGATTCTTCGTAACCATAGTTCTTTTGTTGAGTATTCTGTTGGCTTTGCTTTCACCGAAGTATCCTAAGAAGATACCTTCATCGCTTTAGCATCAAAAGCCTTTAGGTTGTCTTTGCCATTGTTGTGAATGAAGCATTTACATCAAAATATTCTGAATATGAAACATTTGGTTTTCTTCCATCCGATCTCATAGGAGTCTTTGTCACCGTATGCTTATCATACACTGCTTGCGGTGTAGCAAGTCGTGTTGATTGCTTCACCCAAAATCTTTTTGGTAACCCCGCTTGACTAACATGGTCCTTCTTCTTTTTGAGAGAGTTCTTTTCCTTCTTTCGCAACTCCATTCTCACGTGAGTCCTTGTCTGATATAGTTCATGACCAATACCATTCTCAATACAATATCGAGTTATTATTCCATTGACAAACTCGGTTCCTCTATCCGATCTTATTTTGATAATGGTTTGACTCTTCTCATTTTGAATCCTTTTCATCACCGTGGGTAGTTTTTGTAGAGTTTCTTTCTTCTTACACATGAATATTGTCCATGTATATCTTGAGTAGTCATCTACTACCACCAAGGTGTATTTCTTTCCACTTATGTTTGGCCGGTTCCACTGGGCCAAATAGATCCATATGAAGCGATCCAATATTCTTGTTGAGGATGGGCATGTCTTTTCTTTGAATGACGACTTGATTTGTTTTCCTTCGACATGCATCACATATACTCTCCTTCTAGTATACTCGAGTCCGAAGTCCTTCTACAAGATGACTTCTTGCCACTTGTTAATTGTTTTGAAATTCAGGTGACTCGGCTTTTTTGTGCCATAGCCAACTTGATTCAAATTGTATTCTTTGCTAGTAGACATGTCTTTGGGTGTTGCAGTTGACCAATCCACTACATACATATTTTTCTCTACATCCTTGCAAAGCACCACTTCATTTGATTCAATATCTTTGATTTGGCACATACCCATGTTGAATCCAACATTGTAGCCCTTGTCACGAGCCGATCGATACTCGAAGTTGAAGTTGAGTCCTTCAACATATGCAACATCTGTGATTTCTAATCCATTCCTCTTGATGGATCCAATGCCTCTTATTTCACCAGAGCTTCATTTCCTCCAAATATGACTTTTGCTCCTTTGACTTCCTTGAATTTTGACAGATTTCTCTTATTTCTTGTCATATGTCCGGAATGACCACTATCCATGTACCAGTTCCTTGGCACTCACTGCTTCCTTGAACCCGCAATCAAGGAAATTAAGTTTTAGGTACCCATACTTGTCCGGGTCCCGAGGGGTTAGAATTGTAAGATGATCCAACCAACCTATAGCCAAATGATTTGACTCTAAGGGGTTGCCATCTATCGCTGCCATAATCATAATTAATCCTGGCAAATTGCTTGGGAATTCTAGTTCATACAAATTGCCTCTTTTTGTCTCGTATGCCTCGCATATGTGTTTTAGCAATTGCCTTCCTTGAGTAATTGTGGTGTTTTTGCGTGTAGTGCCTAGGTGCATATGTGTCTTTGATGAAAGCTCTTATACTTTTGGAATGGCCTTTGCTTTGAGTTCTGGCCTTTGCCATCCGGGCTTATATTCCATAAGTCTCAGGCGACGATTTACAATATTCCAATCAGCTTGGCTTGGATATTTTCTACCATTCCCATCATATGTATTTCTTTTATGGGTTTTCTGGGATGTTTGGTAGCTCTGCTTCTTCTTTACAGAGTATTTTCTGTTTGGAGTTTGCTTTGAGGACTCGGCCAATCTCTTCTCACTGCCCTTTTCAAAGACTCAACTCAACCGTCATTTTTCCTTTTCCTTTGTAACCAAGGCCGTTTGCTTAGTATTGTGCTTTGGAGTGAATGTGTGTGCAACATTTAGAGTTTTGGATTTTTCAGACTCTTCATGACTTGAAGATCCTTTTTCCAAAATTACTCTTGAGGTTTGACATGGCACAGAGGAATTAAATCCTAAGCCTGTCTTGTCTCCACATTCTCTTTGACTCATAATAAGATCATCCAATGATTTAGATGCCTTAGTGAATGAGGCAATAACATTCTTGAGGTCATTCTCCTCTTTTCTATAGCAGCAATTTCTCGCTATTAATTTAGCATTTTCACCTTTAAACTTTCATTTTCAACGGCTATTTGACTTAGAGTACTCGGCTCCTTAGTCGGCTTTGAGTTTTGACTTTTGAGTAGGTTTGTTTTCCTCATTCAATAGTGTGTGTGAGGATTTAATGTGTTCAAAATCTTTCATCATTTTGCCTAATGAATCATAAAGATCAAGGTGATGAAGTGTGTGTGTCACAGATCACTATCACTAGTGTCTCGAGCTTGTTGAGTTAGATTGTACCTCATCTTCTTGATCTTGTTCTTTGGCCATCAAGCGGATCGGGGCTTCTTCTTTAGTCACTTGAGTAGTCATCTTCACCGCTTCTCTCAATCGGCCGTCTCTCTTGACTTGGTTGTCTCGGTCTCTCTGCAGCCATCATTACCTTTTTCTTTTCTTGTCTTCTTTCTCTCAAGACCTTTCTTTCTTCTTCATCTCTCTCGTACTTGCGACTACAGGATATGAGCAATAATGGCATAGTGACCTGGTTGTCTGCGTTCCAACATAGATATTTAGCCTTTTGATCAGCCTCTTTCCATTCTTGAGTTGTCGGCCTTTTGATACTCAACTTTTCGACGATCCGTTCTCTTGGTTGGCCTGTCTTCCCTTGATTTGGAGGGAGCTGAGTGTCTTCCGGAAGATTCACCCTTTCCTTTCTTGTAGTTCTTATTAAAGAACTTGTTGAATCTTTTAACCATCGTGGCTATTTCTTCCGGGTCGATGACTTCTTTGACCTCGCTCTCTCTTCCCATCTTTAACAATTAGAGCAATTGTTTTGGGTACAACTGTCTCTTCCTCGTCTTTTCTTCTCGGCTCAAACTCGTAGGCTTTGAGGTCCGAGAATAGTTCATGGTTGGATGTCTTAGATAGGTCCATGGAATGTCTTAGCGCCATGACCTTCATTTCCCATTCAAATTGAAGACTTTTTAGGATCTTCATACACATTTCCTTCTCGTGTATATTCCTTTCCAAGTGTAGACAGCTCATTTGTGATTTCTCAAACCGAGCATCCAGTTGATCCAGGTTTTCTCCCGAGATCATTTTGAAGTTTTCAAATCTTTGTACAGACCACCGATAATTTGTTTTCTTTGATTTGCTCGAGCCTTCACAAATCAATGTCAACTTGTCCTGATTTCCTTAGTCAAGCTGTTTTGCAAGATTTGACTTTATTGAACATGGCTTTGTCCAAGGTTTTGTAAAGGATGTCCTTGGCTACATTGTCCGTTGTATCTTTTTTCTCACATCATTTGTCCACTCGGTTCTTGGTTTTTCAACCATGACCGTCCGGGAGCAAAGATCTTCTTCTCTCCTTGCAACTCTTCGCATACAAAATTGTTCACCTTTAATATTTGCAGAGGCCCATCTTCTATCACTATCCACATCTCATCATGTAATCTTTGATAGATGAGCCTCGTATACGAATTTTCCAATCATCAAATTCTTCAATAGTGAACATAGGGATGCGTGTCAAATTTGCTTCCATTATAATGACTTTTAATGATAAAAGGAGTTTTGAAAATTTAAGTACTAAAGCAGACTTTGAAAAGTTTGGAGATCTAGTTCAAGAACGGTGCGGAGGGTTCAATGAACCAACCGCTCCGATACCACTTGTAGGTCCCAAGGGGTGTAAGTGTAAGGTTTAGAAGGGGGTTGAATAAACCTTACCAAATTTTCGATTTAGTCCTTTTAAATCTACAGAGTTGATTCTACACGATGTGTCCTTGATGGACAAATTAGTAGTCACTCAAGAGAGTTAATCTCTCAATGACTCACCGAGCCGTTGATGGAGTAACATCAAATTGTTGGCTATAATTTAACTCAACTGTGGTTTTATTTTTCAATAAGACTTAACACCCTTATGTTTGATTAAGCAAGATTTTAGAGCTTGATTTAGTACTTATAATTTTATCAAATGGATAGCAAATTTATCAAATGAGATATAAGCGATTAAAAGTGCGAAATTTAAATGCTTTGAAATGTAAATGACACAAAAAGTTTTTATAGAGGTTCGAAGATGGGGTAATTCTTCTACTCCTCTCTTCTCCAACTCCTAGAGGAATCCACTAAGTAATGATCGAGTTTACAAAGTGGTAATGTACCGTCCGGACAAGTCTTGATCACAATAGCCGACTTGATCCTTAGGGACTCGATCGAGACGCCTTGATCACTCACCTGACTTCTCGTGCGACTCAGCCTTCTTCACAGGGCAAATTTGCCTTTGTTACTACACTCACTTGCTCAAGCTCTTTGGATTTGATCACGAAGCCCTCCAAAAGCTTAAGACTTGGTTCAGCCTTGAACCTTTCTACAATCCTTCCCGAATGTAGACCCCTTTGTTTTCAGTATTGTCCTCTTCAACTGATTGAAGTTTTCTTTCCTTCACAGGTGAGTGTTGGATTGATGTACTTCGTAATGTAGGCTTGAGGATTGAGAATGTTTCAGTTTTTCTAATATCTTGTTTATCTCATATGTGTGTCATCTCATTTTCTCAAACAAACTCCTCAGCCTTTTTTAGTGAACTTTCAAAAATTTGCCCGTTGAAGAGATAGGCTTATTTTTGAAAGTCACTTTGCGATCGTTGGCTTGCATCCTTGGAATTGCCATTTCCTCGTATGAATTTTTCTTTCACCTTTTCGAGTTCGACGACACGTGTAGTGCTTCCCATTGGTTCATTCCTTTTGCACGCTTCAGGGACTCGAGCACTCCAAGAAAGGTGGTATGGAGATATTACTTGTTTAAGTAAATCTCTTGATTTCTCGTGCAACGGTTCTTTTACGATTATCTCGACTTGACCGCATTTCCTTGCTTTCCCCAGGTGACTTAGAGTCACCTTCCAATCATTGGATGACTCTTCTCACTTCAACTTGAGACTTGGCTTTTCTTGAGTTGACTTGATGATGCTCCACTCACCGCATCTCACCGCTTTTCCAAAGGAGTTCTATCTACTCTTCTTTGCCATACTCACTGTCTCACATAAGTCTTCCTTCGTGTCTTGATTGTCTTCTTGCATGTTAAGGCGTAGCCGACTTAACTCACTTGCTTGGCCGACTCTAATTGTTACAATATATTTTACAGCAAGAATTGGGGTGCCAACTTTCTATTCTAAGTTTTACATGGCATTCATCAAAATCTAAACAATAAAATTTCTAACACTTGCACAAGGATTCATCAGTAGCACCAAATATAATATCATCAACATAAATTTGCACTAATAAGCAATTTTGCCCTTTTTCAAAAACAAAGAGAGTAGTATCAACTTTACCTCTTGTAAATCCATTTTGTAAAAGAAAAGAGCTAAGTCTATGATATTATGCACGTGGTGCTTGTTTTAAACCATATAAGGCCTTCTTAAGTTTATGAACATCATTTGGCCTAGAAGAATTTTCAAACCCGGAGGTTGTTTTACATAGACTTCTTCTTGAATAAAACCATTTAGAAAAGCGGATTTAACATCCATTTGGTAAAGCTTGAAATTTTTAAAACAAGAATAGGCAAGTAAAATACGAATAGCTTCTAAACGTGCTACGGGTGCAAAAGTTTCATCATAATCAATACATTCTTCTTGACAATAACCTTGAGCTACTAATCTTGCCTTGTTTCGGACAATATTGCCTTGGTCATCGAGTTTGTTATGAAATACCCATTTTGTACCAATAATTATTTGTGATGGAGGACAAGGTACCAATTCCCAAACATCATTTCTTTCAAATTAATTCAACTCCTCTTGCATTTCTAAAAACCAATCCTCATCTTCAATAGCTTCTTTAGCATTTTTAGGCTCTTTTTGAGATATAAGAGCTTTCTCGGCAAATTTTCTTCTAGTCATTACTTTATCAAGGGGATCACCAATAATGAGATCTTTTGGGTGATCTCCCTTAAATTTCAATGCCACGGGAAGATCCGAAGTATCACCTTTGTCTTCTTGAGGAACATTTGAGGTTGAAGGTTGATCATTTGGAGTAGAAGGTTGAGCATCATCTTGAATAATATGTTTAATAATATCCTCTTCATCACTATCATCAATACCCGAAGCTTCATTGAATTTGACATGGATAGATTCTTCAACAACCATACTAGTCTTATTGTAAACCCGATATGATTTGCTCTTGATAGAGTACCCCATAAATATTCCTTCATCAGCCTTATGATCAAGTTTGTCCAATTGATCCTTAGTATTCAAAATAAAACACTTATATCCAAATATTTTGAAATAACTAACATTTGGAGTTCTTCCTTTCCAAAGCTCATACGGTGTTTTATTCAATTTAGGACGAAGATAAACACGATTAATTACATAGCATGCGGTACTTACGGCTTCGGCCCAAAAATATTTTGGAAGTGAGAATTCATTGAGCATAGACCGACTCATTTCTTGAAGTGTTCGATTCTTCCTTTTGGCTACTCCATTTTGTTGAGGTGTTCTTGGAGCCCAAAAATTATGAGCATATCCTTTGGTTTCACAAAAGACTCTAAATTCTCCATCAAATTCACCACCTCGATCACTTTGAATAGACTTGATAGTATCTTCCTTTTCATTTTCAATAAGTCTACACAACTTAACAAACTCATTAACAACATCGCTTTTATTTGCAAGAAAAATAGCCCAAGTATATCTAGAAAAATCATCGACTATAACAAAGGTATAATGTTTTCCACTTAAACTAGCCGTACCAATATCCCCATACAAATCAAGGTGAAGTAATTGTAGGGGTTTGGTTGTGGAAATTTCATTTTTGGGCTTAAAACTACTTTTAACTAATTTGTTCTTTTGTCACATAAGCCAAGATTTTCAAAATTCAATTTGGGTAGTGCTTTTACATGTTGGTTTTTGTAAATAGTTTGCAAATTTTTGTATCCAACATGTCCAAGTCGCCTATGCCATAAACTAGTTATATCATTATTGGTGACAGGACAAGAAACATTTTGACTAACCAAATCACTTGTGCAAATTTTGTAAAGATTGTCTTTTCTATTTGCTTCACAAATAATTTCATCATTTTTAACAATAATGCATTTTTCTTTATTGAAAATAACATTATAATTTGAATCACAAAGTTGGCTAACACTTATCAAATTAAACTTAAGCCCTTCAACATAAAGAACATTACTAAGAGAGAAGGAAGAGTTACCAATTTCTCCATTTCCAAGAATTCTTCCTTTGCCATTCTCGAACATGACCATACCCTCTTCTTGGAGCTTGATGTTGGTAAAAAGTTCTCTCCTTCCGGTCATATGGCGCGAACACCCGCTGTCCACGAGCCATTTTCAATCCTCCATTGTTGTTATAGCCCCTATTACCTACAAATGAATTATTTTTAGGTACCCTATAATTTTGGGGTCCATGGGGGTTAGCTTTGAGACCTTTGGGTCTCCAATAGTAGCTAAAATTATTTTTCAATTTAAAAAGAGTAGCATAATGTCCAACTTTACCACAATAAAAACAAATAAGATTGTGGGAACTACTAGCACGTACGAAAGTCGGACCTTGGTCATTTTTCTTGAAAGCATTTTGAAAAGGTTTGTAACCAAGTCCTAATTTTGAATGTTCACCTCTTTGTGCATCTAGAATTTTTTTAACTTTATCCGTGCTTAAATTAAATCGATACACATCCTTTTTCAAATTTTCAATATCATTTGTGAGCGTTTGTTTTTTGGTTTCAAGAGTACGGACTTTTGTAAGAGTAATAGCATGAGCATGATCAAGAGATTCATAAGAAGTAAACAATTTATCTTTTTCTAATTTAAGCTCTTTATACTCCTTTTTCAAATTCTTGTATTTAACAATCAAATTTTGAAACTCATTTTGCAATTCATCAAAATCACATTGCAATTCATCAACTAAGGAAGAAGTTGAAGAGTTAGAGCGTACCTCGTTATTTTCATCGTATATGGCCATAAGACCATGTTCGGTTTCTCCTTCCTCGTCGGATGTGGCGAGTAGTTCATCCCAAGTTTTGACATCCACATTTAGAGCCATTGTTTTCGGAAAAGGATTTTTCTTCTTTTGTTCCTCCTCTGCTAGTTTCGGGCAATCGGCTATGAAGTGCCCGAATTTTTTGCATTTGAAACATGAGTTGTCTCTTGGTTTTCTTGCCTTATTTTTATTCACAAATTTTGCAAATTTCCGGACAAGTGCGGTCGTCTCCTCATCATCTTCGTCACTAGCATAATATAAATTATTAGAAGAAGATGCTAAACCTTTAGGAATATTTTGCGTACCCGATTGAGTGGTGGATGGTTTGGTATTTTTCCTCTCCTTGAGATAGACTTCATAAATGAGGAGGTTCCCAATGAGCTCATCGAACTTGAGTGTTTCGAGATTTTGTGCTTCCATGATAGCCGTCACTTTTTCGGACCATGAGCCGGGAAGAGCGTTCAATACCTTGGTCACCTTGTCTTCTTTTGAGATGACCTTCCCAAGAGCCACAAGAGGATTGACAATGTTGTCAAGCCTTTCCACCATTTTTGATATACTTTCACCATCATGCATATTGAAATTTTCAAAGTCTTTCACAAGCATTGTTTTTCTTGTTTGCTTCACTTTCTTTGTGCCCTCATAGATAGTTTCTAATTTTTCTCATACTTCATGTGTGGACCTTATTCCTCGAATACGATTGTACTCGGTGGCGGTGAGTGAACAATGTAAAATATTCAAGGTCTTACCGGTTAGAGAGAATGACTTCTTGTCGTTGTCATCAAATTCCTTGAAAGTATTGAGAACCGAGGTGCCATCCTCCAATTTCTTGGTTGGTTGATCAACTCCTTCAATGACGGCATTCCATATGTCAAATTCGCACCCTTGTAGAAAGCATTCCATTCGGTCTTTCCAAAATGCATAGTTGTTGGCGTCGAATAGCGGTGGCTTGTTGGTGGAGGCACCGGTGGTGAGGTAGGCTTCGTTCGTAGCCATGGATCTTTCCTCTTTACTCGCGATGTGAAACGAGCTAGCCAAAGAGTTTGGCTTTGATACCACTTGTTAGTCCAAGTGGCTACGATAATCTAGAGGGGGTGAATAGATTATGCCGATTTTCCGAGTTTTGCCCTTTTTTTCGACTATGAAGATGATAGCAAGAATATAAATGCAAAAAATAAACAACACACAATGATTTATAGAGCTTCACCCCACCTAGGGACTACGTGCTCTACCACCCCAGTATCTCCGGGATGGATTTCGAAAAAGAAAAAGAATTTTATTAATAGTTACCACAACTATTACACCACAACCTTTGAAGATCACCACAATCTTCTTACAACACCTTCAAGGAGATTACCACAATCTTCCTTCACCTATGAAGAGTACCACACTCTTCAACACCTAAGATCACCCAAGTGTGCTCTTACCACAAGAACAACATAAAGATATCTTGTTTTGGATGATTGACAAAATTCAAAATTACAACTCGATAATGAAGTATACAAACTTTGAGTGCAATTGTAATCAAGAATAAAAGCCTAGACCTCAAAATGTGCAAGTGCAAGAGCTTAGGCTATTACAACAAGAAATATGACAATGAAGAACAAAATGTTTGCTTGTATGTATTTGCTTGTGTTGTTGTGTTATCTTGTTGCTTGAATTCTTCCTCTATTTATAGGGGAGGTCTTGGATTGATTTCCAGACATAGGATCCTTCTTGGAGTTTGATTACTACAAAAAAAAATGCACTTAAAATCAAGATTATAGCTGTTAGAAATCAACCCCCTAAAATGAGGAAAAGCTGTCTGCAGGCTCAACGGATAGTTTGCTGTCAAAAATATAGGGCGACCGGTCGAATAGAAACAAGGGTTTAAAAATATTCGAACAAAAATACGCAGAGGGACCGATCGACGGGGGGTCCGACCGGTCGACCCCTGTGTGGACCGGTTCGGGTCCTTATTTCGCAATATAGAGAGAAGGCACGTTCTACAGACACTGGTCGACCTATGTCGATCGGTCGACGCCACCGGTCGGCCTCTCGGTCGACCGGTCGGCCTCCTGTTAAAATGTGTTCGTCCCGTTTCTGTTTCTAAAATCAACTTCAGACACGGAATGCCCTATAGGGCGACCGGTCGAACACAAGATAAAAGTGTTGTCCAATTTTTGTCGAAAATAAACTTTAAGAAATACTCCAAAAAAATAGTAAAAATATTTTAGAACGATCGGGAGTATTTGGACAACATTTAGAAACATTGTTTTGGTGTAAAAACACAGTTAAACATAATCATCAAAATCATGATAAAAACATTTATCTAACAAATTGTACATGCTAAAATTTGATAAAATCACATATTTTGCATTAATAAAAAACAATTGAATCTAAATCATGTTAAATAATTACAAAAAAAATATTTAATAAATAAAACTTAGATAACAAATTTTTTTTTTTTTTTTTTAGTAATAACTTATATTTCACTAATCATAAAACTGATAATTATTTTTTTATTGGAAATGCATATATTTTCCTACAATTCTCCATGGACTCAACCCCTCATTTTCTTGTACCTAAAAAACATGTAATTTACTTCACTTCAAAAAACAAATTTATCTCACAATTTAGGGAGGGTCATAGATGATAATTTATTAATTTATGGTATATTTGCAACCAAAAGTGAATTTAGAAAATATATTTTGTCGTCATATTTATTTGAATCAAACTAAGTGGATTAATTTTATGTTTTTAATTTTACTCTTCATTCTGTTATAAATTGTCAATCTTTTTTCTTTTTGTAGGTGTATTTAGTTATTGAGAAAATTAAAAAAAATATATAAATGTATATTTTTACATAACACTCAATTTTAAACTGCTAAAATTCTCTCATATGAAGTCCTTTATATATGGTTATGACATATGGTTCGAAAGTTCTTGATATCTAGATTAATATGAAATGAATATTATTTAAAAATTAATAATATAATAAGAATTACAATTGAAATAAAGCAAATGAGAATACTTTTAAATACAAAAAGACACTAATCATATTATTAACAAATAAAAAATAAAATCATTATAGAAAACTACTTAATTGCCCTTAAAGCTAACTGTACTATAAGGATATTTTTGGCAAATCAGTTTTTTCAAGAAACCTTAAATTACATTCACACTTTTTATAATAGTATAGAATATTGTGATCATTAGTAAGTACAGATTACAAAGGGGTATATTTGTCTCTTAGTACATATTTATCATGTAGCAAACCGTATTCTCTCTTTCCTTTTCGATTATAGTAATGATATCGATGCCCACTTTGATGTGAACCGTAGCAACGACTGTGCATACAACACAATAACAATATGTTAACCCAAGATCTTCACTAGTTCGGTCAAAATTGGTGGAAACCTCGACCCATTGCTTAGCAAAGCAAGAACCTCGGTATGCGAAGATGCCACAAGCAATTATGGATTATTGTCTGATAAGTCGATAATTGCAACAAGAAACGTAAATCTTAAAGCACTTGGAAAAACACTCAATTTGAGAGTAAAATATGAATTCAATTGATAACTAATGAAAAAGAATAAGTGTTCACCCTTATATGAGATCCAAAACCCTAACCCTACTAGGAAACAACTTAAAACTAAAAGGAAATAAAAACTGAACAAGGTCTCCAAAACCCGGACGGATGCACGGGCGCACGCACAGGCCATGCGTCAATTCGAAGATGCCTCACTTTGTTCGCAACAATGCACAGGCACATGCACGACCGTGCGTCAGTCCGTGCGTCAAGTCGAGGACTCCCAATCTCGTGAGCAACAATACACAGGCACATGCACGACCGTGCGTCAGTCCGTGCGTCAAGTCGAGGACTCCCAATCTCGTGAGCAACAATGCACGGGCGTACGCACGGGCCGTGTGTTAGTCCGTGCGTCATGTCGAACACTCCCCTTCGACTTCGCCCTCGAATTTGACACATGCTCGTCCCAAACTCGAAATAACAACTTAAGACGTGGCCTTGAAGGTTTATTTGACCTCCAAAACATCAAAACAACTCAAAACAAATCAAATTACGACTAACTAAGATAGACGAATACAAGACACTAGTGTCAACAAGATTACAAAGTCTTCAAGTCACAAAATGATTTGTATTCATGACATCCTTCACTTGCTCAGTCTGAGGTGGACTCTTGAATGTCGATGACGCGAATTAGCTGGACCACCCGAACATCTTCCTCCATCAGCAATGCACTCTCGGTCTCCTTTTGAATGATTTGATTCAACCCATTGAGTTCATCCTTGAACTTTCTTGCTCAGGACCTCATCACCGGACCAACTGGCACCGTTACTGGGTCTTTCATCTATGGATTCTCATCATTCTCTCCTCTTGAGAAGGATTTGTCCTCAAATCTAAATTGGCATCAAATGGACTAAGGTCAGCAACATTAATAGAAGCACTAATCCCATAATCACCCGGCAAGTCAATCTTGTAAGCATTATCATTGATCTGCTCAAGCACTTGAAATGGACCATCTCCCCGAGGCTTTAATTTGGACTCTTGTTGGGCCGGGAATCATTCGTAGTGCATATGTACCCAAACCCAATCACTCGGCTCAAACACCATCTTCTTATGATGCTTGTTAGCCTGTGTTGCGTACTGCTATGTTCGCCGTTCGATATTGAGCCTTGCTTTCTCATGTAACTGTTTCACAAAATCAGTTTTCTTCTGCCCATCTAAATTAACATGCTCATAAACAGGTAAAGGTGATAAATCCAATGGGGTTAGTGGATTAAAACCATAAACAAGCTCAAATGGTGAAAACATCGATGCAGAATGAACATTACGATTATAAGCAAACTCAACATGCGGTAAACACTCTTCCCACGTTTTAATATTCTTTTTAATGATAGCCCTTAACAACATGGACAAAGTTCTATTTACTACTTCAGTTTGACCGTCTGTTTGGGGATGACACGTAGTAGAAAATAACAATTTAGTTCCCAGTATTCCCCACAATATCTTCCAAAAGTAACTTAAGAACTTAGCATCCCTATTCGAAACAATGGTCCTTGGCATACCATTTAATCACACAACTTCTCTAAAGAACAAGTCAGCAATCAAAGATGCATTATCAGTTTTATGACAAGGGATAAAATGTGTCATCTTTGAAAAATGGTCTACGACAACAAATATAGAATCGGACCCATGTTTAGTTCTTAGAAGTCTTAAAACAAAGTCCATAGAAATATCAACCCAAGGTGTTGTCGGTACAGGTAGTGGCGTGTAAAGACCCTGGTTTTGAACCCGAGATTTAGCTTGCCTACAAGTAACACATCTAGTACAAATACGTTCAACATCACGCTTCATATGTGGCCAATAGAAATGCTCTTTCAAGACCGCTAATGTTTTGGCTACCCCAAAATGTCCCATAAGACCCCCACCATGTGATTTCCTCACTAGTAAGTCCCTTAATGAACATTCAAGAATGCACAATTTATCTTCTCGAAATAGAAAACCATTATATCGATAAAATTTATCCACCGCCACTTTTTCGCATGCAAAAAATGACTCAGCAAAATCATGATCATGCAAGTACAACTCTTTAATATGTTCAAACCCAAGGATTTTAGCATATAAAGTAGAGATAAGAGTGTACCTCCGAGATAGTGCATCTACTACCACATTAGTCTTACCTTGCTTGTACCGGACGACGTAGGGAAATGCCTCGATGAACTCCAGCCAGCACGCATGTCGCTTGTTCTACTTTTGCTGCCCCTTGAGGTACTTTAATGACTCGTGATTAGAGTGAATTATGAATTCCTTCGGCCATAAATAGTGTTGCCACGTTTTCAGGGCCTGGACTAAAGCATACAACTCCTTGTCGTATGTCGGATAGTTTAAGGCTGCCCCACTCAATTTCTCGCTAAAGAAAGCATTCGCCCCCTCTTGCATTAAAACGGCTCCAATTCCGACTCCTGATGCATCACACTCGATCTCAAAAACCTTGGTAAAATCTGGCAATGCCAGGAAAGACGTATGTGTTAACCTTTCTTTAAGCAACTCGAATGCCTTGTCTTGGGCTTCACCCCACTGAACCGCAACACTCTTTTAAATTGTCTCCATCAAAGGCGCTGCGATAGTGCTAAAATCTCGTACAAACCTCTGATAAAACTTGCAAGCCCATGGAAGCTACGAACTTGAATGGCCGACGTGGGCTTAGGCCAATCCTGAATAGCCTTTATTTTCTCCTCGTCTACTGTGATTCCCTTCGAGCTCACTACAAATCCCAAGAATATCAATTGCTCGAGCAAAACGTGCACTTTGTGATATTTGCATATAGTTTCTCTTTCCTCAACACTTCTAATACGGCCCGCAAGTGATCAAAATGTTCATACAATGATTTACTATAAATGAGAATATCATCGAAGTAAACCACGACAAACTTCCCAATAAAAGCCCTCAAAACATGGTGTAAGTCCAAGCGGCTACGATAATCTAGAGGGGGGGTGAATAGATTATCTCCATCTTTTCGATTTTGGCCCTCTTTTTCGAACCGAATGCTCAAAGACAATAATAAAGGTGCGGAATGTAAACAACACACGTCGATTTATAGAGGTTCAACCCACCTAGGGCCTAATCCTCTACCACCCCAGTATATCCGGGATGGATTTCAAAAAGAAAAAATATTTTATTAATTACCAAAATTAATACAACACCAACTTACAACAACACCTTGAAGAGCACCACACTCTTCTTCAACACCACCTTTGAGATTACCACAATCTCTCTTGAAGATTACCACAATCTCCAACGACACCTTGTGAAGATTACCACAATCTTCGACCTTGAAGAATACCAAATTCTTCAACACCTCAATAAGAAGATCACCACAATCTTCTTGCACCTATCACCTAGATCATCCAAGTGTGTTCTTACCACAAGAACACTCACAAGGATATCTTGTGTTGAATGATAACTCAAAATCAAGATTACAACTCTATAATGAATATTACAATTTGAGTGCAAAGTGTAATCAAGAATAGCCGAGACCTCAAAGATGTGAAAGTGATAAGCTAGGCAAATTTACAACAAGAATAATAACAATGAAGAACAAATATTTGCTTGAAGTGTATCTTGTTGTGTTGTATCTCAATTGTTGTATTGGTTGCTCCAAAACTTCCTCTATATATAGGAGATGATTGATCAAGCATAGGCTCCTCTTGGGGATTGAAAATCTACAGAAAAATACAATTAAAATCAAGAATATAGCGTTTAGAAATCAATCCCACATTTTAAGGAAATATGTCTGCTGTCAAACGGTCATATTTTTGTTGTCAAAGCACAGGGAGACCGGTCGCACAGAAATAGAAGTTTGAAAGAACATTTCAACATTTAACACGGGCGACCGGGCCGACGTAGGGTTCGACCGGTCGTCCCCCATCTCAAATAGGTCCCCCTATCATTGCATTTTAAGGAATACGTTCGTTTCAAAAATGAACTTGCAGTGCAGTCGACCCACTGGCGACCGATCGACCGGACCGGCCGACGCCCGATGCGGCGGCCGACTGCTTGATTTTTCTTCGCCTCATTTTCTGTTTCAAAAATCATCTTCGTGTCGGGTTTTCCTATAGGGCGGCCGGTCGACCAAGAGACGGCAAATGTTGTCCAATTTTTATCGAAAATAAAACCCAAGAAATACTCCAAAATTTAGTAAAAACATTTTAAACCAATCGGAAGTATTTAGACAACATTTAGAAACCTTGTTTTGAAGTAAAAACATATAAACATAAAATCATAAGAAGTGTTGTCCAATTTTATCAAAAGTAAAACTTGAAGAAATACTCCTAAAATATTAAAACCATTTTAAATCATTTAGGAGTATTTGGACAACAATTAAAACATTATTTTGGTGTAAAAAAAATCATCAAAATTAAGATAAAAACATGTATCAAACAATCTCCCCCTTTTTGATGATTACAAACCAAAACAATTTTTATACAAAATAGGAGAACAACTTTAGAAATGATTTTCCGGTAAAAACATTTAACCGTTTGGAAGCAACTACAATTTCAAAAATATAAAAGCAACCAAGTAGGGGAGTAAATGTATTCAGTAATAAGCACAAGCTCCCCCTATCAACAAGCACATCAAGAATAATGTAAAAGCAATTAACCATAAGCTAGAAGCTTAGCTTTTACATATTTTTCAAGAGCTTATAAGCTCCCCCTGTCAACAAAACATCATTAGACATATATAAGAGTCCATCAATCAATAATTGGACTAAAAATAATTCACAACTTATGGCTTTTAAGAGCCATAGCTTATAGCTTTTATAGCAAGCTTTTATTAGCTTTTTTGAGCTAATGAGCCAATTTCATGTTTCTCCTCCTTTGGAATCATAAAAAGAATGTTAGGATGATAAAAATGTCATACAAATACTTCAAAGTGCGCTAAAGAGACGGTTTATCAACCATTGAGCAATATAAGCTTAAAATTCCAAGGAAAATGGGAGAAATGTGTCATGAAGAGTTTATACGCTCATTTTATTTGCCAAAATATGATCTCAATAAGTATTGAAGACTTTTGGAAGTAAGAGACTCATGTAGAAGTTGAAAATTTCAATGTGACATTTCATCGAACACTTTGTGGGCGTGAAAATTAAAAGAAGTTGTATATAGCTCTTGTAAAAGATTCAAGCCAAAAATTTTCATTACCAAGACCAAAGGCAATTTTCAACATATATCCAACAAATAATAGGCATAAACAAAGTAAATTCTCAATGGTTCAACCCAATTGAGATAATATTGGCCAAAAAGATCAAGGCATTACAAATGCCATCAAGCAAAAATTAAAGAGCCATCAAGTAATATATGCCAAGCATCAAACAATGCATATTAGACATTACAAATGTCCCAAATAATCCATCTAAACAAAATGATCAAGACATGTCAAATGCATTTTAAAAAAAGTACTTTTACCATCAAGTACTTCATACCAACAATCCAACAATGCCAACCTAGAGTATTTTTACCATCAAACACTCCATCAATATCATGATCATCCACAAGTCATTATCCTGTAGGCCTCTCTGCCCCTAATTATTTCCATTCTACCAACGAATTATCTAGAATAATGCGTAAATCTAGATCGGCTAATTGTGCTCGAATAGCACCTGCACCAGTAGAGATTTCTCGATTGCGAAATGTATCGAAGCCCTGGGTAGTAAAAAAAGTGGGATGTTGTATTTCCAAGATTGGATTTCATATTCGAATAAACCTCGTAATCGCAAGAAAGTGGGTTTTTTCGTTATGGGGCGCAGCGGAAGATCCGGAATTTGAAACTTTCTACACCAAAAATATTCTATTAAACGAAGGTATTCGCGCTTGGATGGCGGCTCAAGATCAGCCTCATGAAAACCTTATATTCCCTGAGGAGGTTCTACCACGTGGAAACGCTCTTTAATGGAACTTTAGCTGTAGCTGGTCGTGACCAAGAAACCACCGAACTCAGTTGACTCCTTCTATAGAAAAGGCGAAAACTTGCAATTTTAACCCTTTCAAAAAAAACAAGCAAATTTCATTAGTGCAAAAGAGTTTTACAAAGTTCATTGAAGTACAAAGCAACATAAAAAAATGCTAAAAAGTAAAGGGGTGGGGACATCATTCCTCGTCCGAAGAGAAGCAAGATCCGGGAATGAAGTCTTTGATGAATTTCTTCAACTTGCCGATTGATTTTTGCATTTTGAAGGTCTTTTGCTCCAAAGCCTCATACCTCGCCTCATGAAAAGCCCTTAAATCATCAAACTCGGCTTGGGTGTACCTCATAAGCGGTTGAGCACCGGTATTACCCTCCGGATTGCTCTATTCGCCTTCCTCCTCCAATCTCGCGGCCTCGGCATCATCAAAGAAGTCGTTTGGATCAGGGGAATCTTGACCTCTTCCTCTAGCCATTTTAGTTGGTCGAATGTCCATATTCTTGCGCATAGTGACCATTTAGGAGATGTTATCAATGTCAAAGTCATTCTGAAATATCTCTGAGTTACACTCCGACGAAGGTAGTCCCGATTGTATAAGAAGTTTACAAATCCAATTTCCCATAACCAACTTCTTATTGCCTTGAGTGATGGACTCGATTAGACATTGAATAAGTATGGCGCCAAAGTTAAGCGGTTCCCTCCTAGCAATCTTATAATTCAAAAAATAATCCATGTTGCTAGGCATCTTACCCGCCTTTCCACAAATACAGTAGGCGACAATAACAGATAAAATACGGTGCTCAAGTGTCATCGCCAACAGAGAACATTTTGGCCAAACGCCCAAATACGTCTTAACTTCTTTCATAGACACCCCCAACATTTCATCATTCCAAGTACCAAAAGAGAAATAGTCCCAACCACCTTCTCTAACATGTAAAAGCCGACAAATATCATTAGGAGTCCACCTAAAATGACGACCCCTTACAAACGAATTAACGGCAATTGGCTTCCTTTGATCATCATATTGCACCCACATATTAGCATAAAAAAGTTGGATAATATCATCATCATATAAGACATAAGCATGCTCCCATAAAAACATCCAACCTTGCTCCTCAAAGAATCCTCTAATAGTAGGATATTCATTTGTAAAAGAATTAAAACGACACATTTTAGTCCGAGCAATCGATTTTCCTCCCATTCCCGAATCTTCAAAGTACCATTCCGCATATTTACTGATGAAATTAAGAACATTATTAGAATGAGGGGCTTGAGTAATAAAGGATTTCTTACATTTCGCCCAACGGCAATTTTGGAGCGAAATTGTTCCGCGGAGCTCGGCAATTTGGGCCCGAGAGAGTATGGGATTTTGAACGTCATCACCTTCTTGAGCCACGTTTCTCTGGGTAGCTCGAATATCCCTTTGTTCGGCTTCTTCTTGCCGATTTCTCGAAGAACCCTCTCCGCCCCTTCTACGCTTGGAGATGGGATTTCGACCGGTAGAATTTCTCGGAGGAGCCATAAATGTGAGATTCTTGCAAAAATAAGAGGATTAGCAACAAGAATCGTGAAAAATGATGAAGAATTGAAGAACTTAGAGAAAGAGGGGTGAGAGCGTGCGCAGGAGGGTTTTGAAGGATTTGGGTTCTGTTTTGAAAGTGAAGAGCAGAACGTATATGTCTTGAAAATTGCCCTGGGCGACCGGTCGAGGTAGGGTGCGACCGGTCGACGTGCAGGGCGACCGGTCGCCCCTGCTTTGATCGTCCCAGTGCAATTTTTCCATTCTCCAGGTTTTTCAAAAATTCGATTTTACACCCTAAAAGTTTTTAAAACTTTGCAAAAAGATAATTTTGGACCAAGTCCAACAAATACGGGTTTCGAGAAAACACAAATACGAGAAACACGAGTAGTGCCCTTTTAAGAAAAATTTACAAAATAATTTAGGGGCACTTGAGGGGTTGAAATGAAATATTTTGAAAGATATGTGCATAAGCATAATATCGAGTTCTAAGAGAAATACGAGTGAACATACCTCGATAGTTTAAGAAACTTGATGACGAAAAAGCCAAAGAATATGAGATATATATCCTACACAATTCTTAAACAAAATGTTGCACAAAAGCACAAGTGTAGGTAAGTAATAGGAGATATTAAAAAGATGCTTATGCTATAAACGTACATAAGAGATAATAAACCACATAAGTCTAATTAAATGCACAAGAGTTTTAGAAACAACATGCAAGGTCTTCTTTTTTTTTCAAAAAAATTTTAAAAGCACAAATATATATTGAAGACCTTAATAAAAAAATATTTGAAAAACTCGTTTTGCAATTATGACACAAATAAAAGCATGCATAATAACAAAATAAAATGCATATTTAACTAGGGAGATACGGGTTACCAATTACGCCATTTCCATGGGTTGTGCCGTTCTCGTTGTTGATGATATCTTCCCTTTTGAAAATCTTCTTGTTGATGATGGTTTCTCCAATTGCTCCATTTCCAAGATTTTTGTCCTTCCCATTTATAGTCTCTTCTTCTTTGAAAAGCATCTTGTTGATGATGTCTTTGTCATTTCCAAGGATTGTGTTCTTCCCATTTTTGATTATATCCTCTTCTTAGAAATTGGCTTTGATGAAAATGTTTTCTCCTTTGATCAAATGAATTTGTCATTTGATGTCTTTTTGGCGGTATGAATTTTCTCCGATTATTATTTCGCCGGGTACCTAATAAAACATTATTTTGTGGTACCCTCAAGTGTTTGGGTTCTTTAGGATTAGCTTTGAGACTTTTAGGTCTCCAACAATAATGAGAGCTATTTCTAGCCCAACAAGTATTTACCGTATGACCCTTTTTACCGCAATAAAAGCAAGTAATAATTCTAGGAGCATAATGACCAACATGCTTAGAGACTTGATTCTTTTTCATATGATTGACAACATTAAACTTATGATCAAGTTCTAGTTTCAAATTATCACAACAATCAACAATTACATCGGTACTCAAGTCGGATTTAGATAAATCCTTTTTCATGCAATTAATATCCTCAACAAGAGTACTATTTTGTTTCTCAAGGTTTCTAACCTTGTCAAGTGTGGTGGTGTGAGAACATGATAGTGATTCATAGGAAGTAAATAAGTTATCCTTTTCATTTTTCAAAACATTGAATTCCTTTTTCAAATTTTTGTACTTAACAAGTAAATTTTGGAATTCATTTTGAAGATCATCAAAATCATTTTGTAAATCACTATAATCATTTTGAATAACAATATCATAAGAAGTAGAGGGTTTAAGACATACCTCGTTTTCTTCTTCGATGCCCATAAAGCAATATTCAACTTCTTCATAGTTTGTAAGAGACTTGTTCCTTAGATTTGAACTTGTATTCCTTTGAGAAGTAGATGCTTTTGTTTGACTCCTTTCATTTGCAAATACTCCATAGATGGCTTCTAATATTTGCCATACTTCATGTGCCGATCGAATTCCTACAATATGTTCATATTCCAAATTAGTAAAGGAACAATACAAAATATTGAGAGCTTTACCGTTTAAGGAGAACATTTTCTTCTCTTCATCATTGAGCTCTTTGAAGCCTTTGGAGGTGTGTGGTGTGTCTTTCATTGGAATGGATTCTCCATTTATGACGATGTTCCAAATATCGAACCCGCAACCTTGTAAATAACATTCCATTCTTTCTTTCCAAAATATATAATTTTTGGAATCAAATAGAGGTGGCTTGGTGGTGGAGGTGCCGGTAGGATGAGCTTCGTTCGTAGCCGACGATCATTTCTCTTCACTCGCGATGTGAAACGAGCTTGCCAAAGAGTTTGGCTCTGATACCACTTGTAAGTCCAAGCGGCTACGATAATCTAGAGGGGGGGTGAATAGATTATCTCCATCTTTTTGATTTTGCCCTCTTTTTCGAATCGAATGCTCAAAGACAATAATAAAAGTGCGGAATGTAAACAACACACGTCGATTTATAGAGGTTCAACCCACCTAGGGCCTAATCCTCTACCACCCCAGTATATCCGGGATGGATTTCAAAAAGAAAAAAGATTTTATTAATTACCAAAATTAATATAACACAAACTTACAACAACACCTTGAAGAGCACCACACTCTTCTTCAACACCACCTTTGAGATTACCACAATCTCTCTTGAAGATTACCACAATCTTCGACCTTGAAAATACCAAATTCTTCAACACCTCAATAAGAAGATCACCACAATATTCTTGCACCTATCACCTAGATCATCCAAGTGTGTTCTTACCACAAGAACACTCACAAGGATATCTTGTGTTGAATGATAACCCAAAATCAAGATTACAACTCAATAATGAATATTACAATTTGAGTGCAAAGTGTAATCAAGAATAGCCTAGACCTCAAAGATGTGAAAGTGATAAGCTAGGCAAATTTACAACAAGAATAATAACAATGAAGAACAAATATTTGCTTGAAGTGTATCTTGTTGTGTTGTATCTCAATTGTTGTATTGGTTACTCCAAAACTTCCTCTATATATAGGAGATGATTGATCAAGCATAGGCTCCTCTTGGGGATTGAAAATCTACAGAAAAATACAATTAAAATCAAGAATATAGTTGTTAGAAATCAATCCCACATTTTAAGGAAATATGTCTGCTGTCAAACGGTCATATTTTTGCTGTCAAAGCACAGGGCGACCGGTCGCACAGAAATAGAAGTTTGAAAGAACATTTCAACATTTAACACGGGGCAACCGGTCGACGTAGGGTTCGACCGGTCGTCCCCCATCTCAGCCGATCCCCCTCATTGCATTTTAAGGAATACTCATTTCAAAACGAACTTGCTTCGAAAATCATCTTGGCCGACTGCTTGATTTTTCTTCCGTCTCATTTTCTGTTTCAAAAATCATCTTCAGGTACAGGTTGCCCTATAGGGCTACCGGTCGACCAAGAGACAGAAATATTGTCCAATTTTTATCGAAAATAAAACCCAAGAAATACTCCGAAAATTTAGTAAAAACATTTTAAACCAATCGGAAGTATTTAGACAACATTTAGAAACCTTGTTTTGAAGTAAAAACATATAAACATAAAATCATAAGAAGTGTTGTCCAATTTTATCAAAAGTAAAACTTGAAGAAATACTCCGGAAAATATTAAAACCATTTTAAATCATTTAGGAGTATTTGGACAACAATTAAAAACATTGTTTTGGTGTAAAAATAAAATCATCAAAATTAAGATAAAAACATGTATCAAACACATGGTTCATCAATCTCATAAATGTGCTTGGTGCATTAGTTAGCCCAAACGGCATAACTAACCACTCATACAACCCATGCCTGGTCTTAAAAGCCACTTTCCACTCGTCTCCTTCCCGCATAAGAATCTGATGGTATTTGCTCCTTAAATCTATCATGGAAAAGATGTTGGACCCATGAAGCTCGTCCAACATATCATCCAAGCGAGGTATGGGGTGTCGGTACTTAATAGTGATGTTATTAATATCCCGACAGTCCACACACATCCTCCATGACCCATCTTTCTTTGGAACTAGTAACACCGGAACTGCACACGGACTCATACTCTCCCAAATGAGTTTCTTACTTAGCAATTCATCAACTTGTCGCTGAAATTCCTTGGTCTCCTCCGGGTTGGACCTGTACGCCGGTTGGTTTGGTAAAGACGCCCCCGACATGAAGTCAATCTGGTGCTCAATCCCCCGAATAGGCGGTAACTGATCCGGCATTTTGTCTGGAAACACATCCTCGAATTCTTGCAACAAAGACAACACAGAACTAGGCAATTCGGGGTTAAGACTGTCAGTAGATAAATAAGTGCCCTTGTAAACCAAGAGTATCATCGAACAACCACTCATTGTGGCTTTCCTAAGGTCACTCATTTTTGCCATTAAATTTATTTTTTCTTCGTTTCTTACCTCAAGGCCATTCGTTCCCCCCTTTTATTTTTCGGCCCTCTTATTAATGTTACTCTCCTTTTTCCCGGCTATCTCTCGAACCTCACTTCTACCCTTAGCCGGATCTTCACTCTTGTTTTCCCTCAAACTCCTCTTTTTCTCGGCATTATTTTGATTTTTATTCTCACTAGCCGAACTCTCATTATTTAACGTCGTCAATTAGAGAAAGGGGTGAAAAACATCATTATTGCCTTCACCTTATATTTATTTCTAAGGGTCACCAACATAAACACCAAAAATTCTTTAATTTAGACTCAATATGAAAAGTGAAGATTGAATAGAGATTATGAAATCTAATTTTAGTTCAGTAGATGCTTTATTGCGCGTTCGTTTCTTCATACGTACACAGATAAATATCGTTTGGCTAGAATGCATGATAACATCACTAAGAGAAAAACAAGCTGACATATTTTTTTCGTCTCATTAATTAATAATCCAAAGACAACAATAAATCCAGGGAGAAATTATTGAAATAACATTGATCAATTTCAGTAAGCAGAGTGATGCAGACAGAAGCGTGAACAAGAACAAAGAACGCACACAAAGCAATCTTAAATACGTGAAAAACTTAAAGAAGCTCTGGAAAAGATATAAATCTCAAAATTTAATAATATTCAACCTCCCTAAAAATAATAACAAAACAACTATTTATAATATCAAACTCCTACTTTAATAAAACTCCTAACAATTGAAAACTCTTAAAAGATAATAAAATAACCTAATATATCACTAACCCTTTATAAGGGTGTTAACCAGGGTTCGAACCCTATATCTTTCAGTTTATTTGGAATTTATCTCCTCCCCTCAACCAGTACTCCCAGCTTATTAAAAAAATAAAATAACCTAATAAACTAATATTAATAGATAATAAGAAATCTTCAAATCTTTATCTCCATCATTCTCTCCGGGGTCGAAACGATTCGTCCTCGAATCAGAAGGAAGATCGTAAAATGGAGGGGCGTGAGAAGGATGAGACGAAAGAATATCAAAATATATTTGAACTGAATCAAAAATAAAATAATACAGGTTGATATCTAGAAAAACATCGTCTATTATCTGGTAGAATCCAATACCAGTATAGCATGATAGAATTGGAAGAAATGAGGCATCATAAACAATACCGCTGATCTCATATTCGTGTCTTATCAATGAACCAACATCCTCAATTTCTTTATCAAAAATTAGCGAATTGTCAAATCCACTATTCTCCTCATCGAAAATTGGTGGATCATCAGACCTATTATCTTCCTCGTCGAATTTTGGTGGTTTTTCATAGTGAATCGTCGAAATTGAGTAATCACATTCCCTATCAAAGATAGATAGCCCATCATAACCACCAATCTCCTCGTCAAAATTTGGAGGTTCTTCGTAGCCAACCTCTATTGTATTGTCGTTGTTGTCTTCATCAAAAATTGGTGGTCCATCGTAACCACCATCCTCCTCATTTGACAAAGTATGTGGGGATTGATAAAAACTGAAACCACATCCACCGCGATAGTTCCGACCACTGCCTCTGTTGCCTGCCTCGTGCGCTCAACTCGGTCGGCCGTGAGTTGGGCGGTGACGATGTCGAAAAATTTCTGCTGCTGGATGCGGAATGTGATTATTCGTTGTGTCAACAAGTCGATCTGTTGACAGATCTGTGCGATGTCGTTCATGCGTTGTGTATCTTGTCTGGACAACATGGTTCAGGGAGCGTAGTCTGGTCTCTGAATACCAACTGATGCAGGCAAAAACGTGAATAAGAACAAAGAACGCACACAAAACAATCTTAAATACGTGAAAAACTTAAAGAAGCTCTAGAAAAGATATAAATCTCAAAATTTAATAATATTCAACCTCCCTAAAAATAATAACAAAACAACTATTTATAATATCAAACTCCTACTTTAATAAAACTCCTAACAATTGAAAACTCTTAAAAAATAATAAAATAATCTAATAAACTAATATTAATAGATAATAAGAAATCTTCAAATTTTTATCTCCATCACAGAGGGGAAAAAATAATAATCAGGAAATTCGTATCACTTCCTTTTCCTCCTTAATCTTAATTTCTCCGAGCAATAAATATTTTCGGGATCATTCATTTCTACGGACGTGAGAAACTGGTTAAGCGCTTTGGTTTCATTGGGACAACGGCTGTAATCGAGGCTACAAATATAGATATCAACATCGGTTTGGTTGTAGTTGTAATACATTTTGAGTGCTTTTACATATTCTTTTCCTAATCGACCATTGGACTGATAATTCATAAATATCGCCCGAAGAAAGTCTTTGCACAAAAAGGCAGTGGCTCTCTCCTCCTGGGATTTAAAAGGTCCCTCCGGAAAAGGCCACAAATTCTTCATTCTCAAACACTCTAACAAGAATTCAGCCTTGATCACTACATTATTCGACGACGGCTGTTCGCCGACGGAGAGTAGTAAGAAAACTACAACTCCGGCGGTGGTGATGATGGCTATTGACCAGAATAATAGTGTTGTTGGCCGGCCCTGGGTCGACATGCTAAATTGGCTGCCTGATCAGAATATAAATTAGGGTTGTGAGATTATAAATTGGTTATTTCTTCCAATTGGAATGTCTCTCTCTCTCTCTCTCTCTATATATATATATATATATAGGACTTGTAGATATTAATTTGATTTGGACTCTTTTTTGTCACGTGGATATATATGAAAGAGAATCCCAGATAGGTAAAACCATTCAACAAATAGAGTTTCTTGCCAACAGAAATTCGAAATATATGGACTTAATCCGTGAGGTTTTTACTATTCGTAATGAATTAAATTTGTGTAGTTAATGTTTAGGGGCTTAACTATTTTTAAATATTTCACCAGCTTTGGGGCATGCGGATGAGGTGGGTAAGCTTTTGGGTTTAGGGGGTTTGGACCACACCATTATAATGAGTAGGAGATTTTACAAGTTGAATGTTTTAGCTAATTAACTAAGTTGGAAAAACTATTTAAAACTAAATACAAGTGTAAAGAACTATTCCAGTAAAAATTTAGTTAGGGTAATTTGATTGTTATTAAGAATACAAATGAATTTTACAATGAAAGTTATATTATTTTTTTTAACATTTTATGAATAATGTAATTAATTCAATTTAGTTCATAAACTAACTTCTAAATAACCAACTAACTAATAAGAATGTAAATTAACATGATTTAATTAGCTTACTAGAATAAAAATGTGATTTCTTTTAATTTATAATTCATCATGAATATGATCATCTACCGTGTTGCTGGAATGCAAGTTTCATTTCCCTAAGATCATATATAAGCTACATAAAAATATTGTTGCATCTGAAGTTCCTAGAATCTCCGATTGCTAAACAGAAGAATTTGGTGAAATTATATGTTATCAGCAGTTAGTTCCATGGTTGCATCACCTTGAAACTGAAGTTGCACAGTTGGAAACCCATGCAGTTAAATCTCTGTTTACAACCCCGGCCATTATAGCATAGCCTCTTGTACGTACCCTTGATCATGTGTGATAAGAGTAATTCCAATCCAGATCAAAATCATAATAATTATCAAAATTAATCACATAGATGACTCCGGCCTCAAACTTTTTCTGGAATAAAGCTATAGCTGTAATCACAACTTATTCTTCGGAAAATTTGTGGGTCAAATTAAAGTCCAATGATTTATCAGCAATCTTGATGCCTTCCAATGTTATATAGTATCGATCTGTCTTCAATAATCAATTAATGGAGTCTGATAACCCAAAAGCTCAATTTTGTCTCCTATAACTAATGTGATGTTGTAGGCATATGATCTATCACTTATATTACCTATACAATATATATGAAAATTTCCAAGACTATCGTTGTGAGATTAGAGAAAGACGAATTTTACCTAGCCCAACAACACCATTCATATTCATGTTAGTGCGATGTGCACAACCAAAGACAATGTTTCTGAGAGTTTCGCGCGCGGCTCCTTCCAAGTTTAAATGTTTCTCTAGCAAGATTGGAGCCACCGTCACCATAAAGGATTGTCATTGGAATCATAATCATCATGATCACACATAATTTTAACGGCACCAGAAGCATCACAGATACCACCGTAGCTGCAAGCATAGAGGACTCCTTGGGATCAAATATAGGTCCTGGCACATTGTAACCACGACTCGCAATTGATATAAAGCAAGGTGCTCCCCGTGTCTATATACACAAGTTGATCAATGTTTTTGGCAAATTGATGGGCAAGGAAACCATTTTGTTGTCTTGGAGTAAGTTGAGACTCTAGGTCTGTTAAATGAAACAAAGTGCTAGTAGCTAGTGTTAGCAATCAAATATAATGCACTAGATATTGATGTCTTTAAGTCTATATCCGCAAGATCCTTGATGCTTCTCTTTGGGTCAAAATACGGAGAATATATGGAATGAAAATGGGTTAACCTTGTTACTAAGGTATGATGAGGAACGTGATCTTGAGTTAAAACTACAATATTTAAAATACAAATAACGATCAAGATAATTGCTAGTATATATGGTGGATGGAATTTGCTCAAAGACAACATGTTCGTGGTGAGATTTGCATGAAATTCAAAGAAAGGCCTGTTTTTGGTATGTGTGAAGACTGTATGTAGTGTGTTGTTGGGAAATTTATTGTTTAGATTTTGATGAATGCCATGTAAAACTTAGAATAGGAAGTTGGCACCCCAATTTTTGTTGTAAAATGCATTGTAATAAATAGGGCTGGTCAAGCTGAGTTAAGTCAGCTATGCTCAAACATGCAAGAAGACAACTGGAGACTGGGAAAAGACTCACCGACTCAAGACAAATTGAGTATGGCAAAGAAGAGAAGACGGAACTCTATCAAGGAGCAGGAAGCGGTGAGATGCGGTGAGTGGAGTATCACAAGTCAACTCAAGAAAAGCCAAGTCTCAAGTTGAAGTGACAAGAGTCATCCATGATTGGAAGTCGACTCTAAGTCACCTGGGGAAAGCAAGGAAATGCGGTCAAGTCGAGATAATCAAAAAGATCCGTTGCACAGAAATCAAGAGAATTACTTAAACAAGTAATATCTCCACGATACCTTTCTCGAAGTGCTCAGTCCCAGAAGCGTGCAAAAGGAATAAACCAATGGAAAGCATTACACCGTGTCAGAACTCTGAAAAGGTGAAGAACAATTCATACAAGGAAATGGTAATTCCAAGGACTGCAACAAGACAAGCCAACGACCACAAGTGACTTTCTAAAATAAGCCTATCTCTTCAACGGGCAGATTTTTGAAAGATCACTATAAAAGGCTGAGGAATGACTCTGAGAGAAAAAGACCAGAACCACAAACATTCAAGCAATTATTAGAACTGGAACCTGAAATATTCTCAAGTCATTAAACGCTCAATCCTCAAGCCTACACTACGAAGAACATCAATCCAACACTCACCTGTGAAGGAAAGATAACTTCAATCGGTTGAAGAGGAAATTATCAAGAATCAAAGGGTCTACATTCCACGAAGGATTGTAGGAAGGTTCAAGGTCGAACCAAGTCTTGAGCTTTTGGAGGGCTTAGTGATCAAATCCAAAGAGCTTGAGCCCAAGTGGGTCAGTAGTAGCAAGCCAACGCCTGTGAAGAAGCCGAGTCGTCGAGAAGCCACCGAGTGATCAAGGCGTCTCAGATCGAGTCCCAAAGGATCAAGTCACCGTGTGTGATCAAGACATGTATCCGGATCATTACCACTTTGTATCTTGATCAATACCTAGTGGATTCCTCCAGAGTTGGAGAATAGATGAGTAGAAGAATTACCCCATCTTCGAACCTCTATAAAAATCTTATTGTGTCATTTACATTTCAAAGACTTTAATTCTTGCATCATATTTGTTTAATTCTCACGACACATATTTGCTATCCATTAGATAACCTCTAAGTACTAAATCAAGCTCTAAATCTCTCTTAACCAAACTTAAGGGTGTTAAGTCTTCCAATAAAAAACAAACCACACCGAGTTAAACTTAACAATGAGTTATTCCATCAACAAAAACTTTTATTAAGTCATTTGAGATACTAACTCTCTGATTAAGTAAATTGGTTGTCCACCAAGACACACACACAAAGTATCAACTCTGAATTTTTAAAAGGATTAAGTCAAAAATTTGGTAAGGTTTATTCAACCCCCCTTCTAAACCTTACACTTACACCCCTTGGGACCTACATGTGTAGACATGCATGCTCAGTTAACTAATATATATATATATTGACAATACGAGACCTTTTAGTTCTCAACTAATCAAATGGACAACGCCAAATGAACCTAAGACCCTATAATATACCTAATTAAGCTAAGACTAGTCAACACAATACTAAATGAACGAGTAACCTAGAATATAACTAATTTGGTGAAAACAACTAACACGTAAAACTTGTGTGTTTATAAAACAGATTAGTTTTATGCATCAACTACATGACATACTCTATATGAGACTGCAAACTAAATTATAATACTATAACTATCTGTTATTGCCATAAATTCAATTTTATAAATAAAATTTCTTTCTTTTTTCTTTTCAAAAAGCATAAAATTCCATTGCAATTGAATGTCAATACATGGACCCCTATATTTGACATGACAAATTGTTAATTAACCACCTAGTATTATACCATTGTCCGGAAATGTATTCAAGCTGGAATGCAATTTCTTATGCTATTACTTAGACCATCTCCAGTAGTATGCACCACTTTAGTGCAGAATTTGCACTACTTTTGGTGAATAATTTACACTTCATCTCCAGCAATATGCACTACTTTCTACACTAAAAAGGAATATTCCATAAGATTCCTTCTTTTATTCATTTAATATTGATTTATTACTTTATAATTGATAAATATATTACATATGTAATTTTATTTAATATAATATTTATTAAATTTTTATTTTCAAAATTAATCAAATACAAAAGAATATTTACAATTTAATGAAATTAATGCAAAATTAAAATAACAATTAATGTAAAATTAAAACTTAATGAAATTATGTAAGATTTATAATTTTGTGTGTAGTATTTTAAATCTAATAGTATTATTAAAATTACACATTTTATTATTAAAAAAATATCACATTTAATTATATTATTTTTAATATTATTTTCTATTAGATTAATTGAAATATAAAATTAATAATAGTATTTAAATTTAAGAAAAACATAACCAAGGAAAGAAAAGAAAAGAAAAAAAAAACAAAATAGCGTTAAAACAGTGCAGCGCTTTCACTGTAGCAAATTGTAAATTGGCGCTGAAGATAGCGCACCGCTGGAGAGTTCTTTTTGGCGTTGGGCGCCAGTTTTGCGTGTTGCTGGGCATGCTCTTAAGGACGTTACGCAATGGTTCAAACATTGATGTTCTCGTAATTTCTGGCATATACCTTTTCGAGAACTATGAAGTTTGTTTCTAAATCAATAATTGATTTTTTATATTGATCCCTTTAGGGTTAGTCGATGCTACATACTCGGGTAGCTACCCAAGTGGGTTCTACACCGTTGGATCAACACATACACACACATACCCAAGTGGGTAGCATCGACTTACTCATCTCGTTATCTAAAAAAATCATCTAAGTTTTAAGTAGTAGTTTAAGTCTAATGATTATCATGCATTTATTAATTTCCTTTTTTTTAGTTTGATTAATTATTTATTAGTGTTTGGGTCATGAAAAATATCATATAGTGCTAGTTATGCTTTAACGTGAATAGATTGATACCGATTAAAATCAAAATACCGCCAACCTGAATTTGACAAATGTGACAGTAGTTATATCACAAAAGTCACATGCATGCATGAAAGATGTGATTTTTTTTAAACAAAACCGAACACTAAACTATGCGCAACCTTAATTTATAAGAAAGGACAGTCATTAAAATTCTTAGCCAAGTTTCACTTCCTACATGAAGCAACATAGTATATTTTATATACATTATAATTTTAGCTGTGCATATGATCTGGATTGCATCATAAAGAGGAAAAATAAGTAGCAAGTAAATCATTTTTTTCATATTTCTTCCGTAGTTTCAAATGTTTGATGACAATCGATTCTAATTCCACATATTTTGTTTCATTAGTTATGCTTGTCCTCAATTAAACTGGCGTTTTCAGGAAATGGGCATAGTAATCAGTAGTAAGTCACTCCTACATCAACAATACCAAGGAAAGCAAGGCCACAAAGTTTAGGTTTTTTCCTGTAAAGCACCCACTGGCTTGTTCACAATCAAGGAATAATTGAGCAATTGAGTCATATGTATAGCAATGAGTCACCTGCATAGACAATGGCACGAACACAATCTTTATAGTAACGGCTTTCCATTTTCCCCTTCTGTTGAAAAAGAGACCCACTGGAAAAGGAAAAAGGAGATTGTGAATTAGATTTTCAAACAATTCCCACTAACATGGCCTTGTCGCATTTGTTAATTAATCCCATCAAACAGTATATGAAGCCAGCTAGTTCTTGTCAGCACCAATCCTACCTTTTACTATTCAAAGATAAAGTAATGTCTGCAAATACATTGCAAAATGTTTCAATTACTCTATATGACAGTATATTATATATGTAACGATCGGGGGCTATCCCAAACGGGCTTTCTTTCCTGGGCTTTTTGCCTTTGGGCTTTCCATCCGTGTCGTCACTCATGGACTTTCCACCCCTGGAAGTGAGTTTCATGCATTCCCCCACACTCAAACCCAGGACCTCCAGGCTAAAGTCCTAAGTTCTTAGAGTGTGAGTACCACCAGTTGAGATGTAATATCTCGGTTTTTATTAAAAATATATCAGCATCAATTATATATATTTTTTATTATGAGTATTATTTATTATGATTTTTCCGGAATTATTTATTATTCACAATTCTACGTGCCTTAGAATTCTATCACGAGTCTCCTTATACCAGTAGAATTCATAATTAGATTTTGATTAAGATTCACGGTTAGGTCAGAGTTATAGAATTTATCTGGAGTATTAATACACAGTATAAATAAACCCCTGGTGTACATAATATTTTCACCGAAAACAATCCAAATTTCTCTCTCCAGAAATCCACGGTAAAATTACGTGTTCATGCCCCTTTTCTTTTATGAACGTCCACAACAAGCAACTCGCCCGAAACCTAAACCCAGAATCACCTATTTCTATCCAAGAAAACAATGAAAAATCCAAACACAGATTTTCCGTCGCCGCTGCAAACTAGTGAGATGACAGTTGGGAGGGTTGCCATTAGTTTTATTTCAATTGTACAAGAGGGTTGCAATCATTGGAAATTATGAGTTCAATTTGAGGGTATTTGAGTGTTTACATATTTCAAATTATGGTGATAACAGGGGCTAGGGGTGTGCACGGTACGGGACGTTTCGGAGATTTGGATATCTCCAGAACCGTCCCGAAGTTCGGATATTCTGAAAATAAATCTCCAGAACCGAATCATAGAAAAAAATCTCCGTCCCGAACCGTACCGAAAGTTCGGGATTGTTCGGAACGGAGATTCGGTTCTAATGGGACGGGACGGTGCGGTTCGGTTCGGGACGGAGATTCGGAGATTAGCCATAAATAAAACATACAAATTTGGGGGAAAAAAAGTAAAAAGAAAATCAATATAAAAATCACCAAACGGATATACTTCTAGAGTTTTAGTCTCTTTTTAGCGTAGTCTCAAAATAAAAGCTAAAACTATAATAGGTAACACAATCCAAAATTCTAAACTTAATAACCTTTATAATACAATAATAGTATTATTTGGGCAATTGTCCTTCTATTGACATAGAACATATATAATTAACTAATAATTTTATAAATTAACATGAAATAAAAACTTGTATAAATTTATAATCTCAATGTCTCATACTTAACAACTTAACATAATCAATAAGATTATATTTATAATTTATGTGATGTGGTAAGAAAATTAAAATATGATCTTTTTTATATTGTTATAATATGGTACTATTAATTGTTTCTATTTTAAGTGCAATTTACTAATCATTTAATTAATTTCAATTTCAAATGATTTACTCTATTATTAATATCAAAGTTTTTTAAAATCTATACTAGTTGCAGTATTATGGTTTTTTCAGAATATGCTTTATATTCACTTTAATTTCAAATAGTTTGTAGTTAATTCAATATCAAAATAAAAACAACATAGAAATAATGTATATGTATTTATATAAAATCTTTAAATCGGTTCTAGCTTCGGGTCCTCGGGTCGGAGTGGTTTGGTACAGTTCTCGGTACGGGGATTTGAAAAATCTCCAGAACCGTACCATAAATATTTTCGGTACAGTACGGTTCGGGAAAAGTCAAAAAGTCAACAGATATTTTCGGTTCGGAGATCTTTCGGTCTGGATATCGGTTCGGTTTCGGTAATCTCCAAGTCCCATGCACAGCCCTAACAGGGGCTATGCAATTGATTTAGATAATTGGGTTTTATTAGAAATTAAGGATTTAATTGGAGATTGGCATTTAATATTTGGTGATTTTGACCATTGATCAAGCCCGATTTGATCAGCCTTCGACCAAAAATTTACGTGAAGAACACGAGGCCTAGGATTCAAACGGTTGTTTTTCACGTTTATTCACATACTTCATATTGAGGTGGGAATTTCTATTTGTCTTTTATAAATTGTATATTAATTGTTAGTGAAGCATGATGCATGTCCCAGAAATAGAAGGCCTTCGGGCTACCAGAATCAGAATGGCCTACGGGCTTCCAGAAACATAAACAGAATAGCCTTCAGGCTACGTACCTTATGGTACTCCAGGTGTATTTATTTTAGACGAATTGTATTTCCCACTGAGCGAGTTGAAAGCTCATCCCACGTTATTAACATTTTTCAGGTTAAGGAGCTTGGCGAAGGCATGAGGCGGTGGAAGTGGATGACAGAAGTTATTTTATTGTTTCTTTCATATTTTTTTAGAGTCAAATATTTTATCTGGGCAGTCTAACTAGTTTATCTAGAATTTTTAATGTCATCATACCTTAAAATTTTAGATTTTTGACAATTATTTATGCAGTTATTTGAATTTTTATTCAATGTTTTATTTTATTAAGGTAATTTTTATGAATCAATATTGTATTTCTATTTCCCTTAAAGTTAGAAAATTTGGGGCGTTACAATATAAGAAAATGATACATTCCTATACGAGTGTGAGAATACATAGATAGTCTCACAAGGCACATATTGAACCATGGAATCTGTTGCTTGCATAGCATAAAGTCCATTTCCACTGTGTTGATTCCAAGTATTACATTACTGAATCATCTGCCTTTGTCAGCCCGGAATAATCTCCGCTGCTGAATGTTCCTTGCAACAGAGGAGTACCTGACAGCGTAGGAAGTAGTAAATGACTGGCATGTCCACATTCATGAAAAGGATAGGTGAACTTTAACATTAATTCAAAGGAAAAGGCAGTTTTTATGACTAAAAGCAAATCAAACCCAGATGCAGGATATTAAAAGGAAAATAAACAAATAATCAAATGCAAGATACTTGATGATGTATCGGACAACTAAAAAACACAGTCTCGATACAGATGGGAGAAATAGTTTCAAAAAAAATTGATACTATCTTCCACAATTCCAACCTTGACCTCAAACTCCATAATAATAACTTTTTTTCATAAACTCCAGTATCTAGATTGTAGGCATGCTTAAAAACATAAAAATATATAGTTATATCTGTCTCAATAAGTCCAAACTGCAACTCCTACACACTATCTTGATATAAGTCCAGAACCTAAGGCCAATATTCATTTTTCTCAGACTGAGAATTTACTTGATCAAGTTCAAAATGTCTCATTTAAGCCAATCTCCAAATATAAGAGAGAAGACGAATATTAATCAACATTATTCAAGAAAGCGTTAAGCACCTCACTAAATAAAAAAACTGCCATTTACCTCACTCCAAGAAAATTCATATATGATCAGGGGTCTGCCTTGTTCAATTTTGCATTGTCCCCTATGATCAGAGATTCTCTCCAAATTTGTTTCTCAAATAGTTGGCTAGTAAAAGTTCAATTCATCCTCATTACATCTGTATCACATCCCACACATATTCAGGCATTAATGCCATCAAAGTCTCAACATCACTGGTAAATAAACTCCGGCTATTTCATTGAATTGAGTGTAAACCAAAAGGGATGAAAAGAAAATGGAAAAGAAGTATTATTACTAAGTTAAAATCCAATTGGGAGTACAAAACAGGAAAAGAACTTAGGACTTTACAGTTGAGGAATGTTTCAACTTTTTATTTCTAATCCTGCATTCATTCAGCTGGCAACTAGTGCTACTTAAATCTCGCAATGGATGATATTTCACTGAAGCCAGCTCTTCCTTAGCTGCATGAAGCCTTCTTTTTTCTAATCGCTGCAATGTAACAAAAGATAATAATATAACAATAAATAGAGATATTCTGCAAAACATTAAATTGATTTACATAGCACTCGCATTATAAGAAAGCATATGTAGTCTTACAAGGGCCATATCAAATCCTGCAATTTGTTGCTTGCAAAGGTTAAGTTCCATCTCAAGAGTATTGATTCGAATGTCAATAGGGACATTACTTTGCTTAACCATCTGTCTTTGCCTGCCCCGGATAACTTCTGGCTGCCAAACATTCAATGCGACAGAAGCTTGCCTGTCGCATCATAACTAGAAAATTACTGGCAGGATGACATGATAGTTAAACTATTTTAATTAATATGAAGGGCTAGAGCAAATGAAATCAAATGCAAGTATTATGACACTGTATTTGAAATTGCAGCCTCATACACAAAAACACTGATTAAGTAGTCAACACTATCCTCCACAAATTCCAATTCTATGAGTTAAACCCCTTTACATAAACTCCAAAACAAAATTGTAATTTGTAAGATAGCATCAAAACAATCTATCAGTTAATGAATTTCCTCACTTCTCACAACATCAGGGTAAAATATTGTGCCTAAAGGCTAAAAGTAGCTATAACTGTCTCTTATTCTCGTCAGCAAAGTTAATCTCAAATAGTTTCACAATATTAATGTTACTTCCTGAAATTATTTAAAAAAAAATGGCATCCGTAAGAGGTAAGCTGTCTGCCCAGGAGCTTTACCGGATCCGACGAAGATTCAGCAACTCAGCAACTGCCTTATTCATTTTCTCTTTCTCCTCTGACGAATGGAGCTTTATCTCCTGAATTTTCCTCAGATGCTCAGCTATTTCACTCTCGATTCTCAAAACAACTCTTCTATGTGCTAAGCGCTTCCGTTCTCTGTCCTTCTCATACCTATCATAGTTTTTGCAATAAATCAATCAAGATGATAAAACCCTTTCAACAATATAACCAATGAAAGGCTAAAAAGGCACACAAAATACTATTTTGGGTTACTTATCACATAATTCCTAGTGTTCTAACAATCGCCACGATTATATTTGGCTTGGCAGTTGCATTTATTCCCCATCACTTCACATATCCCTAAAGGTGTTCCAGAAAATAACTAAATAAATAAATTTGATACCTCACACAATCGCAAGCATCATCATTTCAACATTTTACAGTTAAAATCACATAATTTGATTACTCGCCTACTCCGTGCGGTCAATACCCTTGCAGCTGTCAACTCCAAAATCCAATTAAACTAAAACAGGGAAAAAAATAAACAGCAGTTCCAAACAAATTACAGTCTGCAAACAAATTTGAGTTATGTTTGAACCTAATTCTAACAAAATTCTAGGAATAACAACAAAATTATAAGGCGAAAGGAATTTAAAAAAATACCTGACTTGGTAGAGGCTCTTAAACTTGCCGACAGCAATAGAAGAAGAGGTATAATTATTGTTTCTTCTAATATTAATGTTATTATAATGATCACGCAAATTTAAACCATCTCCGGAAGAAGGAAAGTCGGAAAGAAGAAGAGGCGACCAGAGAGAATCGTCGGCGGAGAGTCGGCGGAGGGTGCGGCAGGTGATGGAGAGGCAGCAGAGGTTCTTGTAATCTAGGGTTTTCGTTTCGATTCCGATTTCAATTATTCTTCTCCATAGCTCGTCTGGTAGCACCGACATTTTGTTCTACCTTCGGTAGCTCCTCTAAAATATCTCTCTCTCTCTCAAAGATCCAACCTTTTTAGAACTTAGACGCTTCCAGAGTTTGTGCAATCTGCAATTGGCTCTAATTGGGCCGATTTGTTAACTACAAAACATGGCCCAGTACCAGAAAAGATTTAGTGCATTTTTGTTGGGAACACTATAAAAGTTTATTTTTCAAATGACTTCTTAATAAATGATTTTTTCTAAAAACCTCTCATTCTGACTTTTCCACAATAGATTTTTTAGGGAAGTGATTTATCAAAAAGTCTACTCAAAATTAACCTTCAAATAACTATTATTATGGAAAATAATTTTTTTTAATCCAAAAATTCATTTGAAAAATGCTCACAAACAAACTGTTCATATTGGACTTGGTTCTAGCAATACCCCGATAAAATCCAAATTCGACTCTTCAAGATGCAAAAAATTGTCGAATTAAGAGCTGGCAAATTGATCGATGAAAGTCGGTACTTCATAATTTTATTTTTTTTATTTTTTGGTTAAATTGATATTTTTTTTGAAAAGTAATTTGATTGATGAGAAATCGGTCCATCTTTTAGAAGAAAATATTGAGAGATAATTTTAAAATAATGCTATCGAGAATAGACAAAAATAAATAGAGTTTATCTGACTATTTTAATGGGACAACATGCAGGTACAAGTGTCCTATTTTAGTGAAACTATCATATACAATATCAGTGAAATGGGTTTAGTCAAACTCAACTAACCACAGAACACTTAACCTAAACTCAGAATGAACTTTTTGATGTAAAAGTTCATATTCCATAATACTAGTTGTTTGATTGTTAAATAAGAATAAACCTTTAGATGAGTCGCCCTCTAAAAAAGTCATTCTTGAAAACATAAAATTTAAGGGAGTAATTGTTTGACCTTTCATTCCACTCATTTTCAATTTAAAAAACGAGCATGAATTTTGAGAGTGTGATTAGATATATGATGAAAATGTGATGATAGGCAAAAACTTGTATAGGACCATCTTACGGATCCTATTCCGTAAGACGGATCCCCACCCCGCCCGACCCGCCCGCAACCCGTGACCCGCCTGGATATAAAAAATAGAAAACAGCATCTAAGAACCCCTTACACGCTGGGCCCAACAGACCCAACCCAGCCCAAGCACGCACGCGCCCGCCCGCCCAAGACGCCTGGATGGGCCAGGATGGCTGGATCCGCTTAATCAAAAAATTAACAAATTTGCACCAATGAAATTGAACCCGAATTTGTAACAAGGCAAGGTGTTATTCTACCGCTGACCATTTGGTGCTTGTTGTACATATTTATTATAACCATGAATATAAAGTTTCATTATCATCCCTTCATTTTAAAAATTTAAATTCTCTGAATAGGAAATGATACTTTATCCGAAAATAGTGATACTTTTGAGTAATAAATATGATACTTTTAAGGTGAACATTGATACTTTAATTTTTACATATTCAAAAAATAAGATTTTTTGATATAATCATTCTAGTCTCATAGCTAATGTTTTTTACATTGAAAAACTGATACTTGTGCTGGAAATAGTGATACATTTGATATTAAATATGATACTTTTATGATGAACAATGACATTTTAAAATTTTAAATTATCTGAATAAAAAGTAATACTTTATCCGAAAATAGTGATACTTTTGAGTAAGAAATATGATACTTTTAAGGTGAACATTATTCAAAAAATAAATTTTTTTGATGTACTCATTCTAGTCTCATAGCTAATGTTTTTTACCATTGAAAAACTAATACTTGTGCTGAAAATAGTGATACTTTTGATGTGAAGAATGTTTGAAGAAGATGTTCTTGAAGATGTGAAGAATGTTTGAAGATATGAAGAGTGTGTTCTTGAAGATATGAAGGAATGTTTGAAGATGTGAATAAATTGTTCTTGAAGGTTTGAAGATATGAAGGAATTGTTCTTGAAGATTTGAAGATGTGAATGAATTGTTCTTGAAGATTTGAAGATATGAAGGAGTTGTTCTTGAAGATTTGAAGATATGTTTGAAGATATGAATAAAAGGATGAATATATGCTTAGAGAGATGTTGGGGATTTTAGAGAGAAGGGAGAGGATTTTTGCAAGAGTTAAAGTATGATGTTGGTAAAATGAAATGAAATGTTTGAGTATTATTTGGCCTAATGGCCAAAATTAGTGAGAGAGAGGGGAGAGAATGATCAATTTATGTGTCTTGCAATTTGTCTCTTGCATGGAGACAAAATGGAAGTCAAAGGTATGTGCAAATGATGGGTAAGGAAGGAATGTTGGGTGAGTGGGAATAAGTTGGGGAAAATAATATTAAAGAATTGATGTATAAGATAATGTGTATAATATTTGAATTAATGGTGTAATTATACACAAGATGACTAATATAAAGTGTATATGTAGTTATGTACAAGAGTTGGAAGATATTTCTACACCAAATTAATCATCATTGCCGTCCACTTAAGGGCAATTGTGGTATTTCCATTTTTTTTGTCCCAAATTTGATGATAATAGATGAATAATATCAATCTCCAAAATAATTAGTGATTTCCTTGATCACTTATAAGTCTCATGATCACTTATTCTAAATCAAATTCTTAATTTTATAAGGTATAAGTCTCTAAAATAAATAGTCTCTTAAAATTCTAAGGTGACTAATAAATACACAATAGTAATAATGATCAATCAAGTGATCATTAATGTGAAATAGAATTATTAAATGATTATGATCACAAGTAATAAATAAAATTAAATTAAATGCAAAAATATATTTATTATTAATATTTACCCGTCAAAGTGACGCGGTAAAATAGTCGATAAAATACATAGACGATAAAAGGATCAATTACACGCTTGGAAAAATCGGGGGCTTCACAATATAGTTAGCACTTTCATAAGTACAATAGTGTTTATAATCATACTTAGTTACCCATTACTCTTAGTTTGAACTGTTAATAAGAAAAATCTATATAATATAATTATCTACATAAAACTTAAATTTTAAAATAGAACCTTCTAACCTTACATGAGAATTAGTTAGTGTGAGTCACCTTAATCCTTTGTACCGTTAGTTGAAAATTAAAAAATGCATATACATGATGATTTCTGATGAGATGCAATTCTAAATACTCATATTCCCGTGTTTTATATATGTTAAGATATATATATATATAAAAAAGGTTAACTTTTGTTAAAAAAAAAGGTTAACTTTCATACAAAGGATTTATCCATACAAAACTCATTCGTACAACCAAACATAGCCTTTGGGAAATTTTTTTATGGGATATTATTTGGATGTGGTATTTTCTAAAAAATTGTATTGAACTTAGTATAATGTTTTTATGATATAATATATATCAATATGTCGTTTCTATATATTAGATAAAAATAAATTGTCACTATTATAAATATATATCAGCATATTTAATTATAGAGAAATATTAAAATATGAGATAAAATATTTAACAAATAGAATTCTCCTAAAAAATTTATTTTTCTACAAGTAAATAAATATAAAAAATTTATTTAGAAGATAATAATAAGGAATTGAAAACCAGGGATAAGTATATTAACAAGATATTTGTGTACAAAACCTTTCTGGAGTAACTCAAGTCTTCCTCCACCATTGTCACCGTGCAAGCACTTGCCCTCATAAATCCTAATCATCTCCAAACTTGGGCAACTCAGGTCTCATTCTACACCTTAAGATATGAGTTTTTTCTTATATCAATTCATTTTTCATCAAAAATCAATGAAACTCTAGGTATGTCCAGATCTGTTACAAAAATATATATATCTAATAATTTTCTAATATGCGTATGTATTAAAAAAATATTATACTTTATCTCAAAAAATGGATACTTTTACTCACAAAAGTGGTACTTTTAACTCTGTCATATTATATTTTTCTTTTTCACCGCATCAATTCATACTTCGTGATTTTATTTACAAAAACATGATACTTTATCTAAAAAAATTGATATTTTTACTCATAAAAGTGTTACTATAGATTTGTCTTATTTATTTTTCCTTCGTGATTTAAAGTATCATGTTTTTTAATATAGTCACAAATTAGATATGAATGAAAGAAGAAAGAATAAAAAATAAATATGATATAGTTAAAGTAACACTTTTATAAGTAAAAGTATCCGTTTGTTGAGATAAAGTATCAGATTTCTTAATACATTTACAAACTAGGAACAAAAAAAGAGGAAAAATAAATATGATATAGTTAAATTAACACTTTTATAAGTATCCATTTATTGAGATAATGTATCATGTTTTTTTAATAGACTTGGGTTCGATTCTTAGCCTTTACATTTATAGGCATTTTTAATTTTTTTTAATTACCAGACGTATTTATGAATGGGTTTATATAAATTGTTATACTAAAATTACATAATAAGTACTAGTGGTGTAGTGGTAGAACACCACCTTAAGTCTATTAAGGTCGCAGGTTCAATTCCGTTGTGGAGCAGTTTTTTTTTAAATAAGAGGTGCGCGTGGTGGGGTCGTGGCGTGGCGGGCACGCGCGTTGGTGGGGGTCAGCGCGGGCGCGAGCGCGGGTTGGGTTGGGGTATTCCGTCTTACGGAATAGGATCCGTAAGACGGTCTTACAGGAGACCTACTCGTGATGATGATAGTTGATGTGTTGATTTTTTTAGTATAATAGTGATTAGATATGATTGGTGATTTGATAAATAAGAGAGAGTAATAGTGTACTTGTGATATGATTATATAATAATGATAGTTGATGTGATATTTTTTTTGTTTAAATTATAAATGGATGTGATTGATGATTTGAAAAGTGAGAAAAGTAAATAGTGTATTTTTGGCAATTTTCACAAACAACCACACTTTCATGAAATTTTTTGTCCAAAAAAATGAAGAGATAAAAACTCACTCACAAGCAAGCACTCCCTAGGTGAGTGATTATTTGAACTTTCATTTTGTTTTTTCCTACTTTTGGAGAGAATAGTGTGAAATTTTTATTTTGAAAAATGAAAATGATTTTTGAAAATGTGATTGGATATAAAAAGAAAATGTGATAATGATAGTTGATGTGATAGTTTTTTGAGTGTAATAGTGATTAAATGTGATTGATGATTTGAAAAGTAAGAGAGGGTAAATAGTGTATTTGTGATATATTTATATAATAATAATAGTTGATATGATATTTTTATGTTAAATTTGTTTTTAATAAGTTGGGAGTAGTAGTGATTGGAGGAGAGGAGATAAATTTCAAAGAATTTCAAAGATACAGGGTTCGAACAATGGTTAACACCCTTACAAAGGGTGATCAATACCACTTGAACTACAAACTGGTGGTAAGTTAAGATTATAAATGGATGTGATTACTCTCTCTTTCTCTCTCTCTCTCTATATATATAAAGCAAAAATGTCTTCCAAATCTGGTAAAATCCCGCCAAAACTTAGTTTCCAAATATGGTAAGTCGTGTTAGGTATTAATAAGTTTTTCTGTTTGGCTTTCTAAATAAACGTGTTCTGTTACAATTTATTTCTGTAATAAATTTCTGAAGACAAACTCTTCGTATACGTGAGGATAAATTAAATTTAATGTTTCTACCCATAAAGTGATTGCAAAGCTGCTGAAAATAAAATTTAGTTTATTAATTATAGCCGCTACTTTATTGGGCACCAAGAAAATGCCACTCAAAATTTAAAATTGGCGTGAGTAATTATCTGTCTATCTTTCTTGGGCACCGAAAAAGTAGCAAATGTGAAATTAGTCTGTTGTCTTTCTTGGGCACCCAAAAAGTAGTCATTCAAAATGTGAAGTTGGCTACAATTGAACAAACATTTCTCGAGAAGCTAAAAATTCATTTAAATTATTTTTCTACTTACAAACTCTCTTATAAATAGGCTCCATCCCATTCAAAAACACAATATTTAGGTGCAACTACATATAAACAAAAATTCGTGTAATAGCTCCATTATCCAATGAAAATATATTCGACATTGATAATGCGATTTGTTCGATGTACTGCGGATCGCAATCACTCAAAAGTTTTTGGTCAATAATCCAATGTATTTTCAAAGTTAAAGGAAACATAACTTGAATACAAGAGGTATATTTGAATTTTCATTTAATATGTGGCCATACTTTTTGGTTTTCATTTTTCTGTCTTTTTTGTGCGTTTCATTCATATAAAGATGTAAAATTTTCAGCCACGGGATGTAAAAATTTTCATTTAGAATGCGCTTTTCATGACACAAAGGTATGTATATTGTTATTTTCTTTATGCCTATATAATGAACTACCATTTTGTATCTTCAACAAATCGAAAAATTCTACCCCATTTTATGAAAAGTCATTTGTATGCAAAGAAAAGCTTTTATTGTAGCAGACAACATAATGAAATACAAGAAAACAGGAAAACACAAAGTAACTTCATTGTACATAGAGGTATGTTCGTTGTTTTTGTATATGTCATTCTCTTTTAATTTGGATTTGGATTTCATATAAATCACATGTGTATGCTATATTTAATGTTCACATAAATTAACAACGGATTGTTAATTCAGAAAACAAGAAATAAACAAAACAAAATTTCACTCAGAGAACAAATAGAAAGATAAACAAAAATTGTGTTATTATAGAAAGAAAATACCTGGATCTTGAGTGTCGTTAGAAATGTATGTCTTCTGCTACTAAAAGAAACAAGGAAACATATAATGAACGATAATATTATCTACCTAAACTATAGTGGGGCTAAAGAAGGGTGTGTTACAAAACACTCTTATATATATATATATATATATATAAATATTTCATGTATGGAAAAATTGTAGAATTTTTACTATCGAATAGTTCTTTTAGATTACAGAAAATAAATGCTGATGTTTTTGTAATATAATTTAAATTAAACAATTAATAGAAGGCAAAATTTATATAAAAAACATTCAAAAATGGTTCCGGATTACTTGAACCTTGGTAGAATCCAAATACACCCAAGTGGTAGAATCCGAATACACTCTGAAAAACACATAATACAAAGACTATTACGACTTTAAATTGTACATAAAAAATACATCATAGATATCTTAGAGTAACTTACTTACACCCTTGCAAATAATGGTTACCATCCAACTGTAATGCAAACACCAACTATCACTGTGAAGTATAAGCAATTATCTATTTTTAAAAGCTATACTCAAATTATGTGTATTTGCATAGTTCAATAGGTTGTGAAAAAGCTGGAGTTCCACTTAGCAAGATTATGTTTAGAGCTTCCTATAGGTCATAAGCATATAGACATGAAAATTGAAAAAAAAAATAGAAATGGGATGAGATAAATTTGTTGTTTTAAAACAATAGCAATCGTAATGCACATGGATCATAATGAGCTGATTGAGGAAAAGGAAAACATAAGAAAACCTGAAAAAACCCTTTAATTTAATGATTGTTCGGTACATTTCCGAAGCATGGCTACAAAACATAAATTAAGAAACATAAAAAAATTATTTGAACTGAATTTTCGGATTTGGGATAAGTAAGATGGATATGATATTTTTTCTATAGAATGTTTAGTACATATCGAAGCAATGGTAAAAAAAACTAAAATTAAAAAACCAATAAAAATACAAGTGCTTTCATTCAAACGAAAATATTCTGATACGATATTTGCATATATAGATTTGATAATTTTTGGAATTAGAACAACTCTAAAGCACGTCTAAATAAACTAAAAATACAACCCACAAAAAAATAAATCAGAAGTGTTTTCATTCAAACATAAACTACCAGACCTATTATAAACAAATATAGATCTGAAACTTTTCTCATTTTCATTACAAATCCAAAATGTCATAGATTAAAAAAAAAGAGAGAGATCTCAAAGAATTTGGGGCCCTTTTTTCGTATCCGCAACAAAACTTGGAATTTATCATTTGAAAACCCAAAACTTCAAGAGTTGTTTCGAATTACTTCGGTTTAAACGTAATATTTCCGTTCAATTCCGATTTAAATTTGTAAAATAAGAAAATAATAAAAGATGTGCATTCGAGACAAGTCAAAAATTTATAGAACAAGCATAAACTTAAAAGAAAAAGAAAATATTTTCTCTGAATATTTTCCAGTTGAGAAATATTGCAGAGTAGCAATCACAGATCAACCCAAGTAAAAAGAAAAAAACAATCCCAAAAAGCTCAGAAACCCACCGATCACTAATGGCTTCCGAGGTCGTGAAAAAATCTGCGGGGGGTGATGAGGAGGGTGGATCGATGCGGCAACGACGACGAAGTTCGTGAAGGAGTGGAGCACCTGAACTATGAAGAAAGAACTAGGATTTTGAGAGAGAAACTTTTTAGAGAGAGAAATGAGGTTTTGAAATGAGCTTCGGTGGATAGGTTTGGAGGTGCAGATGATTGTATTCCATTTTTTATTTAATTTTTTAATTATAATAGGTCCGCCCACATACCAAGTGGATCCTTTTGATGAATTTATAATGTATTTATCATATAATTTATTTGGGCTACATTTAATCTGTTAAAAAATCCAAGTACCCTTTGGATTTTTTGTTTTTATTTTTATTTTCGGTGTTCTTCATATGGTAGAGATGTTTAATGGTGGTCCGTTTAACATGACAAATACAGGTTATGCCCTGCAAATATTGACCAAAATCGGGCTTTTTTGGTTGGAACCGTTTAGCCCACGGGCTAAACGGGTAACCGGATAACATGGTTGGTCTTATCCCGTAGATTTGTTTTATTTATTTTCTAACTTAGGAATTATTGCACACATAATCATTGTTTTGTTTAGTTAAATTCAACATAAAATCAAATCCATATAGTTCACTTATTTCAAAATATATATTACTTTTATTATTATGGATCATTTGGTTTGTGTTTTAATATTTGGGAGGTCTCTTGTGAGACTGTCTCACGATCTGATCCGTGAGACGAGCTCCAAATACCAAACCCGCTCCACAAACCCGCCACTTTACCCAAATAGTCAAAGCCCACCGCCCAACCCAACCCGGCCGGAGAAAAAGGCCCGGAAGCCAAACATGAATTGAAAGCCCAAGACAAATAAAACCTCGCTTGATCGCTTCTCCCATCTCTCTCGCTCGGCAAAGATCGACGCTCCAACCCCTCCATCTCTCTCGCTCAAAGATCGTTGCTCCAACCCAAAAATAAACCCGCCGCAAGAGCTAATTCTCAAACGCGCAGTAGCGATCGGAAAAAAACATCTTGGTCTGACTTCTCGGGAACTCACGCTTGTTTACAATAGCAAAGCTTGATCTGACACCGAAAAATGGATAATCGTAAAGAGCTTGACAATGAAGCCAACCCTAATCCTCAATTATTTTAGTAATTATTTGAATGCTTTTGTATTACATTGATACTATTGTTTGTACTTTTTTAAATTGATACTTCTGTAATTAGTGAATGAAGTTTTGGGCCAAATTCGTGTGATACTTTGTTAGTAAAAATGATACTTTAAGCATAAAAATTGATCTTTGTTAAGTAAAAAAGTGATACTTTTCACTGCATTTTGTCCCCATTATAGAAAAAATCAAGTAATAGTTACAAAAATTGCCACAAGATTCGTGTGATACTTTGTTTGTAAAAAGTTATACTTTAACCGCAAAAAGTGATACTTTTAAGTTAAAAAATGATACTTTTCACCTGCAGTTGTTTCACATAATAAAAATTATACACAAGTATCATTTTCCATATAAACTTGTACTCATCTACACAAAATACACTAAATATCTTTTTTGAGAGACACTTGTCCCCATTATAGAAAAAATCAAGTAATATTACTAAAAACTACCACAAGATTTGTGTGATACTTTGTTAGTAAAAAGTGATACTTTAAGCACAAAAAATGATACTTTTAAGTAAAAAATAATACTTTTTACATGCAGTTGTTCACATAACAAAAAATATACAAAAAGTATCATTTCCCATATAAACTTATACTCATCCACACAAACCACACTATGTATCTTTCTTGAGAGACATTTGTCCCCATTACAGAAAAATCAAATAATATTACCAAAAACTGCCACAAGATTCGTGTGATACTTTGTTAGTAAAAAGTGATACTTTAAGCACAAAAAGGTATACTCTTAAGTAAAAAAATGATACTTTTCACATGTAGTTGTTCAGGTTAACAAAAAGTATACATGTTTTCCCTTATACACTTGTACCATCCATACAACCTACAAAAACTATACAATGCATCTTTTTTTTTCATACACTCATTCTCATTACAAAAACTATCAAAGTATCATTACAAAAAACCTCCACAAATATCTTTACAAGAAGGATGCACCATATGAATACCCAAAAATAAACAATGCACATTAATCTCTCATCTTCTATAGACTTTCGCGCTTTCACTTTATAATACCATCATTTCCGTTTCTCAGTAACAGGAACAATTGCTGATTCTTGAGCCATTATACTTCACTGCAAAAACATATGGAAGAGTGATAGAATTAAAATTGGGAAAAAACTTATGATACTTTTTATATAAAAAGTGATACTTTGTATGTAAAAGGTGATACTTTTGAATTATTTGAACTCAAGAACCAAACAAAACAATAATAAAACACATGCAATACTTTGTTTACAACAACTGATACTTTTACGACCAAAAGTAATACTTTTAAGGGCAAAAGTGATACTAGTCATGTAAAAATACAGAAACATCAAAACATCAAAACACAATGTTACTTCACATACTGACTACAGAAACCTGAAAATAAATGCTCAAATTTAAACCCTAACACATATTTTCAAACAAAATCTGAAGAAAAAAAATTCGAAAATACCTAAATTCGAAGAGAACCAAAGAAACGAAAGAAAAAAATTGCAGAAAAATTTAAGAAGTACCTGATTCTTGGTCGAATGGAGGCCAAACTTGGAACCACTATGAAAAAGAGGAAGAGAAACGCCCAAAAATCGCAAAGAAAAACGAGAAAAAGAAAGGAGAAAAATCGCCATGAAACGTCTGAAGAGAGAGAAGAAAGAACAGTGAGAAATAACGATGGTTTGGGTAATGGGGGTAATTTCCGCGGGTTGTGGGTAGAGGACGCGGGTAGCAGGTTTGGGGCTCCGTATCACGGATGTAGATCCGTGAGACGGTCTCATATAAGTTTTTGTGTTAATATTTTTAGTTTGAATGGTAATGCTATATATATTTCAATTTAAGTTTTAGATTCAAATATTACCTTTTAATTTTTTGGCTTATAGCATGTAAGTGGTCCATTTAGCGTGAAACCCGTACAGGCTAGAGTTAAATCCACAATATTGTCAATTCGTTTGATAGTGCCCCATTTAATCGAAAACCCATTTAGTTTGCAGTTTGCTAGGACTGGCATGATAACGCTAGAGACAACCTGTTTAACATCTCTGTATTTGGGGTTTATACATGAAATGTACTTAATTGCTCAATATAATATATATTTTTTCTCAATTGAGGCAAATTTTATATTTATTTCAGGCCAAGGTATATTAAATCCAAACACAAACACTTTATAAATTATATTTTAATTTGGCTATTGTACATAACTAAGTTCTAGATCTATTTAAAACTTTTTTGTTTTCTTTTTCAAATAATTATTTTAGTTTGTACTTGTGATTTAATGTTTTTTTAGTTTAACATCATGATTAAAATCAAATTTTTTTATATTTATTATTTAATTATTAAATTAAATTTAAAATGTAGGAGTCACTAAAAAACTAAAATTATAACATCTCTCATTAGGAGAGGTGATACTTGGCTGAGGTGAGGTCAAGTGTACAAATCACATCGCTCACCTACAATCTCCTTTGTAAAAATTTGAATTTATACTCAGAAGAAAATTAAAATAATATTTTCATAATATATCATCCGTGCATCACACGGGTGAAATACTAGTAATTGAAAAATTAGAATGAGTGACTAGTGAAGTATTTGAATATTTTCACAAACACTCGCACGTTCAATGAGAAATTCGTCCGAAAAATGAAGGGGAGGAAAACAAATTCCACAAGCAAGCAAGACTAAGACTTTTGGAAGAATCACTTATTAAAAAGTGCATTTTCTAAATTGACTTTTACATAAGTTCTCCCAAACACGCACTTAACATTTTGGATCTAGAGAGCAAGTAGTTGATTATGCAACCCAAATAATCTCAAATAGGTAAAAACTTGCATGAAATAATTATCATGGATCTATTGGTATTAAGCTGCAAATTGATGGGAACCCAGAATCAAGCTATAATTTAAAAACTGGCAATAGAGGAAGATCTCAGTCTTGCCTCATCTAACAAATTCAGCAACAGCCTAATCAAGCACAATGTTGTCCAATTTTAGGGTCGACGGCTCTTCTCCATTCACAAGCATCTTCAGACCATCTTTTAACTCTGATACACCTTCTCCCAAAACAGCACAAACCGGGAAAATGGGGACACCAGGCACCCTTTCTCTTAACTCTTCGTAAACTTCTTCTGCCCCCACCTCATCAATCTTATTCGCCACCACTAATGATGGTCGATCCGATAGGCCCTCCCAATAAAACTCCAGCTCCAACATCAAATCCTTTAGTTGTTCCCATGGGGGTATACCCTTTCTACCATCTATTGCCGCAGCTAAATCCAACACGTAAGCTAAGACCTTACTGCGTTCGATAGGCGTAAAAAAGCATGTCCAAGGCAGCGATTTTCATGTGCTTCTCTTATAAGCCCTGTGATATCAGCCACAGTAATGGAAAGATCATTGTAGTTTAAGTTCCCTAAATTAGGCCTTAGTAGTGAAGGCATAATGGCCAACTATAGGTTTAGCCCTTGATAAAGCGCCAAGAAGAGTGTTTTTACCGGCATTTGGCATCCCCACGAGGCCCACATCAGCAATACTCTTGAGTTCTAATAAAAGAACAACCTCCGAACCAGTTAAGCCAATATTAGGTGCTGCACGGGCGTCATCTTCAGGAATTTCATCATTTGAGTCATTATATCTGTACGTTTTAGAGCCTTTTGCGGAATGCAAATTCCCCAAGCCACCATCCCCTCCTTGAGCAACAGTTATTCGTTAGCCAGGCTCTGTTAATTCAGCAACATTATATTGTATTTGTTCTGTCTCTTCCGAATTTTCCTCACACTCTGTTCCAGACATATTCGTTTCACCATCCAAATCATCCCACTCGCTATAGCCTTCAGGTTCATTTTGGGATTTATATATCGAAGGTGAAAATCGAGAAAAAACTTGAAACCGTGAAGCACGAGTTGGTTCTTTTAAAGTTTTTTTACATGAAGGAGCTGAGGTCGCATCAGCATTGTCTGTCTTCTCCATCTTCCCGTTTCTGTCAGTAGGAGATTGTTGAGAAGATTCAGAAGAAACAAAATCCAGTGTCCCAGGGATGTCCCAAGGATCCAAAGCTCCAGAAGGCTTCTTCTCAACTGAAGCGGGAAGTTCACCCTCTAGAAGATGAATCACGGTGCCAACAGGTACCAGAATAACCTAACAGACGAACATGTTTTTAGTCACTTAAAGTAGCCGTAAATTATAGGCTAGAGAGAGATTGAAGCTGAAACTTAACAAGATGCACTAATGAATTAAAATGCAACCTTGTCAGCTCCTCGGCTTCCTATCATTTTTTTGGGAGCTCCACGCCCTCCTCTCTTTGCATTCTAGGATAGTGTCCGAGTTATTAATCCAAGCTTTTAAGTAATGCCGCACAGTTGCAATACGTTCACATATGAAACCCTCAGAGAATACAAAAAAAATGATGCAGTATTCAGAGAAAAGTTAACTCACAATATGGTGTTGCAGACTGCTGAAGTCCCAAACTGCTGCAAAAAATTCTAGGATCACGTCACCACCTCTTCCACCATTCCTACATGTATTATGTGATTTATTAAATTAAGGTGGGGACATAAAATAGAATCGAATATGGTTGCAAATCGAACCCGTACTAATTTGCAACTTGATACAAGTAAAAGTGAAAGAAGTCATAATTGATTTGGTGTATTAATCCATATAGACTGGATAGAAAGTAATTGATCTGCTCAATCTGGAAGAATAAAAAATACTACCCTGTTTTTTATTATCAATGTTCCTTTGGTAAGCAAAAAAACCTACCTGTTATAACTACAATGAAATCTTCAGATGCTCTTAATCACTGCAAGTCCAGGATAATAACAAAGACCTACCATCAGGTCTACCACGGCGATCATGACGGCTGCGGCCAAAGCTGGAACAACCATTTCCGCCATCACCTCCTTTAGCCCATAGCCGAAATCAATCTATCATTTTGCGCTCCTACATCAAACAAGAGGAACTTATGTACAGAAACACTAAAAACTAAGATCAAAGATTTAAGTATGTAAAGAGGGACAACTAAAAGTTGATAGTGTACATGAGGTGATTCAAATCTATATGAAGCGCAACATGAATAAGAAGGGATTGAGGAAAAGTCTGAATAAGAGCAGGACAGAAAAATCCATTGGGATCCTGAGAATTTCGTCACGGCCTCCAAATCTGTGACGGTATTCCTGCTCCGTAACAAGATCCCTTTCAAAGTATCCTCCCTCAGAAATTCGAAGTGTTTGTTTTCTACAGAAAATGACCCAAGTGTCTGAAAACATGTCAAACTTTGACACAAGTTATATTCCAACCAGTCTTCAGTTGGAAGGCCAAGTTCACTTAGGTCACCCATGTCATGAATCTCACATGTCACCAACTTAAAGCTTGAGTTATGTTACTGAGTTTATCACGGTAATACATTGAGAAATGACAAGGTGAGAAAACAGAACCAGACTGGTTTTAAGGATTTATAAAAGCAATGAAAAAATTGAAGCTAGAGTTCCTCAAAAAAAAAAAAAAAAAAAAAAAAAATTGAAGCTAGAGAAAAAAGACAAGTTATTTCAAATTATATGTATCACCTGGAGACTAAGGAGATCAGAGACTAAAATGCATATTGTTTAACGAATGTCAAATTGACCAACGGAGAATTGTAGTAAAAACTATATGCAAATTATGACAAGGTAGGGCATATAGGTCCCGAGGGTTATCTTTTCATTTGACCTTCTTACTTAAGGAAACATTATCCTTTTCAGAAACATATCAGTGCACAACCGTTCAACATGATAAAATAGCATCATTAACTCATTTTAGAAAGCACAGTCTAAATCAAATGCGTTCACAAATTGTGCCTCGTGGATATAAAATCCATAAATGAAATGTATATGATATCAAATCCCTCGCATCCCTTTGATTGACAATGCATCGATAAACTATGTCTAAGTGGACATGTATAACCGTGCCACACCACATCTGGTGCTCTTAGAGAACAAAAGGGAGAAGCATGTTACACCTCAACTGAGCCAAAAAGCTAAGGAGTACATTTAATGGAACCGTATTTCCATATTGCACTACTACAGTTCTATTGACTTGGATCATAAAAAGATACACAGAGTATGTGCAATAATTCCACAGAATAACTAATTTACAAGAATATAAGATAATTATCATCACATATAATGACATGCGGGAAAAAGCATCTTTCAATAAACTAGAACAAACACAAGAACTAACCTTGAATACATACAACTTAACTAAACACTGACAGCAAAATCCAGTACATCACCTACACATTTCATCGAACATTTGACATGCATGCAAAAGCAGCGACAATAATGCCCCAATCCTAAGCTTCCCAAGATCACCAATCAAGCCATTACCATCAAACCGGGAGATTTTATTCATCTTGAACAAGAACAAGAAATAAGTTGTCGTAAAACCAAGAGAAGACAAAGAAAACTCACTATTAATAGTTGAAGAAATCTCGCAGTTTGGCACAAAGGAACAGCCTCCGGCGATGAGATCAAAAGTTGGTAGCGGAGAAGCTTCACTTACCGAGAAAAGCTGCAGCTCCTCTACGGAATCAATGAAGAGTTTAACTGTCGACGGGGTTCATGAATCGCGGTTTTTCCCAGTGGAAAACAGTTTTGAACGTATAGAAGAATCATTGGATGGAAATTGAATATATTTATAAGAATTAAGCTTTATTAACAATAAATAAAAATGTCATTTAAATTTTTTATTGAACCATTTGGAAGTTAGATGTCTAGCTATTATCCCTTTCTTGTTAACTTGAATGAAAAAAACCTAATTTTTTTCTCTTCAGTAAATTAGTTTATCTTCAGTAATCTATATAAACAAAAAATTCTCCCAAATGGAAAGTTTCCGCCCAAATCAAGTTACTATTTTGGGAAATGTTCTGATAGTTTTCTAATTAATTAATTAAGTATAATGTCTTATTTTTTTTATTAATTATTGTATTAAATGTCTTCGGAAATGCGCAACGCATTAACACAATTTATTTGTATTTAATAGCTTTATAGTCGGCGTGATTGCAATATTAGATTAATATATGTGGTCAGCTTTCTCGAAAATACAAGTCTTTTAATGCAACAATTCGTGTTGCGTAAATTTTAATTAAATTTATTTTTCTAAACAAACTCTTCCTATTTTGGATGCAAAACTTATTAAATGCAATAAAGCAGTTAGTTGCATAGATATTACATAATATAACCTATTAAATATTAATAGGTTGGGCAGTTGAAAAACTCAATGAATAATACAACAGTTAAAAAAATAGCTAACCTATAGGCTACAAATACATACCACTTTTCTCGAGCAACTAAATACAACATACAGACCACATTTTAAAACCTTGAGTTACTAAATACAATAGTACAAATTAAAAAACCTCGGGCAACGAAATAAGCCTTAAAACTATTTTTTTCTAATTATTTGAAACCTACAACATCTGCTATAAATATTCTTCTTCAGGATCGAACAATACACGAGATTTGTGCTGAGTTGTACACACGAAAATTATGCTAGAGTTGTTTAGCATATAGCCAAAAAAACTCAACAATGTCTCCATTATTCAAACTGGTTAAGGATGGGTTAAGGTACTAGGCAATAAGGGTGCGATATATTCATGCTTGCAGTGTTCCTGCATATATGGTAATAATTCAGGATGCTTTTAGTGAAAAACCCAATGTTTTGTTGAAGATATATCGAAGAGAACTTCAATAAGGGTGCGATATATTCATGTTTGCTGTGTTCCTGCATATATGGTAATAATTTAGGATGCTTTTAGTGAAAATTCCGATGTTTTGTTGAAGATATATCGAACAGAACTTGAATACAATCATGAGTTATATTTTTTAAATTTCAATTTATGTGACCATATGTTTTGACATTGATTTTTTGGCTAATTTAACAAGATTCTAATTTTTTTTCATTGCTGAAGGGAATAGAAGATGAAAACAATAATGATGTATAAGGAACTTCTTCACTCTGTTTAAGGAATGCAACCATTACAATTTCACAACAATGGACACAAGGATTAACCCAGAATTGTATCATATATGAGTAAGAAGAATATGTAGCTGAAGAATCAATTGTAATCTCCAACGTGCGTAAGAAGAGCAATATTTCAACAAAAGTTGAGTTTTTTAATTTATTGTACAAATTCTCTAAAATAAGATAAATGTAATTACATGGGATGCTGACTAATTCATATTAGAGGTAATTTATATTTGAAATAAAAAAATATACAATAGACAAAACTAACCCTGCAGGAATAGTAAAATCTTAAATATATTAGTGTGTGAAAATGTAACCAGATAAGATGAGACCATATTTTTAATTTTTTGCATATACATAAACCTAGGATATAGATCTGTAGAAATAACAATTTAGTTTAGGATTTAGATATAAAAACTTTATTTTTACTAAGCATAATAAAAAAAATAATGTGAATGAATATGAACAAAATAGTTCTGTTCTTCTAATAGTATAATAGATTAATAGTTGTAAAACCAAAAAAAAATTGGATCTTATATAAAATAATGTATAAAGATCTGATGCCTATATACAACAAATAATGTTCGGTTCTTATTTTTTTTTTTTATAAACTAAAAATCCGAAGCACACAAAAAAGAAAAAAATGTTCAGGTTATATGATGGTTTTTTTCCTTCGTAAAATTTCCATAAACATATACAAATAATAAATAAATTGCACCAGAAACCAACAAGCCTATATTATAAAACAGAAATGTTGATCTTAGAAAATTATGTTTGCTACGTACAGATGCGAAAAACACTAAAAACATTAAAAAGATCAAATAATTATGTGGGATCTTTCAGATCCATAATAAAATCGAATATATATATATATATGGAAATTTTGGGTTTGCTTCTTACATAACCGAAGCAAAATATGTGGGGAAATGTTCAGATCATCACTCCTTCGTGTCCCAGCAGAATTTATCGCGAAATAAATATATGTTTTTTTGGGTTGAAAACATAAAAATCATGATCTTTGGAACGTTTTCGTTAGTATTTGAGAATAATAAAAAGAGAATGTAGAAGGAGAAAAAAAACATTATAATTCTGTTTGAATTCGACAAATTCTTTTTAAGAATATAATAGACTGAAGATTATCGTTTCAGTCGCCATAGAAAGCCGGAGAAGAAGCAAAAAGAAACCATCTAAACATTTTGGATGAGTTCGGAGGGTAGGGTTTCCGTGCTAATACTACGGAACACAAAAAAAGTTATCTGATGTTTTTGTTTAATTATTCCGACTTTTGGGCCGTTTCTTGTCAATCCAATTATGAGTTGGGTCGGCCTTTTAACATAATATTTTTGTTGTATAATTTTGTCATTTGGGCCACTACCAGTCGGCCCAAAAAGTAAAAAATCAAACAACAATTCAATTGAATTAAACAATAATTTTTGTTCAAGATACAATATATGAATCAAACTACACATCCATAGAATATTTCTATTATTTCATTATTTTAATTTGAATAGAATCAATGTGAGTCGTCCTCGAAGACTGCTACAATTCGTACGCATTATAAAAACGAATATGATTCTATTGGATTCTTTTGTTTGTGTTAGTCTATATTGAATACGTTAAATTGGCTCTATTACTGTATAACACTACGCCTTTTGACAACAAATCCGGCCCTTATTTCCTTATTCTTCTTGCCGCACAGTTGTTTATTTTTCAGTTTATTATTCATGCATTTGGGCAAAGCAACCTTGTGGCTGAAATACTTTTAAATGTTCAATATGATGCTTAATAAACTCAATTTGGCCAATTTTCATATTATTTAAATTTACTTTTATACCATCATATACTTCCAAACATTTTATATTTTGTTTTGTTAATTTAGACATTGTATATAAACCATGGTTGCGAGAAATTGCTAGGCGCTAGTCGGGCGCGACTAGCGCTGGCGCCCCCAGGCGGCGCCTGAAGTAACATATTTTTTTTCTTTTTTTCATTTTTTATTAATTTTACCGATTTTGGGCCAATTTTTTCCGCCTAGACCGCTAGCCCGCTGGCGCCCGCCTAGACCGATTTTTTGGCCGCCAGAGAGCGCTGCTCCGATTCGCGCCGCCGCTGGCCGCCAGGCCGATTTTCACCAAACCGATTTTTTTGACCGATTTGGCAAAAATCGGATCGGCCTAGGGGCGCCTAGCGCTAGCGGCCGCCTAGGCCGATTTTTACAACACTGATATAAACTATGCGTAGAATCATTGCAAATCACTCAATGTTGTATTTGGAAGTTCTATGAAAAGCATGTTATCCGTAGTTTTAATTTCTTTTTTGTCGATATCTTGAACAACATTATTTCTTTAATCATTAATTTAATTTTTTGTACTATTATGTAGATTTATAAATATGTACCTTTTTGATTTTGCTATTTTTATTTTGCAGGCAACGCGTTAATATATATGGGTTACATGAACTCATGAAGTTATTTTTCTCCACAATTTCTGTCATCCACATCCACAAACGTTTCCACGATTATTGATCCATCGACTACTGACGATCACACTACCACTTCGCTTATTTCCATACAGAGAGAAAAAGATAGATAAAGATTCATATGTAACTCAATGTACTTTGTTAAAATACACATTTTACTAATTATTATTGTTTTTATATGTATTGAACTTTTATGTTTTTTTTTTTTGTTTTATCTGGAATTAATAACAAATCTTCAATTAACAAAAGTGCAATATCAAAATTTTGAATAATATTTTATTTTGTTTATTATATAGATGTTTTCATAAATTTTTAATTTTGGTAACTAATTTTGACATGAGTACGAAATTAAAGATAATAATTATGCATATAAATAATATATGCGTAATAATTTTTTTAATCATAAATAAAGTTTTATATGTATACCATTTTGGATCTTTACTTTTAACTTTTTCTTTATTTTACATTTGACATCCTTCGTCCATCTCCTGAAAATAAAAAATATAAATAAACTTGGCTACACGTCATACATGAAATAGTGAAAATTAATTTTTTTTTGTGATCATATTGTTGTGTTTTATAATATATAAATGTATTTTGTTAATATTTTTATGAATTGGTTAAATTAGTTAGTTATAAATTTTCAAAAAAGTTCTGTTTAATTTTTTTTTTTTACAAAATAAACTTTCATTTCTGCTATATTCAGAGTTAATAATAGGGACTTAAAATCTGACATGCAATAGTGATAATAATTTTGACCAATGTTGCACTTAAATAAGTTTTCTAGAATTTATAAGTTTTTCCTTGATGTATATATGAATAATTCAATTCATAATTATTTAAAATTTATTTGTATAATGTTTTTTAACGTGTACTTATTATTTGTTGTTTTGATATAACATATGATTTAAAATTTATTTTCGTATTTATCTTTTAATTGTTTATTTATATAGGGAACACACCACTTACTAAAATTTTATAATATATATATATATAATTTGTGCATCGCACGGGTGATATACTAATACTAATACTAATATATATAAAAGCAAGACATTATTCCATAAATGGAAAAATCCCGCCAAAATTTTGGTTACCAAATATGGAAAGTTCGGGTTTTGTTTGGAATGTATTCTTATTTATTAAAATATAAACAAAGCCTGCTTAATTAATAAAGGGTGTGATTATAACCGGTCTTGGAAAGACAAAAAAACCGACATTGAAAGCACACAGTATTGAACGATGTGATTCAAAAAGTTAATTCTTATAATTTTTTATAATTATTCTGACAACTGCCTTTCTTGGGTTCTGAAATGTTGCATTCAAAAATTGAAATCGGTAAGTTGTCTTTTTTGAGCACCAGAAAAGTAAAGTTGGTTTATTGTTTTTATTGGGGACCAAAAAAGTTGCCAAGTTGGCTTACACAATACATTAGTTTCTAAATAATTATAATTAAATGTACATTTCTTGGAAAGCTAAAATTGTTTTAATTTTTTTTCTTCTTCTTACAAGCTCTTATAAATAGGCTTCATCGTATCCAAAAACACACTATTTCATGCAACTACACAAACAAAAATTTCTACAGAATAGCTCCATTATTTACCATTATTGACATTGATTTAGTACCATAATGCTATGAAAATATTCTTGGCACTGAGAATGTAATTTGTTCATGTTTGCAGCGTACCTGCAATGGATTCATCGAAGTTAAAGGAATCAGAACTTCGAATACAATCATGAGGTAAATTTTTTGGATTTTCATTTAATACATGACCATACTTTTTGGTGATGAATTTTATCTTTTTTTTCTGCAGTTTCACCCATCTGAAAATCAGGAATTAGTTGAAGAACTTAAAAGAACCAACCATTTTCATGAAAATTGCGCAGAATTCAATCAATTTAATGACATGAGTTTTGATCCACTAGAGAGGACAAGTGAAGATTTGAGGTGAGGAAAGAAAAGGCACAAATTCTTTTGTTAAAGAGATTACCAAAATATTTTATTTTAAAATGAAATTTCCATGACAAAAAGATAAGAATATTTTATTTTCTTTCTGCATATATAATGAACTACCATTTGTATCTTCAACAAATTGAAAAATTTAAGCACATTCTACACCAAAGTCAAATATCAAACAATCATATTATAACACATATTCACTTTGATTTCAACAACATGCACATACATAATGTGATTTCTCAAAAATGACATTTATATCTCATATTTGCAAAAATGTAATGGCATTCAAGTTTAAATTAAATTCAAGTAAATATGAAAATAAAATTAGAGACAGTTCTATTCAATCGTTTTTCCAAGGCACTCTTACTATCAAATATCAATATTATCTACCTATCTCTTCTAATTATTCTCCAATCATACTAACCAGAAAATGTCAAAAATTCATTGTTTTAGATAAATCACGTGATTAAGAAAGTTGGATTATAACTTGCTTCAAATCAACTGTTTTATATTGTGTATTTTGACTCTGGTTTTTTTTTTTTTTCCATTTTTAGAGAGATGAAGACAAGGTTGCGTGTGAACGGACATGAGAAATTAGATGGAGAGCGTTTGACAACCATTTTTTCTTTGTTTTGGATAAGGCATTTGACATCCATATTAATTTTAGGGATCATCAATTAATAATTTTTTTGTGGTCCTTTTAATGTTGTATTTCTATATAGATTAGGTTGTGTATTTCTGTGTTTTTTGAACCCTTTTATTATCCAACAAACATATATATATATATATATATATATATATATATATGGATTGGTTCAAATGAGACAATCCCCTTTAGGTTAGTCCATAGGAACACTCATGGACTCTTGATTTAAAATTTTAGATGGTGTAGATCATTCTAGTTATTTTAGGCTAATAAGGGTATATTTGTACTTTTTTTATTCATCAATTTTTTAATTAGGCGGGTTAATATCTTTAATAGATATTTTTAAGGTAAATATAATCTTACCTTTTCAGTTGGCCGATTTTTAGGGAGAAAAAACCCATCAACTTCAATCGTGTTTGTTCAATTATTTTCATATCAAAACTGATACGTCTTCGGCCATTTTTTGCACCATCGTTCTCTCTCTACCCAAAACCCTATTTTCCGGAGTCCTTCTTGTTTACTTAGTTAAATATTCTTGCATATTTAGTGATATTATATTGTATATTTAGTTCAGCAGAATTGTATACTTAGTTAAATGTCATTTTATACCTGGTTATGTTTTATCATATATTTAGTTCAGTGGAATTGTATACTTAGTTTAGTGGAATTGTATACTTAGTAAAATGACGTCGTATACTTAGTTATGTTTTATTGTATACTTGGTTCAGTGGAATTGTATACTTAGTTTATATAAGTAGTTTAGTGGATTTGTATACGTAGTTCTGTGGAATTGTATACTTGGTTCAGTGGAATTGTATACTTAGTTATATAACTAGTTCAGTGGAATTGTATATTTAGTTCAGTGTAATTGTATACTTAGTTAATTGGTTATGTATACTTAGTAATATTTTAATGTATAGTTAGTTCAGTGTAATTGTATACTTAGTTAAATATTTATGTATACTTTGTAATGTTTAATGCATAGTTAGTTCAGTGTAAAGTTAAATGTTTATGTATATTTAGTAATGTGTTAATGTATAGTTAATTTAGTGAAATAGTATACTTTTCATTAATTGTTGCATGTTTCTCATAGTTGCCACATTTTCTCGTAGAGTCTATGTTTTTGTCAAGCTTGATCCAATGGAATAATTTGCGAGAATCGAATGGAGCAAAGATAGGTTATTTTTGCGATGCGAGAGATTGTTGTTGTGAAGAAGGGAGAAAGGGAGGGTAAATCGCATGATTATAGGGGCGTAATCAATAACGATCACGTCCCTAATTTGTAGGAGGCGGTTACCATTTTTATTTCATCTATTCCTATTTTACCCCTGCAAGTGTATATTTTCCTATCAATTGTTGTATATATTTGTTCATATCTTGGCCATTGATTTATTTTTAGATGGTGTAGATTTGTTCCTACGGTCTCACCTAGAGAGTGGTCTCACAGATCCCCTCCCTATATATATATATATATATATATTTGGCTGCAATTGAGTTTTAATATTTGGTTGCTATTGTGTTTTAATATTTGGTCTATTTAGTCCTCTTTTTCAAGTGAATTAAATTTTTATCTTTTGAACCCCTGATTATATTTCTTTCAGTTGAAATGATAATTGACACAACAGAAATACAAGCTATCAATTATTATATACTGATAAGAAATTAGTTGTTCAAGTTTCTCAACTATTACACAACTGTATTTCACACATTTCAGTGCAAATTAAACAACAATTAGTAAGACAACCAGTTTATCAAATGGTACGTATTTTTTACCCATTACTGGATTAGTTATCCATATTATATATGCCACGCCCCAGACGGAACGCGATGACGATCAACCACTTAAATAGAAATAAACCCAACAATCTAGACAAATGATACAACAATCCCAAGTGAAACAACGTCTAAAGCAGCGGAAATAAAATAAACATAAGTACGAATTACAACTTAAAGTCTAGCAAGATCCAAATACATCTGACATAATAACCTGAATAAGTTTACAGGCCAAAAACTAAAACGTAAAGTACACAATATCCAAATCTTAAATGTCAAAGGGTCCTACGCCCTTAAGTACAGTCCAACATGAAAACAGAACAAAGGAGTCCAACAACAACAAAAGTAAAAGAAATAAGTCCAACAACATCAACAATAATAGAGAACAAGTCCAACAGGTGGAGCAAGGGTAATCAGTCTGTGGCCGGTTCAACATCTTCGACATGGTCCTCATCTAAAGGTTAGAAAACAAGAGGGGATGAGATAGAAATCTCAGTTGATGGGGTGATCGTGTGCAAGTGTGGCGATATATATAGTTAATGCGAGAAAATAATTATATGAAAACGCGTGAAATATGATGCATGATTCCACACACAGTCCGCAAGCGTCGTGATAAATATATTTAAGTAATATACTTATACAGTTTAAGAAAACAATTCGTGGTCACACGTGCACTATGTGATTCAGGCAAGACAGGTAGGATTCCGTACGGAACGTAACACCAATCCTATGCAAGACAAGTAATGGTTGCGTACGGATTTGTAGCGCCAACCAATGCAATACAAGTAGCGGTTGCGTACGGATTTGTAGCGCCAACCAAATGGGTCCAATTAACTCGAGAATCGTGTGAATCGAGACAAATGATTCCTTCGTTCTTCCTTGTAACTCCCGAGCAAGATGGTCCAAGACCTGTCACCTTATCGCTCCATAGGCAAATACAAATCCACAGTAGAGCTAGCTAGGCCCGGATTGTCATAATCATGATTATACCTCAAGTACTACGGCCCGCTTCCCTTGGACAAACTCCGTCCCTCAGTTGCGGGATTAGGACGATGGGGCCGGAGAGTGGAATAGCAGCCGAGCTGCCCGGTTCCATTCCGACTATTAGCTCGACACACCAAGTTGACTCAAGCAGGAAAGTAAATACAAGTTCAGGTAGTCAACCAGGCAGTCGAGTATTATTGATTCAGGGACGCAGTTCAGGAAAATTTTCGAAAATTGCGAGTGGCAATTATGGCGTTGGTGGAGTTATTTGGATGAAGATGATTATCGGGAGGATAAGCAATCTTCGATATCTTGAAAGATCAGGTGGAACATAAGTCCCGTTATAGATTCGAAATCGCAAGACAAGGAAGTCGCCCCACGATCGGGTATTAATCGGTCAAGACGATCCGATAAGTCAAGGGATTTTTGAGAAAATAAAATATTTTAATTAATTATTAAAGTCAGAGGGTCCATGGCTGTTTCTTTAAAAGAAAAATAATTTGAGTTAGGTCCTTGTTAAAAGAAAATTTATAATTAGCCCCGTTTTGTAAAAACCAATACTTTTGCGGTTAAAAATTGAATAAATAAATGTTCCGACCTTGAAAAATTATGAGGTCAGTTCCTAAATTCTCTAAATTGTTCATATATTCAAGTTTGTAAAGTTTTGAGGTCGAGTTTTTTGTAAAATTCTCACATTGGCCTCAAATTTGCTAAAATTGTCATTTCGGGCCCCAAGTTTAAAATAATTGGAACTCACAAACCGGAAGCGCTTTTAATGTGATTCCAGTTGGAAAATGTCACTAAGGCCAGTGGGATATTAGGACAAAAATAATTTTAAAAAGAAATAAGTATAGGTCCCTTAACTTTTGAAAATCTCATTTTTGTCCCATTTTGAAATAATTGTCTTTAAGGCTTTTAGGGGTCCAATTGTTATGAAATTTGAACCTTGGGTCTAAAATATAATTATGTTATAGTTAAATTAGTTTTTCCAGGTATATGGGCTGTATAAGTCCTGGAAATTTCATTTGGGTCCTCAAGTTTAATCTTTTACAATTTGGTCCCTCAATTTTAGTAAAATTACTTCCCAAGCTCTAAACACTTGGATTTTTGGAATACACTTAAAATATGTTATTTCCAGTCCCTTAAGAGTTAAAATTTTAAATTTCAAAATTAGGGTCTGGTACAGTTTGGAAAATTGCAATGTAGCCCTTAAACTTCTAAAATTTTACAATCTAGTCCTTGGGCTTTTAAAGACTGATTTTTATTTATCTTAAAACTCTTAAAACTTTATTAAAATGTCCAAACATCATTTTTGAACCTGATTACAGTCTCAAAACTCGAAAATTATAGAGGGGTCCCTTAAGTTTTATTTTCTTGCAATTAAGTCCACTAACTTTTCATTTTTGCATTTTAAGTCCAAAAATTGAAATTTAATCAATTATGCTCGACTTGTCCAGGTTATAAGTCATACAAAATATGGATTTCAAGGATCATACACATGCATGTCCATTTCATACAAGAATTCATCAAATACAACAATAAAGTGTACTTGTATGCACCTAAATTTCAATAAATAGCATTTTTGAGCAACACTTGAGAATTTTCACAACTTGATACAAGAATTTAACATGCATTACATAATATATATCTCAAGTGCTCATTAACAAAATACTACATGCATTTAACAAAAACACCTAGAAGTTGGAAAGATTTTCCACCCACCTTAAAATTGGAGAGTTGTGAAAAAAAAAGGATAAATTTCACAACTTGATATGAGGTCACTTAGGTCAGCCCCTAAGTCAAGAAATATAAAAAATTAAGAGTTAGAAAAATGAGTGAAAAATTAAGAAGAAAAAGAGGAAGGTGAGAAAATTGGAAATACTACACTTTACCTTGTGTAGTAGATGAAAAGGAACTAGTTGAAGCTTCAAAGTTGGAATTTTTTGGCTCACCCTCAAAACAACTTAAGGTCAGCCCCTATTTCTCAAAAATAAAAAAGGGGTGTTAAAATTTGAAGAAAATAGGAAGAAGAAGAGAAAAGGGCTCTAGTGTCCAAATCTTACCTTGTAGTCCAAATTCTCCAAAAATTTCTCTTCAAGTCTTCTAAGGTGACCACCATGCATGCATGTCCTTATGTATGCTCCTATGTGTACCTCCAAAAGTCAAAATTAAACTTAAGTTAAAAAGAGAAGGTGATGAGTTATAGGATATCAAGTTGAATTGAAGAATAAAATTTCTTACCTTTGAGAGGGGGTGGTTCGAATTCTATGAGTTAAGTAGGAAGAATGTTTGTTTTTGTTTAAGTGTTTGAAGAAAGATGAAGTGTTTGATGATATGAAGAAGATGTTCTTGAAGATGTGAAGAATGTTTGAAGATATGAAGAGTGTGTTCTTGAAGATATGAAGGAATGTTTGAAGATGTGAATAAATTGTTCTTGAAGGTTTGAAGATATGAAGGAATTGTTCTTGAAGATTTGAAGATGTGAATGAATTGTTCTTGAAGATTTGAAGATATGAAGGAGTTGTTCTTGAAGATTTGAAGATATGTTTGAAGATATGAATAAAAGGATGAATATATGCTTAGAGAGATGTTGGGGATTTTAGAGAGAAGGGAGAGGATTTTTGCAAGAGTTAAAGTATGATGTTGGTAAAATGAAATGAAATGTTTGAGTATTATTTGGCCTAATGGCCAAAATTAGTGAGAGAGAGGGGAGAGAATGATCAATTTATGTGTCTTGCAATTTGTCTCTTGCATGGAGACAAAATGGAAGTCAAAGGTATGTGCAAAGGATGGGTAAGGAAGGAATGTTGGGTGAGTGGGAATAAGTTGGGGAAAATAATATTAAAGAATTGATGTATAAGATAATGTGTATAATATTTGAATTAATGGTGTAATTATACACAAGATGACTAATATAAAGTGTATATGTAGTTATGTACAAGAGTTGGAAGATATTTCTACACCAAATTAATCATCATTGCCGTCCACTTAAGGGCAATTGTGGTATTTCCATTTTTTTTGTCCCAAATTTGATGATAATAGATGAATAATATCAATCTCCAAAATAATTAGTGATTTCCTTGATCACTTATAAGTCTCATGATCACTTATTCTAAATCAAATTCTTAATTTTATAAGGTATAAGTCTCTAAAATAAATAGTCTCTTAAAATTCTAAGGTGACTAATAAATACACAATAGTAATAATGATCAATCAAGTGATCATTAATGTGAAATAGAATTATTAAATGATTATGATCACAAGTAATAAATAAAATTAAATTAAATGCAAAAATATATTTATTATTAATATTTACCCGTCAAAGTGACGCGGTAAAATAGTCGATAAAATACATAAACGATAAAAGGATCAATTACACGCTTGGAAAAATCGGGGGCTTCACAATATAGTTAGCACTTTCATAAGTACAATAGTGTTTATAATCATACTTAGTTACCCATTACTCTTAGTTTGAACTGTTAATAAGAAAAATCTATATAATATAATTATCTACATAAAACTTAAATTTTAAAATAGAACCTTCTAACCTTACATGAGAATTAGTTAGTGTGAGTCACCTTAATCCTTTGTACCGTTAGTTGAAAATTAAAAAATGCATATACATGATGATTTCTGATGAGATGCAATTCTAAATACTCATATTCCCATGTTTTATATATGTTAAGATATATATATATATAAAAAAAAAGGTTAACTTTTGTTAAAAAAAAAGGTTAACTTTCATACAAAGGATTTATCCATACAAAACTCATTCGTACAACCAAACATAGCCTTTGGGAAATTTTTTTATGGGATATTATTTGGATGTGGTATTTTCTAAAAAATTGTATTGAACTTAGTATAATGTTTTTATGATATAATATATATCAATATGTCGTTTCTATATATTAGATAAAAATAAATTGTCACTATTATAAATATATATCAAAGATATTTAATTATAGAGAAATATTAAAATATGAGATAAAATATTTAACAAATAGAATTCTCCTAAAAATTTATTTTTCTACAAGTAAATAAATATAAAAATTTATTTAGAAGATAATAATAAGGAATTGAAAACCAGGGGATAAGTATATTAACAAGATATTTGTGTACAAAACCTTTCTGGAGTAACTCAAGTCTTCCTCCACCATTGTCACCGTGCAAGCACTTGCCCTCATAAATCCTAATCATCTCCAAACTTGGGCAACTCAGGTCTCATTCTACACCTTAAGATATGAGTTTTTTCTTATATCAATTCATTTTTCATCAAAAATCAATGAAACTCTAGGTATGTCCAGATCTGTTACAAAATGTATATTTCTTTTTTTTAATAATTTTTTATGATGAAATCTATTAAATATATATGTATCAACGGATGTTTTTACTCAAAAAATCCTTGAAACTTGATGTATTTTCAGATCTATTACAAAATGTTAGATATAAAGTTTTTTTTATTATTACAAAAACAAAACAATTCGAAATATGTCCAGATCTTTATAAAAGAAAAATAATTTAAAAACCATTGATACTCTAAGCATGGATCAGATCTATTAGAAAATGTCTAGATGTTCTAATTTTTTTCAGGTAAGAAAACCCTAAAAATCAATTTGGATCCAGATATTTAAATATTAAATATTATTTTAAATAAATCGCAAAAAATTTGGTTCCATATGCAGTCCGTAAATAGAGAAAAAAAAATATTACTGAACAAGTAAATTTGGAAAAAAAAGGACTAAAATCCGAAAATTATGACACTTATGTATTTTCAATCGAAGGGTGTTCCTTTCTTTGATCGAAAAAAGGCTTCGATTTCCCGATTGATTCGATAAAATAATATAAAATTTTTTGAGAGAAAATTGCTATCGAAGCATATATATCGGAATTTTTTGAAGTTTATTGTGTGTAAATCAAGAAAACTAACCGAATTGACAATTAAACTACGATGAATTCCAAACAGATAATTATGTAACTGTGTGTGTGAGTGTGTGTGAGCGTGTGGGAGGGATGAAGTGAGGCGGTGGTTGTGTATTGTGGAATATTTTAGGTTTTGATATAATATAGGGATAACTACAAAAAGTACCCTTGAGGTTTGATCTAATTAAAAAACAAACTCAGTTAACTTTCAAAATTATAAAAAATACTTCTAATGTTTGATTCAGTGTTAAAATTAAGGGGTAAACTACAATTATTTTATAAATATGAAAGGGGAAGGGTTAAATGTTTGACAAAATAAAACTTGGGGGTATTTTTGGTAATTTCAAAATTTAGTTGTGTTTGTTTTTTATTAGGTCAACCTCAAAGGTACTTTTTGTAATTAACCCTATAATATATAGAGATATATACATAGATATATTTATAGGTTTTGTTCTATTGTTTCCCTTTTGGGGTTGGGCCATTCTTATCATTGTATTGTAGCCCAACAAAAATTTGTGGCATTATGGCATGCAATCAGGTTTCTATCCTTTCTTCAATCTTTTTTATTTCATTCTTTGAAATACATAAGTTTTTGTTGGTTATATGTTAATGGGTTCGAATAGGATGTTTTGTTATAATAAATTTGTACAAATTTTTATAATTATATTTTTGTTGGCATTTCTTTTATTTGTAATACATGTTTTTCCTGTAATTTATTTTTTGTCTTGACCTTATAATTTATTATTATATTACTCTTTCATTTTATTTATTTATTTATTGATGTTATTTTATATATATATATTTTACTCATTTGAAAGTTTTATAAAAAATTAAAAAATCTTTATTAATATACACCGTGCATCGCACGGGTAGAATACTAGTATATATAAAAGCAAAAACATCTTCCAAATCTGGTAAAATCCCGCCAAAACTCAGTTTCCAAATATGGTAAGTCGTGTTAGGTATTAATAAGTTTTCCTGTTTGGCTTTCTAAATAAACGTGTTTTGTTACATTTTATTTCTGTAATAGATTTCTGAAGACAAACTCTTCGTATTCCGTGAGGATAAATTAAATTTAATATTTCTACCCATAAAGTGATTGCAGCTGCTGAAAATAAAATTTAGTTTATTAATTATAGCCGCTACTTTATTGGGCACCAAGAAAATGCCACTCAAAAAT